>ONZH01004127.1:85000-627500 GCA_900303285.1 Rhinella marina
AGGATGTGGTGCCATCCGCTGCTGAAAAGAGAAGTTTTTTGTAATTTATTTTAACTTTATTTACAGGCTCTAGCCAAGAGGAAAAGCCTTTACTTTGGTGGAGAATCTGTGTCTATGATTGATTACATGATCTGGCCCTGGTTTGAACGGTTTGGTGTTTTTGAAGTGCAAGAGTAAGTAAGATAAAACATATTTTTTTAGCTGCATTTAAAGAGCACATGTCTGCAGGACCATTCTTATTAAATCAGGCATACTGTCCAGTAGGGTCGATCCTGCTGAGTAAAATTAAACCTGTCTTGTGAAAATCGGTTGCAGCGTTCCTGAGAAAAAGAAGTTTATTCTTTATGTAAATGAGGGTTTCAGTGCACAGTGGGTTTCAGGGGTATGGCCAACACTGGAAAGCTGAGGTGCACTGTGGAGCTAGGCCCCACCCCTTAGTGCACTGAACCCCTCATATGCATAAAGAATGAAAAAGTAAGGGTACAGAGGGGAGGTAACAAGTTGGGGGTGTGTACCTGCACAGACTCACTCTATCCAATCAGTGCTGCCATTTTCAGACTGTGCAGGTACACCCCCCCCCCAACTGGTTACCTCCCCTCTGTACCCTTACTGCAGACTGCTAGCAATTCATTCATAACTTCTAGTATTAATAATAAAGGAATGGCACAACACAGAGCCTTAAAGGGGTTGTCCGAGTTATTTTTTTGTTCTTTATATGTTTCTAACTTGTCAGGTATAACAACTTTCCCATATATTTTGTGTTTCTAAAGCTGCTGGTTTCTCAGAGTTGACTGAGGGTCACATGACCTATGATGTCAGCTTATCTCCCCGGTCTGTGATGTTTGGTGTACAAGCCTCAGAGATCAGATAACAGTCTGTACACCAGACGTCACTGGCCACGCCCCCTTTCTTTGCCGGGCTCCTGCTATCTGCTCTCTCCCTGGATTCCTTCAGATAAAACATTAACCCCTTCAGCCAGAACACACTTCTCTTCTCTTCTGCGCACGCGCCGTCACTTCGCTAGTCCCGGGAGTGACGGCGCGTGCGCAGAAGAGAAGACAGCGCTTACCAGTCTAGCGCTGTCTATCAAATACAGGAGGGGGCGTGACTAGAGACAGGGAACGTGCCTCGGGTCTGGGGGGGCGGTGCTCCAGAGGAAAGAGGCTGTCCCCCGGTGCTCCGATGGCTCATTTGCATATGTTTTAAAGTTTAGATTTCTATGCGACCGATGCGCAGAACTCTGCATGAAAGATATGATTTTAAAAGTTGTCACTAGGACTTGTAACCTATGTATTTAAATACATAGGTTACAACCTAGTGACAGAGCCTCTTTTACAACAAACAGTAGCTGCAGCAGTGAGAGGAGACAAATGCTGGGCACAAGAGCTGTAGAGGAATTGTATTGTACAAGAACAGGTAGGGAGAATTTCCTGTGTGTATCAGCAGTGTCATTGTACAGCTGGGACTTGTAGTCCTACACATACAACATGCTGCTGAGTATTCTAGCAGGCAGACATGTACTCACAGCACTTATAGTCACTGCCTTTGCAGAGAAGGGGGGAGGGGCAGAGATTGTTATTACTGCATGTAAACAAAGGCCAGAAGAGAACCAGGGAAATGAGGAAATATAGATTTTTTTTTTTTGCCTAAAACTTGCTGAACTTAGTTATATATTGCTGCCCATCAGATTTACAGTGCTATATTTTTTTTTTTCCATAACGTGGACACCCCCTTTAAGAATAGATGCTCCAGAATTGTTATTACATGGAGAATGCATGAAGCTATTAAAACGGGCATGTCAGGAGAGGGGACAGGTCCTCTTCAATGTTGCAGGGTCTAGATCTGGACTTTTGGGAATAATTTACATTTTTCTTTTTCTCCTTTTATCTAGGGTTCTGGAGAAGTCGCCACTTGTCAAAGCCTGGCAGGAGCGTATGCTGCAGGACCCTGCTGTTAAAGAGACCTTAACAGAGCCGAATGTTCTCCGTGGCTTTTTCGAACTATACGCTAAGAACAATTTGGATGCCTTTGATTATGGACTTGACTAATGCCTGATAACCGTGTGATCTGAGTATACTGCGCTTTCTAATCAATTGCATTTTATGTGTTTATTACCTCAAGGTACGCCAGGCTGTGATTAAATTGACTTTCAGTTATTCATGTGTGTCAGGGTTCATTCTAATCTTGTAACAATTAACAGAGCAAGTGATGTGGAGATGGCCCCAACAACGTTTACTGCAGCTATTATAAACCTTCCAACCAGCACTTCACCGCATGAGAAGGAGAATGGTCCGGGGAACCAGATATAGTCCAGTGTCACAGGAAGGAAATAGTCCACAGAGCGTATAATCCAGTAGAGCGGGATATACAGCAGAGGGGATATAGTCCATGTGCAGTGGCCTCAACTAGTCAACTAGGCTTCAGCAAATCGGCCTTCAGATCATAGATCCCAAGACGATTTGTTCAAATACCTCAATTTTAATGCTGTTTCCGTACAGCATTGAAATGTATTGGCTATGTGGGGCCAAAGTTCATCTAGCCCGAAGTCATGTGAGACTTCGGTGAATTACTACTGTATTCATATCTGCATATTCAAAACGGCAATCCGAAGTGAGCTTTGGTACAGATGTACCAGCCAATAACAAAGCCAATTGCTATTTAACATTTTTTTAAAATACGCAGATATGAATATAGTAGTAATTCACCAAAGACTCATGTGACTTCGGGCCAGATTGACCTGATTGGCTTCACGGAGACAATACATTGTAAGGGCTTATTCACAAGACGACGCCGTGTTTTGTGATCCGCAAGACATGGATGCTGCCCTTGTGCATTACGCAATATGTGGAACAGAATGGGCGGCCCATTACAGAAACACAAGACGGGCAAGAATAGCACATGTTCTATCCTTTTTGCGGGGCCACAGAACAGAGAAACGGATGCAGACAGCACATGCCGCATCGTTTACGGCCCCATTGAAATTGCGGCTCGGATGCAGACTCATTCATAGGGTTGGAAACCGCATTGGCATCAAAGTATTTGAATGAATCGACTTTAGGTATATGATCCAAAGGGCTGAGTTCTCCAGTCTCCTCCAGAGCAGAGGAAGGTTCTATGCTGAGGAAAGTCCTGAGCTAGCTGACCCTCTCACTCTCAGAAGGCTGGTTCCCTCGTCACAGGCTGGTGACCTATGGTCTGTAGCTCAGTATCTCAATGTCTTAATTCTCCTTTTCCAGCTCACGTCCAAACATTTGAACGTATCATCTCTTTAAGAGCCACACAGGGGCAGACATACTGCCTGTGCAGCCGATTCCGCTGCACAGAGGCCCAGCATGGTAGGGTGCCCATTCTAAATCATGAACTGCGTAGATATACTGGTGTCTGCTGCCACAGTTCCTCACACTGCACTGCTACTGTACTAATGCAAGAGGAAGGAGGTGGCCCGCTTTGTCCAGCATGCAGAATCATAAACCACCTTCACAGGAGGCAGGGGCCTCCTCTGTCTGTTGTGCAGATGCTTGTTACTAGCGTCAGTGAAATTACCAGGGGGGGAAGGGCGGACAGTCGGTGGATTAGAGCTTCTGCAATAAAAAAAAATATATATACACACATTGTAAACATATTGACTCGCAGAATAAAATTGCCAACATCCTCCATATATGTACAGCAGATATCGGCACGATAGATATGTATCATGCTCCATTAAGGTAATGACGGCGCCCGCTCAGCCAAGTCCGAGCTGCAATGTCCACGATGAGTGGACAGTGACCTACTGACTGATTGCCATCTTGAATTGGCCCCAACCCAGCGGCCCGCGGACCATAAAGTGCTTTCTTGTGTTTGCAAGCTATTATAGGCAATTCATTTATCTACTCTGACTGCGCCTGTATCTGCCCTGACCGGGAAAAGAACGAAGGCCAAGATATGGACTTCCACTTTTCAAACCCTCAAACAGGCATTCACAAAAGCCCCAACACTCTATCATCCTGAACGGTCTAAACAGTTCTTCCTGGAGGTGGACACTTCCACCATTAAAGCTGGAGCTATTCTTGCACAGAAAAACTCTTCAGGCAAAATGGTTACTTGTGGCAACTTCTTATAGGCCTTCTCTAATGCTGAATGCAACTACAGTATTGGTTAGCCTTAGAAGAGTGCTGTCATTTGCTGGAGTTTGCCAATCATCCCATCATTATACACTCAAGAGCAAAAGGGTAAAGTTTCACACATGCGTCAGGTGCACGTGTGGGGCCGGAACTACGCTCCGGCCCCATTCACTGTAATGGGGGCGGGCCATGGATCCGGCCACAGCAAGGCGAACCCTGCCGGGAGGCAGCTATAACTAAAGTACAACATGTACTTTTGTTCCGGCCGCCTCTCGGCAGGTCTTGCCGCGCTGCGGCCGGAACCGTGGCCTGCCCCCATTACAGTGAATGGGGCCGGAGCGCAGTTCCAATAGCACGGATCCGACGGGCTGTTCACCTGCCAGAACAGCCTGCCGGAGTCCCCAGGTGTGAAAGTACCCTAACAATGTTTTGAACTTTTGACTTTCAGGATCCATATCTCACCGTCCACTACAGCTTCGAACATGAGACTCCCATCATTTTATAGACAATCCTTTGGGCTATCCCATATTTTTCGCTTTATAAGACGTACTTTTTTCCCCCCAAAAGAGGAGAGGTCTCAGGAGCCTACAGAGAACATCAATGCTCCAGTCATCCTGAAGAAATTCCTGGCACAAAGAGACCCTAAGAAGAGGGAGTACTGTCACGCTAGTGGTCCATGCCCCCTGCAGTCTTGCTGTCCTGGGCAGGTGCGGATGTCGCTCTGTTCTCCTTGTGTGAACTGGGATTAGAGCACCGTGAACTTTCCTTCAGCACTGTGAGAGTTAAAGGGGTATTCCCATCTTAGACAATGGGGGCATATTGCTAGGAGCGGCGCGCTCACATTCGTTTCTATTAGCGCAGCGGGGGAGCAGCGCCTGGCGGTGGTCGGACCCCGGGGAACCCGGGGTCCTCCAGGCTCAGAGCTCCCCCACTTCGTTCTCAATATAGGTGCGGGTCCCAGCAGTGGATATCTTAGCGATATGCCCCCATTGTCTAAGATGGGAATACCCCTTTAATGCTTTACTCCTGCCCCTGTCCAGGTGCTGGTTAAGTTGCTGATCACTCTCCTTATTTAGCTGGGCTGTGGGTCCACCTCCTCGCCTAAGCGTTGAGGTTATTCCTGACTAATAACCAGTGAAGGTGATCTCATCTGAATATCCATGTACCGAACCTTGTTTGTCTTCCGATTCTGCTCCTTGCTACCAGCCCTGACCTTGGAACTGTGACCTGTATTAGCCTGCTGTGACCTTGGAACTAGTATTTGGAATACGCAAGTACTCCGCTTGCCCTGACTATTGGACTGTGTTCAGACGACACTTGGGTCAGAGCCTACTACACCAGGACTACTCCAGGAAGTAGAGGCCTGGTTGGTTCCTTGCAGCAAAGTCCAGATGCCTGTACAGGGGTTAAAGTGTGAATATCAGGAAAGTGCCAGGACAACGCCCTTAGATTTAGCCCAAAGCCTAACTGGTAAGTTGGCACAGCTGGTTCACACCCACTGTCTTTAACACATTGACAGAAACCCATCTGACCGCATTTTAGTTAATGGGGTTTATCATTCGCTTCACTGCCATCATTTTGTTTTTCTGCTCTGGAGCTACAAAGAAATTGAACACTTGCTTCCAGTTTACCACTTACAACTACAACTGATTTCTTAGATCCCAGCAGGAGACCCTTTGTGATCTGCTTATTGTCAAGGAACTAGTAGGGGTTGTCCAAAGCTGGGAACTCCTTTAAAGGCTGCAATGATCTCTGCACGAAGGGCAACTCATGCTATATTTCTGTGTAGGGTAGAATCAAATGTTCTGCTTAGTTCATTATCTCTATACAGTATATTAGTTCTATCAGGTCATCTCCCAATGCACCTAAAATGTGAGGACTGTGCATTGTGTATTGTCTCCCTCTTGTGGAAAAACTTTGCACTGCATGGTAACATAACTGCCAGCCAGGAACCAGCTCAATCTCCTGTGTCACTGATTCTGTATGCATTTTGGACACTGTTTGCTGAAATTAATATGACAGTTTAGTTATACAGTATGTATACTGTAGGTAATAACTATTTCCAGTACACAGGTTGCTGCTTTACACGTGGTGTGTGAATTCATTCTTAGAGAACCCATTGTCAAATACCCTGATGGAGAATTATGAGTTCGTAGACGGGGGACCTCATAGGGAATCCTGTATAACAACAACCAATTTCTCTCACTCTGGAGGACCTGACATGTTTGTGGGTATGGGGCATACTAGTGCCTCTAAAAAAAAAGGGGGGTCAGCCAAACATCAGCCGTAGCCACATTGGTGGAAGGTGAGTGCAGGCATATAATGAAATACCCCTCTAAGACAATAGGGCAGAGCTACCCAACTTTTATATGGAGCTATGTCATAAAATATGTAGCATCATATATTGGCTTATATTGATATGTCAAGCCCAGTCATATAGGTAGAAAACGGCCACCATATCTTTATATAGAGCCCCTATAGTGAGATACTGTATGGAGCACCAGAATTATATATACAGCCGACCTACAGTGATATATAAGACACAATTATTACAAATACTGCCCTAAAGTTGTACATAGCACCCTATATGATACTGAGGACATACCATACACGTATCAGATTTTTTTTTGTCTGACTTGCCGAATTTATTTATTTTACACACT
Organism: Rhinella marina; assembly: GCA_900303285.1. NCBI lineage: Eukaryota > Metazoa > Chordata > Amphibia > Anura > Bufonidae > Rhinella > Rhinella marina. The sequence goes on from ONZH01004127.1 coordinate 91,767, forward strand.
TACATAGCGCTGACTTATCCCGCAGTGATTACAGACATTATCATCACACTGTCCCCAAGTTCCCTATCAGTATGTCTTTGGAGTGTGGGAGGAAACCGGAGAACACCCACGCAAACACGGGGAGAACATACAAACTCCATGCAAATGTTGTTCTTGGTCAGATTTGAACCCCAGTGCTGCAAGGCACCGGTGCTAAACACTGAGCCACCATGCTGCCCATAGGATGGCATCATTCATGCTTCACCTGCAGCTTGAAACATTGAAGTGCATCTGTCAGCAGTTTTGTACCTATAAAACTGGCTGACCTGTTACATGTGCACTTGGCAGCTGAAGACGTCTGTGTTGGTCCCATGTTCATATGTGTGTGCATTGCTGAGGAAGATGAAGTTTCAACATATGCAAATGAGGCTCTAGGAGCAAAGCGGCATTGCCGTTACACCTAGAGGCTCTGCTGTCTCTGCAACTGCCATACACTCTCCACTTTGACAGGGCCAGGCATTGTAAAAGTGATCACACCTGGCCCTTTCAATTTCAGTGCAGAGGATGCGGCAGTTGCAGAGAGAGCGGAGCCTCTAGGTGTAACGGCAATGTCCCCTTTGCTCCTAGAGCCTCATTTGCATATATTAAAACATAATTTTTCTCATCAATGTGGGCACATATGAACATGGGACCAACAAGGGTCCAGGCTGGTGTTCCTCATTCTCCTTTTTTAGTTTGGCAGCCGTGAACCACTGCATCACTCACATCTGCGCCCTTCCCTTTGTGCTCTGAATCATTTTATTCTGACGGTACGGCCACATGGTCAGGTTTACTGATGCAATTTTGGAAGCCAAAATCAGGAGTGGAACATAAAAGGAGAGAAAGCATAAAGGACAGATACGTCTTCTCCTCTGTTTTGAATTCAATCTTGGTTTTGGCTTCCTAAACTGCACAATAGGAAATTACTTAAAGGGGTATTCCCATCTCACAAATGTAGTTTGTATAGTTAGATATAGCCATACCAATATTTTTACTAATAGAATGTATTTATATAAAATGTACCATTTAGAAGATTTCCCTATTTGCATATCCATTGTCCCACACACATCAGTCAGGCCGTTGCCCCTAGTTACAACCACCGCAGCCATGTAGTAGTGGTGATCGGCTTGCTCTTGTTCAAACCTGCTCTCAGGTAACTGCTGTATTGTGAACTCACATTGCACGACCATGTGGAGACACATCTTAGGGTATTTTCACATCTGCGTTTTGAATGCTACCAATCCAAAACGCAATGGTCAGGATCTGTCCAAAACGAAGACTTTATAAACGGATTCTGTTCCATAGAGATGAATTGATCTTGCAACAGGATCCGTTTCTCTGCGTTTTGGAAACGCAGACAAAAATACTACAACCCTAAGATGTGTCTCCACATGCTCATGCAATGTGTGTTCACAATACAGCAGTTACCTCAGAGCGGGTTTGAAAAGGAGCAAGCTGACCACCACTACTGGTCGTAACTAGGGACAACGGCCTGACTGATGTGTGTGGGAGAATAAAAATACAAATAGGCGAATCTTCTAAACGGTACATTTTATATAATTACATTCTATTAGTAATAATATTAGTATGGCTATATCTAACTATACAGACTACATTTGTCAGATGGGAATACCCCTTTAAGCCATTTTTTTTAAAGTTGTCCACTGTTCCTGCTCTGACCGCCTCCTGACGTGACTGCTCCACAGATTTACAGCTCTTTTTGCGAAAGAGCCTTGTCTCTTCTGGATATCGAACCTTCTTTTCTTCAGAAAGGTGCAGTGCCCCTTATGTTTTGAAGAGATTTTGCATGGAACACCTTTTCACCATATTTTATTTAGGCCATTTACAATTGGAAGGAAAAGTAAGTGAACCCTTTGTAATAACTTGGATTTCTGCTTTGATCAAGGTGTGGTCTCGTTCTCACAATTACAGACAAACACAATCTAACTAAACTAATAAAAACAAACATTGTACCATTCGTATATTTTATTATAGCACATTGTGTAAGCATCAACAGTGCAGGGCAAAGAGTAAATGAACCTCTTTATGAATGACTTCTCCAAGACCTAATTGGCACAACTAAAGAGATGAGATATTGATATTGGGTTTCGCAATAAATGAAGGCACACAAAGCCTGGTTACTGACAAATCTGTTCTTCTCAAGAAGATTGGTTAATGTGAGCCATGCCTTGATGCAGACAAGACCTCAGAAGATATGTTATAAAGATGCCTGAAGCTGGAAAATTCTATAAAGGCATTTCTAAAGACCTGGGTGTAAATGAAGCCAGGGTATGAAAAAATTCTGCAAATGGTGAAAATTCAGGATGTTGCTACTACATGATGGGCCATCCTGAGAGAAGTGAGAAATCTGACCCTACAGTCATAGCCAAAAGTTTTGAGAATGATACAAATATTAATTTTTATAAAGTCTACTGCTTCAGTTTTTATAATGGCAATTTGCATATACTCCAGAATGTTATAAAGAGTGATCAGCTTAACAGCAATTACTTGCAAAGTCAATATTTGCCTAGAAAATGAACTTTATCCCCCAAAACACATTTCAACATCATTGCAGCCCTGCCTTAAAAGGACCAGCTAACATCGTTTCAGTGATTGCTCCATTAACACAGGTGTGGATGTTGATGAGGACAGGGCTGGAGATCAATCTGTCATGATTAAGTAAGAATGACACCACTGGACACTTTAAAAGGAGGCTGGTGCTTGGCATCATTGTTTCTCTTCTGTTAACCATGGTTATCTCTAAAGAAACACGTGCAGTCATCATTGCACTGCACAAAAATGGCCTAACAGGGAAGAGTATCGCAGCTAGAAAGATTGCACCTCAGTCAACAATCTATCGCATCATCAAGAACTTCAAGGAGAGAGGTTCCATTGTTGCCAAAAAGGCTCCAGGGCGCCCAAGAAAGACCAGCAAGCGCCAGGACCGTCTCTTAAAAGTGTTTCAGCTGTGGGATCGGGCTACCAGCAGTGCAGAGCTTGCTCAGGAATGGCAGCAGGCAGGTGTGAGTGCATCTGCACGCACTGTGAGGCGGAGACTCTTGGAGCAAGGCCTGGTCTCAAGGAGGGCAGCAAAGAAGCCACTTCTCTCCAGAAAAAACATCAGGGACAGACTGATATTCTGCAAAAGGTACAGGGAGTGGACTGCTGAGGACTGGGGTAAAGTCATTTTCTCTGATGAATCCCCTTTTCGATTGTTTGGGACATCTGGAAAACAGCTTATTCGGAGAAGACGAGGTGAGCGCTACCACCAGTCTTGTCTCATGCCAACTGTAAAGCATCCTGAAACCATTCATGTGTGGGGTTGCTTCTCAGCCAAGGGAATCGGCTCTCTCACAGTCTTGCCTAAAAACACAGCCATGATAAAGAATGGTACCAGAATGTCCTCCGAGAGCAACTTCTCCCAACCGTCCAAGAGCAGTTTGGTGATCAACAATGCCTTTTCCAGCATGATGGAGCACCTTGCCATAAAGCAAAGGTGATAACTAAATGGCTCAGGGAACAAAACATAGGGATTTTGGGTCCATGGCCTGGAAACTCCCCAGATCTTAATCCCATTGAGAACTTGTGGTCAATCATCAAGAGACGGGTGGACAAACAAAAACCTACAAATTCTGACAAAATGCAAGCATTGATTGTGCAAGAATGGACTGCTATCAGTCAGGATTTGGTCCAGAAGTTGATTGAGAGCATGCCAGGGAGAATTGCAGAGGTCCTGAAGAAGAAGGGTCAACACTGCAAATATTGACTTGCTGCATTAACTCATTCTAACTGTCAATATAAGCTTTTGTTACTCATAATATGATTGCAATTATATTTCTGTATGTGATAAAAACATCTGACAAACACACATAAAAACCAGAGGGCAGCAGATCATGTGAAAATATAATATTTGTGTCATTCTCAAAACTTTTGGCCATGACTTTACACTGCTCCTACATCTCTATTTGATCTATAACCGAATCTTGTGTAAAATCTGTGTACAACTGATCTGATTGTACAGATTGTACGGCTGGTACTATAGGCTCAACCTAAAGTTTTTAGCAATGTAATTAATCATCTCTGTGTTATAAATCCAGGACCAAGCACCCAGTCTTTATGGCTTCATTTATCCCTATGGTGCTGTAAGTTTTGTTCTGGAGAACCCCAGGGGGGCTTGGCATTAAATGTGGGATATGGACTGTTAAACACAGGTAGATATATCCGATATATCTGAATGAGACCTGAAAATTTCTTTGCCTCTGAAGATTTTAGACTTCTTTCTGGTTTGAAGTTAGAGAAACAAAAAACAAAAGAAAAAAAAAACAACAAATCTGCTAATATCACAATCTACCACAGATTGTAAAATGTACTACAATATTGGGGTTAAACAACAAACTGCATGCACAGTATTGGAGTGCAGCCGCCTAACATTGAAATGAAACTTCCAGAAAAGTAAGAAAATGATAATGTTTTATTTTTTATTTTTTTTAACAAAAACTGTTACAATGAAAAAAACAAAATTAAAATAATAACAATAATAATCATTGCCTTCTCACAATCTTAAAGCTTTATTTGCAAGAAAAAGTAAGTGAACCCTTTTGGTTCTCATGGATTACTGCACTTATATATGGCATCTGGTTTCAGATCTCTACTGTTGGTTCTTGTGCCCTTCCATAGTTGCTAACTATCCCAAATTTGCCGGGGTTGTCTCTGATTTTCAGAGACAGTCCTTTCAAATTTGCACTATCCCAGGCCACAAATGGGCAGGACTAACACAAACCTCACTCATAAGTGGATGTTTCCGAGTGGGTTTGGGGCATTCCCTGGGGCGAGGCTTATATGCCCTGATTTTGCCAACTGAAATGTTGGTAAGTATGCCCTCCCAGTCACCTAGTCAGGTTCCTCGTGCAGTTTCTTTTGGACATCCAAATGCTTGATACAATGCACAATACAAATTTGAACTCTTAAAAACCCATGATGGATATATCTTTCATGGGTGGGTGGTGCATGTATGGCGCAGGCTCACATGCTAAGCTTGTTCAACACCGAGTGGGTGCTGGCTGTATAATACAGCCAGCCCCTGACCACAATGATGAGGATTGGTCACGGGCTCTCTCTGTCCTCCAATCAGAACCTCCATTGTGAAATCATTGGACTCCAATTGGTTGCTCTTACAGCCTGGGGCCTTGTGACAGTTCCCAGACCTGTCATAGCAAACTGCCTGAAAAGCCGTGTCTGAGGCACTGCCTGACAGGCAGCCAGTGAAAACCCCATAGACTGCAATAGTATTCTATTGCAGTCTTTGGTACAAGTGATCAGAAAAGGAATAAAATTTACAGTGAAATAAAAAGTTTAAAAGAAATTTTGAAAACATGCAAAACATTAAAAAGTTCAAATCACCCCCGTTCCCAATTTTCCATATAAAAATAGAAAATCATTGGTATTGACGCTTGCAAAAATGTCTGATCTTTTAAAATATAAAAAATATCTAAGAATATAAAAAATAAGCGATCAAAAAGACGTATATATAAATCAAATTGGTATCAGTAAAAAAATTACAGCTTGTCCCACAAAAAGAAACCCTCATACAGCTACGTATGAAATATAAAGATAAAAAAGTTCTGGCTGTCAGTATATGATGATGCAAAGAAATTTATATTTTTTTTAAAGGTCTTTATTTTTTGTTTTTTTGGTAGTAAAACATAATAAAAACTATATAATTTTGATATCTCTGTAATTGTACTGACCTGCAGAATAATATTGTCATGTCTTTGTTAGCGCAAAGTGAACTCTCTAAGCACAAATAAAAATACATGACAGAATTGTGTTTTTCTTCACGCCACACTGAATATTTTTCACGTGCCCCAATAGAAGTATGTCAAGTATAGTTGCTATCAGAATTATTCTATCAAAACAGGTTTTGGAATATGTATGATCCTGTGAAGATAAAACATTGTGGAGTATTACTACAGACAGACAGAGTTAAAAGTTGCTTATATGGCGTTGGATTTTATAGAGTGACAAAGATCTCACCAAAGCTCCGAAACCCCTAATGTAAGATTTTTGAATTGATAATGGGATTAGGAGAGGCCAAGATGAGTTCTCAACCACACTCCTACAGAACATAGGTGTGAAGTGAGAGGACTGATACAAGCAAGGATACAAAGGCTAAAACATTTTCTCCTTATTCTTGAACGATTTAGCATTGGTTTTGGGAAAATATGACTATTAAATTCAAGGGTTCACTTACTTTTTCTTCCTAAACTGTGTAAAGGACACAAACAATACTACTGTATAGATTGTGTGTCCTTTAATTGTGACCTACATAACAATCAGATTACATTTCATTAATAATCAATGCAGAAACCCAGGTCATTCTAAAGGGTTAAAAGAAATTAAATCTGGCTACTGTACCTGCGGTCAACACTAGGGGGAGCTCACTGCATACAATGTATACACTGCTCTTGTTTTCAGAAATGTTGACATTGGTGACCCGTTCTCAGGATTATCAATATCAGATTGGCAGTAGTAAGACACCTGGGACCCCCACCAAGCACCTGTTTGAGAAGGTGAGCACCGAGGTAGGCCAGTGATGTCACATTCATTCGTCACATAGTGTAGGCATAGCTCATTTCCACTCAAGTGAATGGGGCTGAGCTGTAATACCAAGCACAGTTACCATCCAATGGACTGCACTGTGCTTGGTAAGTTGCAAGGAGGGTTAGGATAAGCACCATGGCATCCTCAAAAAGCTGATGGCGCACCCCCGCCAATATGATATTGATGACCTATCCTGAGTATAGATTCTCAATATCAGAATGTCAGAAAAGTTCTTGTAGTGAGCTCCCCCTAGTGGTGGTGCAGATAACAAAACATTTTAACAACGTAGGTGCTGGAAAGTAAAACAGTCACAGTAAGTTTCTTACAAAGGGGCCTTTAGCTATCCTAGCCATCCTGCATCTCCTACTAGTTTACTGTCTATGTGCATACCCCCTACAGAAGAAGTGGCCATTTTTAAAGGGTCACTGAGTTTTCAAAAGAAGTTTTATATTTTCCATGTCAATATCTATATTCAAACAATAAACCATAAAATCTTGCAGTTTTCGCACTGGCCACTAAGGCCTCTTTCACACTAGTGGCAGCACGGATCCGGCACCTAAAGGGTGCCGACGGATCCGTACTGCCGCTGATACATGTGTGGAGCCGGAGCAGCGCTCCGGCCCCACACATGTTGACAGAGACATTGGGACAAGACACACACAAACATACATACATACATACACACACATACACATACATACTCACATACTCCAGCCAGGGACGCCGGCAGCATGTCTTCACGCGTCTCCTGCGCGCAGTGATGACGATTCCCCACAGCGCCCTCTGCTGGGCGCAGTGGGGAAACGTCATAGCTGCGCGCAGGAGGCGCGTGAAGACATGCTGCCGGCGTCCCTGCCTGGAGTATGTGAGTATGTATGTGTATGTGTGTGTATGTATGTCTGTCTGTATTTGTGTATATGTGTAGCCGGATCCGGAATGACCCCCCATTTGAATTCAATGGAGGACATATCCGGATTAATGGTGTGTCACACCAAACGGATCCGTCCCCATTGACTTGCATTGGGGGTCATTCCGGATCCGGCTTGGTGTGGATGCCTGGACCGGAGAGAAAACCGCAGCATGCTTCGGTTTGTTCTCCGGTCTGAAGACGGAACGGAATGCTTTCAGGAGCATTCCGTTGTCTTCAGTTCAGTTTTGTCCCCATTAACAATGAATGGGGACAAAACTGAAGCGTTTTTGTCCGGTATTGAGCCCCTATGACGGAACTCAATACCGGAATTTAAAAACGCTAGTGTGAAAGTAGCCTAAGCCTAATAGGTACCACTTCTTGGTCTGTACAGATCACTTTCCTGCAGTTACCTGCTTAACTATCATTCTAATCATGTCTGTAATGATATCACCTCTGTGTATAGATAAGACTAGATCTACCATTCACAATAGGTGATTGTCAGATCTCATCTATTCTTTCCTTGTACAATGACCTCTGCACAGGTCACAGAACATGCCCAGAAAACTCTCCCATAGAAGTCAATGAGGTCCCCTCTTGACCATTGTGTCTACGGCTCATGAGGCTGCCGCAAAGCAATTTTCTTAATGCTGTGTAAATGCTGTTAAGTACAGCTCAAGGAGATGGCTGCCCCCCATAATCATGTTTAGGAAATAGAATAAAAAAAAGGGATATGCCCTGCTATCTGGTTTTAACTGGCAGATAACATTTTTGGTGACACATTTCCTTTAAGTCATGGATTTAATCAGTAATGAGCTGAATATAATTGACCCCTGGATGAGAGTTTGTGCTAACAACATAATTGTATGAAGTGAGGTCTTCAGGGCCCCTCAGTAGAGGTATTAGCATTCGTATTTTGCATAAAACAAGATTATTGACATGGATAACGATCCTGTGAGTCCCAATTTATTTGTAGATATTTATGTAACCGGAACGTTTCATGGTTGGTATGCTGCGGTGGATCTATCATTAGCATGTAACATCACATGTACAGTAGCTAAAAATGGGGATTAATAGATCAGACAAGAAGTGAGAAGAAGCAGGAGACCTGTGGGGGACCCTGAGACTCATTATACTTAACCCCCTAAGGATGCAGCCCTTTTTTTGCCGTAAAGGCTATGTACATCTTCGGAGGCAATTTTTGTTTATCATTGCATTTTACTCCTTTTTGGCTAAAAATTATATTTTCAATTGGTCTTTATTAAAAATATTGAGACGATCTGTCACAAATTGTTAACTGTTTTTCTAGCTGTGTAACTGGTACTTTCACTTTGTGCCGGTCATCTAATAAACCTTATCTCTATACTACTAAGAGGTCATAAATACTTATTTAAGTCACATTCTTATCAGTAAGATAAGAACTGAGCTATAATGAGTGTTTATAGGGTCTGAGATAAGGAGCCTGTCAGCTCCCCATATGACGGAGAAGACAGAAAATCCACAGACTACTGGTACAGCATCTCAGCTATGTACAGAAAAAAGGATTCAATATTTTTTAATAAAGATCAATTGAAAAAAAATGTTTAGCTCAAAATACAGTAAAAGTACAATACAATAATTAAAAAAATGCCCTCAAGGGTGTACATAGCCTTTAAAGGGGTTGTCCATTTTTTAAAGGCAGGGAACCTGTTAAAAAAAATAATAAAAAATGCTATATTTGCTTTCCCATCCCCTCCTATGATCACCGCAACATCATTGCAGCTTTTAAAGCACAGTGCCTTCAATGGTGCTGAGCTGCGCATAGGCCATGTGACCGAAATACGTGACATCACTGGCTTAGGAAGAGGCCTAAACACTCACAGAATGTGGCAGCCACTTGTTCTTCAATAAGTAAATCAGTAAGTACATTTTTCTTGGGGCCCAACTCATATATCATCTATAAAGTCTAATAGGTCCAGAATCAGTCAGTTCCAACAGTTTTTTTTAATCTCCTGGACTCTTGGGTCCACTATGGTATTAGAGCCTGGGCCCACTAGAGGAACTGGTACTCTAGGTCAGTCCAACCCTGACCAGCGCAGTGGTGTTCCAGTGCCTATTTATGCCATCAAAGCCACTGAAAAACAGCTGATGCCAGGAGCCAAACCTGATGTTGACGACCTATCATGTGGACAGGCCATCACTATAAAGGTCCTGGACAAACCCTTTAGGGACAAATTTTCTTTACAACTGCCTCTGCCCCCACCTCTTGAATTAGTTTTGGGTTAAAACTAGTATGAAAAAGCTTTCATGCTATGGCAGTATTCCCTAGCGATGCATTTAATGCCAGACATTGTGCGTTAGACATTATGACATTCCATTGTGCTTTGACCTGGAAGAAGACCTATAATGTCTTTAAGTGCCTTGCTTTCCATGAGTGCTATGGAATTAAATGTTTGGACAAGTAGAATGTACATGCCTTCACCCATACCGCATGAGTGCACTGTTAAATATGAATATTTTATTTCAATTTCAATCTGTACATATAGTAAAGGTATCATCTATATTTTTTCAGAAATGTTTTTATTCATTTTTAACAGATTGAACAAAAAAGGAAACGGAGAGGGGTTGGTGCATAATAATATGAATCGAGAAGACATAGAGGGAAGGGGGACACCTGGTAGTAGAGAGTAGAACCACACTTGGTTTTGGAGCATAGGGAGGTGTGAAAATATTGGCTTATGGAATCATCTGAGGGGGATCTGAGTTTGTGAGACACTGTCCAATCATCATGTGGTGAGGCCAAAGCATTGCGTTAATTTTAATTTAAAGGGTTGTCCAGTGAAGCGTAGGAAATTATTCAGAAAGGGATAACATAGTAAAAAAGGGATACTTACCTTCAATAATCCCCTACTACTCCTTCTCCAACACTGACTAGGTCCTTGCTGGTCTCTGTTTCCTGGTCTTCTTTCAACACACAGGAAAAGCCTGAAGCCTTTGTGGTCAGTGAATAGAAAAGCTGGAATATCCTGTGACTGCAATGAACCCTTCTGTTATGCCACTTGGAAAGTTCTTTAGAAAACGCTCAAAGTGAGATAAAAGAAGAGATTTTCACATATGAGATGGGTTGTTCAGAGATATTATACATAAGAGGTCTGTGTCGGTTGCCCCACATTTTGGGCAAGACTGATCAGATCTTATCAGAGAACCTCTGTAGGGGTGATACAGTATATGCCCTGTGGGTCCATTCATAATGTAGTGCCCTGGAGCAAGAGTACTTTGGACTATGAATATTTGTGGACATTTGCCCCTAATGCTATTATGTAAAGCCAATCAACTCACTACGTTAGTGCACTTTGAAGGGTTAACTTGCACTGTGACTTACGCCGTTGTTTACACTTGTACTGCTTTATTTTGTTGAACTGCATTTTTACGCAATATATCCTGTTCATTTGCACTGTTATTGCTCTATATCTAGACTGTACTGTGCAACGGGTTAATGCATAGCCGGCTAATACTAAGAGACTTTGGGACTTTCTATCTATGCACTGATGAGATCGTAATCTTCCACAGCTACTGTAAGAGACTATACAAAGTTTTGGAGGGAAAAAAACAAGCACACTGACCTTTTGACTGTCTGATTTAGATATTTTGTTTACGTCTGAAGACTTTATATCTGGAAAAACTGCTTGGTCATTCCCATAGACTTGAAACACTCTACAAGTCTATGACAGATAGAAATTGCAACAATGTGTTTAGTAGGGTGTGTTTATCCATTCAACCCCACCCACTCGAAGATTCTAGGTCAGTTAGAAACAATATAAGGCCTCATGCACATGGTCATTGCCCGACCGTGCCTGTATTGCGACCCGCAAACAGCAGGTCTGCAACACGTTCTATTTTTCTGTGGTGTGGACGGATCACGGACCCATTCAAGTTGAATAGGTCTGCATCCTTTTGCAGCAACCACACAGATGGTACATTGGGGACCACAAATTGCCATTCCTAATGTACTGAACAGCCGGCACATGTTTGTGTGCATGAGGCCCAAGGAGATCAGTTAGAGCCCCTAGTTGTCTGCTGATAGGGACCAGAGTTTAGTAGAACATACTCACCAGACTGCATGAGTGACCAGAAGAAGATGTTCAAACAGCGATACTATACAACAGACCCCAGGCCTCCAGCCCTTGACCAGGATACCTGCCTTCTGAGAGAGAGTGGGACAACTAGCTCAGGCCTTTCCTTGGCATAGAACCTTCTTCTGCCAGGGAGGAGCCATCTCAGTGCCTTGTCTGTATTGTTTGAGCTTGAGTTCCTCCAGTAAAGAAGCACACTGGTTTACTGCAGACCCTTCACCCTCTGGATTTATTTCCCATTGGGTACACCATGCCTTCCCATTCCTTCCAGGATGCATAAACATGTGGTGACACCTTGACTGTGTCCAGGGGACCAAACATAGCGTTGGGCCACCCCAAATCCAGCCATATTCCAGTACTTTTTCTCTTGTTGCAAGTATGTCCTTACCACTGGGACTATTTCTACACACTGTGCATGAAAAGAGTTTTGGTTTTTTTAATGCTATATTACAGTATGCTCAGATATCAGTAGTCTGATATGCAGCACATTTCTTTGAACAGCTTTCTCCCATTACAATCCTTCATCTTTTGGTAATTTCTGTCTAAGTTTGGTCATATCTAAAATATTTTTGCTTAGAGAGCCATTTATTTACAGGGTAGGCCATTCCATCTATGGTTCCTTGATGAATGAGTTTCCCTAGCTCCTTTTTCAGCACTCCAAATGGGAGGGAAATGCTGTAGAGTGCCAAATGGGGAAACAACTTCGCTGTCATCATTTGAAAGTGTGTACCTACGCAGTCTGACACTGTCCAATCACACATCAGGTACCATGAACAGAAAAAAATCCCACTCTAGTTGATGAATTCAAACTCTTCAATACTTTATTGGTGCTTATACACACATGAAAAAACACTCCAGTAAAATCACTTACGCGTTTCAACCAGGTATGGTCGTAATCATAGTATAGTTAGATATTATAAATATTCTATAATTAAGACCATACCTGATCAAAATGCGTAAGCAATTTTACAGGAGTGATTTCCATGTGTATACAAACACTGATAAAGTATTGACGAGTTTTAATGCATCTACCAGAGGTGAATTTTTCTCTGTTCGTGTTTCCTTGCTGCTTCGTCAATCTCCTGGCATCGACGTGAAAGAGAGAGTTAACTGGCTGAGCTCACCTCAGATGTGTTTACACTTCATGTAACACCCATTTGTTCATTTATACTTAAAAAATAAGTAAGAATAAGAGAGGAACAGCAGAATGCAGAGCAATGTGAAAAGATGTTCTAGAATTGTTATTTCTTGGGGAATATTCATACCCACCTAAAATGATGATCAGAGCAGGCAAGTCCTCTTTAAGTTTTATTGCGGCCGTTGGGAGTCGTGCAATATATGTAGTATCTGGATTGTTCTAAATGTTGCAAAACATAAGGGCTACCGTATAAGGAATTTGAACTTGGAATATCTCTTCCCTCATTGCAAGTCGCTCTCCAGCAAACTGATTGCAACCGAACAATCAGTAATGTAATTGATCCTTTCCTTGCCAGAGTGTCCATTGATTTCAGCGATGGCTCGGTCTTTTTGTAGGTTTTGGAGATGGCTCTCTGCTCTTGTTAATAGAGGATGTTCTTCAGTACTACTCTCTGTTGGCTTTCCATGACCTATTAGAGCAGACGACAAAGTGTTTCATATAAAAGACAACTTCTTTAAAGGGAGTCTGTCACCTCATTTTCACCTATATAGCTAACAGCAGTGCCCCACAGACGATTGCATACACATCCCAGACATACCTGTGTGCACTGTGTGTCTGTATTACATGTCACATCCCAGACATACCTGTGTGCACTGTGTGTCTGTATTACATGTCACATCCCAGACATACCTGTGTGCACTGTGTGTCTGTGTTACATGTCACATCCCAGACATACCTGTGTGCACTGTGTGTCTGTATTATATGTCACATCCCAGACATACCTGTGTGCACTGTGTCTGTATTACATGTCACATCCCAGACATACCTGTGTGCACTGTGTGTCTGTATTACATGTCACATCCCAGACATACCTGTGTGCACTGTGTGTCTGTATTACATGTCACATCCCAGACATACCTGTGTGCTCTTTGTGTCTGTATTACATGTCACATCCCAGACATATCTGCGTGCACTGTGTGTCTGTATTACATGTCACATCCCAGACATACCTGTGTGCACTGTGTGTCTGTATTACATGTAACATTCCAGACATACCTGTGTGAACTGTGTGTCTGTATTACATGTCACATCCCAGACATACCTGTGTGCACTGTGTGTCTGTATTACATGTCACATCTCAGGCTACTTTCACACTAGCGGCAGCACGGATTCGGCACCTAAAGGGTGCTGACGGATCCGTACTGCCGCTGACACATGTGTGGAGCCGGAGCAGCACTCCGGCCCCACTCATGTTGACACATACACAGAGAACATACATACATACACACACATACACACAAACACATACATACTTACATACTCCAGCCCGGGACGCCGGCAGCACGTCTTCACGTGCCTCCTGCGTGCAGTGATGACGATTCCCCACAGCGCCCTCTGCTGGGCGCAGTGGGGAAACGTCATAGCTGCGCGCAGGAGGCGCGTGAAGACATGCTGCCGGCGTCCCTGGCTGGAGTATGTGAGTATGTATATGTATGTATGTATGTATGTATGTTTCTCTGTAGCCGGATCCGGAATGACCCCCCCATTGCAAGTCAATGGAGGACAGATCCGGATTGCTTGTGTGTCACACCAAACGGATCCGTCCCCATTGACTTGCATTGGGGGTCATTCCGGATCCGTCTTGGTGCGGATGCCTGGACCGGAGAGAAAACCGCAGCATGCTGCGGTTTGTTCTCCGGTCTGAAGACGGAACGGAATGCTTTCAGGAGCATTCCGTTGTCTTCAGTTCAGTTTTGTCCCCATTGACAATGAATGGGGACAAAACTGAAGCGTTTTTTTCCGGTATTGAGCCCCTATGACGGAACTCAATACCGGAATTTAAAAACACAAGTGTGAAAGTAGCCTCAGACATACCTTTGTGGACTGTGTGTGTATTACATGTCACATCCCAGACATACCTGTGTGCACTGTGTGTGTATTACATGTCACATCCCAGACATACCTGTGTGCACTGTGTGTGTGTATTCCTCGTTCAGAAAAAGCACTTTTATTCTGCAGGAAAACAGCTCCCAAGTGCCCGACTCTGCTGCTGCTGCAAACCAGACTGGAGGGGGGAGGGCAGCGAGACCCAGCACTGAAGTCATGTCTCGCAGGATCATCACAGGGAGACATCCTGCAGCACTGGAAAAGGTATGGGTATAGGGGTGTGTATAGGTAACTAACTGTGCAGCGCTGTGTACTATAGTACGCAGCATTGCGCAGGTAGCGCCACCAGCAGAGAGGCCCTGACTGGCCATTAAAATCACTTGCAGGCTGCGCCCCGCCCCCGGCCCGGACCGTAACCCTATTCTCAGTGTATCCTCAATGTACCTAGGGCTTATTTTTGGAGTAGGGCTTATATTTTAAGCCTACTCCAAAAACAGGGCAAAATATCGCTAGGGCTTATTATCGGGATAGGTCTTATTTTCGGGGAAACAGGGTATCTATTAGGGGTGGCCAACCATGGGCTAAAAAAAAATTATTTGGAGCGAATCTGATCGATTCAATAAAATCGGACCTGAAACAAGTTTTATGAAGAATTTTACTGTGTGAGGGCATTAAGAGAACATTCTACTGTGAAAGAGGCACTAAGGGTACACCTCCTCTTGTCAAGTGTAAGCATTTTATTTTCATATTTCTACATAGGTAAGGGGGATATATGGCAAGCCTGGGTGGTGTTGATTAGCCATGGGACGGAGGTTGTGGGGAAGTTGCTTGGGAAAGTGGAGGGGCATTCAAAAATTTGCAATGAAGTCCATCCTTTCCTAGACACTGCACAATCCCGTTTAACTCCAACCGCGTTACTAACTAAACAATACACACACTCACACTTATTGCAGCCCTCCTCAACCTATCTATTTTACTATCCCTAGGGAAGCAAAAGGGTTAAATTACAATCACTGCAGAGGAAGCAACAGCGGATAACGAGGGGTAAATAGGGAAAAACCGTTGGTGGTATATGGGCAAGGGGTAGTGACAACAGGGAGGTTCAGGGGTTGCAGCAGGGCAGGGGTTAATTCAAGGGCAGAGGGTTCAGGGGTCAGCAGGAGTATCTGGTATTGCAGGGGTTATATCAGGGGTTAATGGCAGGGATGGGATAGTGGCAGGATATTATGGGCAGGATAATGGCAGGGAGTTACAGGGGTTAAATGGTAGGGCAAGGGTTAAATATGCAGGGGTTACAGGGAAAGCATTGGTGGTTCAGGGGGAACCCAGGGTTACTCAGGGGTGTTTCTGTTCGTTGTCCTGGGGAGATCCTCGCTTGATGTAAAGCTCGTTGTCTTCTGGGGATGATTCTCGCTGGTGGGGCTGCACAGCTCAACTGAAGAGCGCAGCGCGGTCGGGTTATTTAAACCCGGTCGCGCTCGCTCCCGTGCTCCCGTGCTGCCGGCGAGCGAGCGCTCCGGCAGCCATGTGCACGTGTGCCGGCGCGGTGATATGATGTCACCGCGCCGGCCTGCGCTGTTTCCCGGGTGGAGGATCTCTTTGATCCTCCGCCTGGGGAGCGCTATGCATCTCCGGCGCTTGTAATTACAGCGCCGGAGGTGCGCGCCTTACAGAGGCAGGGAAACCTTTTGTTTCCCTGTCCTGTTAAATGCCCCCAGCAGCACTGAGGGTAATTAACAGAAGGGACAGAAGATCATATCGATCTTCTGTCCCTTTGAAGTACCTGGGACTGGACTAATCAGTCCAGTCCCATGTCTCCAGCTATCCCCAGCAGATGTGCCATTGTCCATCTGCTGGGGGCTATGGAGGGGGGGGCACCCTGGTTGATACATGTATATAGATACATGTACATAACTGGGGATCATGTACATGAATCTATATACTTCTGGGGGATACAAGGGGGCATATAAGGGGTCATTATACATATATATATTAAGGGGGCATGTACAAAGGGGCAATTGTGTATATACACACGTATATACATGCTGTGGGGCCATATGTATGTATGTATGTATACATTACATACACATACGCCTATTAAAGGGGAAGGCCCTACATATCTATATGTATATATATGCATGCATATATATACATATTTATATCACCGCCCACACTTCCTTCTACACTGTTGTCAATAATAAACCAACTTCCAACCAAATCAACTGTCTAAAGCCTCATTCAGGACTTTTGGCACAGATAAAAAAGAAAACTAAAAAACAAACAAACTATTGCCTTAAAACCCCACTCGTGGCTTTTAGAACAGATTAAACAATACAATAGGTTATTGTTCCACCCACAATGCTCAGAATTCCATTCAGAGTGACAGGACCTCTACTACACACTCTATGTGTTGCCAGAGCATACACCAAATTTAAAACTAGGTGCAGGCCTCGTCATAAATTAGGCGCATTCTCTCTAGAAATGTACAACAGATCCGAGCTGCTGTAGATTTCTAGCTTAATTTATGCCAGAAAACTGGAGTAAATGAAGATAAATCTGTTGTTCAACTTGTCAAGCCCCCTTTCCAACCATTGCAACGTCCCCTTTCAAAAAAGTGGCATTGATGGTGAAGTGGGAGATGGAATAATTTTTTTTAACGTCGCAGAGATAAATCCCTCCTCCCCTTCCCCCATGTTTTAATGTGAATTCACAGATTAGAGAATATAATAATCTTACACAGGTTAAGTGAATAAATATATTTACTAAATGTGATTAAAAAATAATAAAAAACATAACACAGATAAATCATATACAGAATAGTAGTTAACAATCAATCACCTGGCCTGCAACACAATAGGGGAGCTCCCATCACCACGCTACCTACATGGGAATTGGCCAATGTCACATGGTAATACAAGTGAGAGATAGTGACCTACAACATCCTACCTGGATGCTGTTCTCATTGGAGATTAATTCTTTGTCTTTGTACATGAAAGTTCATACCTTTCATCCCCTTCTCCCAAGGATGTTCAGTGTACAATATGCATGTCCACTGAGTTAACCATTCTAGAATGTTGCCTAGTGGTCATCCGACACAGAACTATGGCTTTGTATATGTTAATTTACTGTCCCTAACTCACTACATTACAAGCTATATAAAAGGTAATATAACAACTAAGGAGGAAAGAACCAATCAGTACATAATTTAAAAAAAAAATTCTTACACAAAGTACCACCAAGATAACATGCTCAAGTAGCACCACCCTCTAAATAATGACAGATACATCTATTTTTAACATGGACATGGGGAAAAAAATCACCTATTTTTCTGGACTGTCTATGAATTTCTGGATAGTTGGCAACCCTGATGATTAGAGATGAGCAAATCATCCAAAATTCGCTTCGACGTAAGTTCGACGAATTTATGACAAGATTCATTCTTAATACGAATTTATTCGGTCGAATTTTCGTTAAAAAATAATCGTTGTTTTGCGAACATTCCTACACAAATTACGAACATACAGTCAGAGTTGTTAAAAGTATGCAATACGTAAGCATTACGGTACAAAGTGCGTACGAATTCTTAATGTATTATTGACTCGCAATTGCATCATAGGCACGAGGCTAGGCCGCAGCGTACAGTCTTTAGAGGCAGTCCATATGAGGTAGAAAAGTAAGGTGCTAGCTGTCTGGCTAAGTGCATAATTGACTAAAAAACACCGTACAATAAGTGCATTAATACCTGAAAAAGAATACACACAATTGGCTAAAGTGCTTGAACGTTGTTGAAGCTATAAAAGCATTATTGCTAAAATACAGCAAAAACAGTATGCAAACATTTTAGTGCAATTTCACATTTGCAAGCATAAAAGGCTCAAATATATGTTTGAGTCTCTCCTTATGGCTGCTTGATAATAAAACACTGGAACACAGTCCAAAATGCAATTGTAATCCACGTGAGGTAATTTTGTAATCCAAACAGGTAACTTGTAATCCACATGGATCATATAAAATAGCAGCAAATAGAGAACCCTTTTTACAAAGCGGGCTCCCAAATAACCTGAGAAGGGGGGGGGAAGGAAGATAGGCTCAATTAGGCGCTTCTGGGAATTTTCTGTAGAATGGGGGGAGTCCTGACAAGTCATGACCATATAGGGGAGAGTAAAACAGCGGGCAATACAAACTAAACAAACAAAAAAAGTGCCAACTAGCTCTCACCTGTCAGCTGCAGTCCATGGTGTGGCTCCCATAGGTCCTCTTGAAGTGTCCTTTAAATCAGACAGACAGTAGTTGGGTTCCTCAGATGAGGGACCTGAAATCCTCCTCACTTGAGCTGCTACTGAACGACATCAGAGGACGCTCCTGCCTCCTGTAGGCCAAGCGCGCTGCCATGGTGGAACTCCACTGCCCTCTTCTTCCGGAAGTCAGACTTGACCGGGTGGTGGTCACGCTGGCGAGCGCTGAAGCTACTTGCGCTTTTCAGGATCCTCCTGCCAGGGCAGCAGGGGTAAGGACATCTGGCTGCAGCAGTGGAGGCAAGGTTGCACCAAGGGAAGAAGCCCCAGCTCCCCTGGCTGCTGCTGGCTTCATCTTCCACGGTAGTTGGTACTGGTGGATCACCGTGGATTGAAATGTAAATGATGACGTTGTCAGCTGACCCATCAGAAAGGACTGTGATGGTGGTGGTGGTGGCAGTCCAGGTATCAGAGGCTCCGGCTGTGGCCTATCCCTGAAGCTGAGGGTGCCATCTGGTGACTCCGGTACCTGTACTTTGCCTGGTGGTTCCTCCAGCCTAACTTCCGGTGGTGATGTTGGGACCAGGGGCTTAGATAGTAGGGTAACCCCAGTAGCAAAGGGGCCTTTCAGGGATGCCATGGGGGTGTACTCCACCTGATCCCCCATGTACAGGCTGTGACGGGGTTGGGGCAGGTACGGCCGTTTAACTGACCTGCAGCCCGCTAAGTACTCCTTGCCATCCTCGACATCTGCCAGGAAACCAGAGCCTCGCTCCACTGAAAACCACAGGACAGTTCCCTTTTGGAGCTCCAATGTAGGATCTCCCAGCCTAGGATGGTCCAGTACCTGGATGACCCAGTCCTCCACCGCATTCTTGTAGTACCAGAGGGCTGCTGGCACAATCGGGTTCTGCCGTATGGAAGGTGTTGTTGATCTCCTCCTGGGCGGCGAAGTGAATGCTCCAGCTGCAGCATCCGCACCAGCCACCTCACCAGCCGGCAAGGAGAATATGGACATTGAAGCCGGTGAGTCTCTCGTGCACAGTTGTGACACCCTGATGTCTTGAGCGGGCGGTGGTTCTGGGAATTCGTCCCCAAAGACCATTTCACTGCACTTCGTATGCAGTTCTTTAGCCATGTTTGCTGTAATGTTGAGTGTTCAGCGCTGGTCTAAACTGGTTCAAAGGAGGGAGGAGTAATGAGGAAGGCGTCTTCACTCCCTATACGTGCCAATAGTTAGTTCCCGGTGGGCCGGGCTGGTTTTTCCCGCTCTTGAGGGGGCGTATCGTAATTTTCCTGCTTCATGAAGAATGCATAGTTTACGCACGTAGCGTACGTATCGTACGTAGTGTTAGCGTTCAAAATTTTACAAAAATTTTCGAATAATACGAAGCGAATACGAAAAAATCCGGATTCGCTTCAGAGTAGAAAATTTGTAAGATTTGATACGAATCTATGAAGCGGCAAATAGATTCGCTCATCTCTACTGATGATGTTGTACATTTGGAAGGTTGGTAAAAGTACAGATGGAAGACAGGGTGTTTGCAGGATCATTGTTTGTTGTCTGATACCATGGAGACACATAGTTCTGTGTAGGAGCTGTAGAAACAAAACTCTAGGACATTTTTAACAACAACTTATTGTAGAATGGCAAGATTTCTTTATTTCTATGCACTGGAACAATAAAACGAACGATTGGGAAGGTAGACATTCCGTTTGATGTCAGACACTTGCCTAAACTTACATGTAAAACCACTTAATACATTCTTAGTTATGCTAAGTAAAAAACTAAGTTCTCCTACATCTGTGCATATCAATAAACAGAACTGGATTATAGGGAAAGTAAAGGGTCCACTGCCCAGAAGCCTCCATCACACATTTCACTCAAGCATTTTCCAGACTCTCCTAGAAGCAAGGCATATTAGTAGGAACCCCTCTCTCCCATCTTTGGAATTTGGATCCACTGGGCTTACCAGATATTGCCCAACCATGTGAATAAGCTCTGATGAAATAAGGGCCAACTAACCATAGCCTATAACCTATAATCTTCATGAGAGTTTTGTACTGTCAACGCTTGACCCCACGTCCATATGCAATGAAATAACTACCGACACTCCAGAAATATATATATTTTTCTCACATGGTATGATTAAACAGGATTATTAGATCAATTTTCTTAGGATGACTTGAACATCTACGTAATCCTTCTGTGAAATGTGCGCATTCCCTATAATCCAGTCATTTCTTTTGATTCTTACATTACGAAAATGTGCAAAACTGCTTATTACACCAGAGTAAAACAAATCTTAGGTATGAGTGTAACACCCCAGAGTAGTGTTACAACTCTGCGTAATCAGCTCCTATCTGTGTGCTACTTTGAAAATGTAATTCCGTGCATTAATGTCATCACCAGCATTAATATGTATTATATTCCATGTTATGCAACTGTTTCCCATGTAATGTACCTGGTGTACCAGCAGGTGTCAGTAAATACTATGGCAGATTCAGATGTAGTGTTACCAGAATGGTACAGTCCTTAGTCCATTCTGACCCCCTCTGCTTGGAGAGAAGTTAAGCTCTTCCAACTTCCTGCAGAGTGAGAGGAAATGACAGTTAAGACAGTTTTAGTCATGGAGTTGTCCCCTGCACCCCATCCAGGGAGGACATGTGCAGGACAGCAGAGCACCTTCAGCTCTGCTGCGCCCTAAAGACAGAGTAATATAGCCTGCAATAAGGCACTACAATACTCTCAAGGGAAGCCAGACTTAAGAGCTAACCTCAGCTTAGAACAGGAAGCCTGAAACCTGAATTTCCAAGCATCTGCCAAGTATAAGTAATAGCTGCACTTGCTGGACACCAAGTTGAGGAATGAAACTAGTTATCTGCCTACCAAGATAAGTTAATAAAACCATGTTGGACCATTCATACAAGTCTGCGCATCATTCCCACCGGACGACCCTCAATTACTACTACTAGTAAATTTATTGCAGCCGGAGCCACCGCCTGGGGCCTGTTCGTCTCACGAGGTAGGAACACCGTGACAACACCACTAAAGACGTGAGTGGCCTAAATCCCCTTGGCACTCCTACCACTGGGACATAAAGGGAAACACCTTAGAGGGCCCTGGAGGGGGAAAGGGTCGCCCCCGTAGCAACCGCGGCACCCCGGTCACTGCATGAGAGGTATTTGCAGCCACCAGCCGCAGGGAGGTGCGTGAGTTTAGGGAATTTGTCACAGGGAACACGGTGTAGCCGGTGGTTTTTACTCACGGTTAGTTGAATCTTCCCTGGGCAGTGTGCAGTTGTGTGGAGGGTGGACACGACTTCCCTCGACGCACGCTCCATACGCAGGGCTCCAGGATGGTCAGTTGAGGTGCCCTGGATGTTAAGTTTGACCGTGTCGGACGGCTGGGCCCTGGTGATTTCGTGACTCCAGTGTCTTTAGGGAGACACACCCTTGTTGACAATAATGAGGAGGCAGTTTGGGATGAACAGGGAACTTTTACTTTTGCCCTGAGACAATTCTCATGAATGCAGTTTTCTGTCAATCACTTCTCCAATATGGTCAATCAATTGCTGGTGTTGTAATAATTCCTTTTGTAAGTTGGTATTTCAATAAAGTACTACTTTGCTTTGAATCTTGTTACACTCCTTTCCTTCTTAGCATGTCAAATCCACTTGCACTAGTTCTACCTCTGGATGATTATAGTATATCTTTATGATATTTCAAGGCAGCTATCCGCCATGGCAGGAATTAGTATTTCAGATACATTACTCCCACGGATGCTGTTACTTTCTCTATGAATATCCTCACTACCCTGAGGGTTCTCAGTGGGGAAAAATACAACTTGTACCTGGTTGTAAAGTCCGCGTCCAGGTGCATTAAGCTTCTGATCACATCAGTGCTGACAAAGTCCAATAACCATTTGAATGGTGTTCACCTCAGTCAGGCTCGCTTTATCCAGTTAGTTGCTCAGATACTAGCGGCTTAGAAATCGTAAATGCCATCATGGAATCCTGACTTGGCAAGAGTCAGGGAAAATGGCAGCCTCAAGCTGGACATTTCCCCTACGTGCTCCCACACAGCACTAATACCCACATATGTGCCCCCTCACAGTAGTTATGCCAGATTATGTGCCCCCTCACAGTAGTTTTGCCAAATTATGTGCCCTTTCACAGTGGTTATGCCCACATATGTTCCCCCTCACAGTGATTATGCCGACATACGTGCCCCCTCACAGTGGTTATGTCACGAACGTGCCTGCATCAGGTTGCAGGCGTTCGACTAGACCACACCCCTTCCCCTCAGCTGTTGCGGGTGTGGTGATTGTCTTTCCCCTATTTATCCCTTCCTCTCCCAGTATCCCTTGCGGTTTATACTTTCTGCTGACATTGTTGTGTGTGGTGTGGTTCTCGGCTGAGATCCCGTTGCTGCAATATCTGCATTAAGATAAGTGTCATTTTACCTTTTGTGTTTATCCTACTTTTCCCTGTTATGATTTTGACTTCTGAAGTCTCCTGTTCGTCCGTCCTTTTGGAGGAACGGGTTGACTCCCCCTGTCACTAGTGGCAGGGTTCTATAGGGTCAATTGTTATTAGGATCCTGTGTATGAACTTTCCTACCACTAAGGCCTGTTCATACTGGTAGTTAGTCAGGGCCTAGTTTCAGGGTTTCCTGCAGGAGGTGACCATTTCCCTTGTTTGGTCCTTTTATATATATATATATATATATATATATATATATATAGTATATATATATATATATATATATATATATATATATATATATATATATAGTCCCTGGCTATACCCTCCACACCAGAGCGTGACAGGTTATGCCCACATATGTGCCCCCTCACAGTGGTTATGCCCACATATGTGCCCCCTCACAGTGGTTATGCCCAAATATGTGCCCCCTCACAGTGGTTATGGCCAGATATGTGCCCCCTCACAGTGATTATGGCCAGATATGTGCCCCCCTCTCAGTAGTTATGGCCAGGTATGTGCCCCCCTCAGTGGTTTTGGGCAGGTATGTGCCCCCTCAGTGTTGTGGCCAGATATGTGCCCCCTCCCAGTAGTTATGCCCACATATGTGCCCCCTTCCAGTAGTTATGCCCACATATGTGCCCCCTCCCAGTAGTTATGCCCACATATGTGCCCCCTCCCAGTAGTTATGCCCACATATGTGCCCCCTCCCAGTAGTTATGCCCACATAGATGCCCCCTCCCAGTAGGTATGCCAGATTAGGTGCCCCCTTCACTCAAAGTAATTATGCCAGATTAGGTTCCCCCCTTAATAATGTGCCCACTTTTGTGTCCCCTCTCCCACTCTGTTACCCTTTTCCTCCAATCTGCAGCTTTAAAACAAAAAACAAAAAAAACATACTTACCTTCTTCCCTGAGGACGTGCTCCCGCTCTCACATCGCGCTGCTTGCTGTGCTGGAGGCCTCTTGCTGGAGCTCTGAAGAACAGTGAAGCAGGGAGCTCCCTGCTTCACTATGGAAACAATCAGCCCAGCAGTGACAAGAACTGCCGGGCCAGTGTAAGTGCTGTACCCCCCCTGCTCCCGCCCCTCTCGCGCCCCTGCGCTCCCCCTGCTGCGCATATTACATACTGTACTTCATGCCGGGCCCTGTCAGAGCGCTGCCATTACAACAGTGCAGCAGGCCCCCACCCTCTGCGACCACTATCGTTACGCTCATGTCTGCAGACAAGACACACAATCTACTTTTCCACGTTGTCTTTCGTGATCTTAAAGTCGTGTCACTGCATTTATTTATCTATAGTGATATTGTAGTTAAAAAATGCTCATGAATTTCTCCAGCTATACAGATTTTTTTGCAATAATTATTTGCAAAAAATTGGTAAAGCAAAGTCCAAGACTAGAATAGCTCATCTATGTTCAAGTGCATTGAACTAACTTATAATACCAGTGTGATATCCCAACCCTGGTTGTAGGATGTTCCCCACACAGGAACAAAATGTCACAGGAAGTTCTTGCTTGGACAGCTTACTCAGAAGGCTCAATATTGAAATGTTCCAAACTTTACAACCTGCTTCACGCAGATAATTGGTTGGCAGCAGTGGCCTCCTCTTAAGTCGTCTCTTGCTCTCTCTCTCTCTCTCTCTGTCTCTGAAGGTATGTATACTACCCCACACCTGGGGGTATTACAATTTCTATATAGTTTGTATTGTTATGTATTTTATTGATTGCTTCTGGCAGTAGCTAATAGCAAGAAATGGTTGGCAAAGGTTAGCAGGGAATAGGGCTAGCTACCCTGTTCCTCCCCTTTTGGTAGGAGTGGGCTGGGTATGGGAGTTCCTGTCTAGAGACACAGAGTAGAGGAAGCAGATATCAGAGCTCCTGCTCCTAATACAGATCCAGAACCAGACCAACTTCTTTCAAGTGAAATCGTGAGACTCCACGCAGAGTGAACTACTACCATCAGCATTGAAGACACTGCTGCGAGGTGAGGATTACAGCCAAGCCACCCATCACCAGACTACACTAGATTAGTATCACTTAAGTGCTGAATTGCCACCAATCAACCTGCTTCCCTATCCATACTGGTACCAGAGAAGATTTGCACTTAAAGCCTGCTGCCACTGTATGGCTTAGTAACTTAGTAACAAAGACTTTGTAAGGTTTAACTCTGGCCTCATTCTTCACTGCACTGTTCCCCAGGGATAAATGGCCTGAGGGAGTACATTGTGAGACAACACTTCTCAGGGCCACTACCACTCCTTTCCTGTACATTAGCTCCTCATGGTCAGATTTTCTGAAGTTTTGGAAGCCAAAATCAGAAGTGGATCATAACATGAGAGAAAGTATAAAGAACAGATATGACTATCCTCTTTTTTTAATTCACTCCTGGTTTTAGCTTCCAAAATTGCATCGGGAAACCTGACTGTGTGGTAGTACCCTACCGGGGCAACTCCTGACTCATCCACTGTGGGCCCTTGTCTTTCAGCTGTGCTTCCTCTGCACACTTCAGTCTCTATCTTTCTTGGGTCCACTCCTCCCATTTGGCACCCAGAACAGCCTTCTCCCTCTGGTTGTGGCTTTTGGGGATTCTCAGCAATTAGCTTGAACCACGCTGCACTGAAGTCTATCAGCCCACTCTTGGTGGCAAAGCCTTCTCCTCTGACCATTTCCACATTCTGTCTCTCTTACTGTGTTACACTGCATCAAAAAGGGGATTGTTTCTATTATTTTAGGCATATGTCCAACAATATTTTGTGCCAAAACGGAAGACCCTGAACTAACTAAAATACTTTCCCTCAACAATGGTGCCATGGGACGTTCTTCTCTTTTGCCATTCTGAGATGAAAGTGGAGGCCAAAACAACGCAAAGCCAAACTGTGTCGGCCAACATAATGCAAGAAAAGTAACCACAGCCACCTGTACCCAGCGTACTCCATAGAGAATAATGAATAGCATGGATGTCTACAGTATTTGGCAGCATGGGCATGCTACACAAAATATACATATAATATACATATGACAACAAAGCAATAAAATGTATAGTTAGTATATATGACTGTGATACAGGTGTTTTCTGCATATATTATGGGTGCAACTCCAGGATCTCCTAGATTTAAAGCATCATAGAAGCACCCGTGTTACGTCAGTTGAAAGAGGCCTTAGTAATAGAGAAAACCTTGGTTTGTCTATGGTTAATCCTTCTTTGTCCCTGACAAATCCCATTTTATACGTCCACCCGTCTCTGGCTCTGCATTTTTACGCTGTATTGTCTAACTGTTCCAACCTGTGCAACTCCATCTATCACTACCCCTTTACAATGGCGGTTGTGTTTGATGTCACAGCTCATCCCCATTCCCCTGAATGGGACTAAGCTGCACCTAGGTCATGGAACCGATGAACATGATGTCACTGACCTAGGCCTGTGCCTTCTCAAACAGCTGAGTGTCCAAACACCATCAATAAGATACTGAAGGCCTGTCCAGAAGATAGGTCATCAGCTAAAAAGTCTCGGAAAACCCCTTTAATTCATTATGATTATCTGCACTACATGAACAAGGTCAGTCTGCAAGCCATGGACGAAAACCATTTCAACGAAGTTGACTTAAATTTTAAACACTTTCTTAAAGGGAGTCTGTCAGGGGTTTTCACCTCACACATACATGTGGCCAAGCTGGACCTGCATGTATATGAAGAAGTTAGGAAGCTATGCACTTTTAAAAGAGACTGGTCATACAGCTATATTGAAGCTTGTGTCCATGAGAACCTACAGCAAACATACACCCAGGTTTTCATACGTAACACTTGGACTATTTGCAAATGGTGATACTAATGTAAGGGTGCCAGTCCTTGTACGTATTGATCTTGTATAAGTAGAGACAGGAAGTACAGAGATTGGTACCTTTTTTGGTAACGGTGATCTCATTGTTCATATACTCTGAAGAGGTCCAAAGGTGTATTCTCATCTCAGACATTGGTGGCATATCACTAGGACATTCCAAAGAACATGGTGCAGCTGTGAATGTACAGGATGCAGCTCACGTGTTTTCTCCTGTAGTTCTCTCCCCGTAACTGACACAGTTTCTAAGAGAACATATGACTGGTGACAGTTGAAAATTTTAACTGAGCACACCCGAGCAGCTCAGTGAGACAAACAAAAAATAAGGAAAGGAATAAACAGCAGGTGGCGCTATACAGATACATTTTATTGAATAACTCAGTAGCTATAATACATTTTTAATTATATGCAATTACAAAAATATTCAGATCCAGGTGCTGGTTTGTAAAATGTAGAATATGTTTTGTTACACAACCCCTTTAAAGACGTTATCCAATAGTGGAAAGACCCCCCCCTATCAATGGGTGACGTCACCTGTGATGCAAGGGGGCTAGTCACCATCATGGTCTGCTATTGGCTTCACCACCCATCGCTGGATGTTTTGATGCCGGGTGTGGGGTACCAGGTAAGTATCTTCTATAAGAGGGTCCTGGGCATTGTGGGGGTCTTTCTACTATTGGATAAGCCCTTTAAGTTGGTCAAGTCTACAAAAGATACATTGGTATTGATGGCAGCTTCTCTTTTCCTGCACTGGGCAATAAAACCCAGGGATCAACTGATGTTCCACCAATACTTTCTGGATGTCCATCTCTGAAACCAGCCAAAAGAAAGTAAATTAATTCATACATCAAAGTGGAATGACATTGCAAAATCTATGAGATGTAGGGTCTATCTTGCCTTCTGATGCTTATTAATTGTGCCGTAACTGGATTACACCAGGCTATTTGCTAGAGAAGCAGGCTGCTTAATAAACAGATAGCATCACACATTGCTGTGTGTGTCAAGTAGATAAGGCAAGTTCATAAAACACAAAAGTCAGTAGCATTTCACTGCCTGGTGCATTTACCAATATGAAAGCTTTCTGAATCGAATATACCATCAAAGCGACACATCAAACGTTATTTATTAAATGTGCTGATGAGAAAATTCAGAGACGTTACATTATGTATCTGTAATCAGACTTGCTTTGGAGCCGGGGGAAAAAAAGTCATGAATTAGTATATTAGGACAAGGTTAAATTGAATTTTTCTGGGTCAAAATATCTGAAAGGCCTTAAAAGGTTTTAATTACTTGCTATCTCCATAACAAACGTCATAAAAAAACTATTAAAAATAAATGTTCCGTTTTTGATTCAGCCATTTCAGACGATCAGTGACCTAGTTTTTTAAGTTGAAAAAGTATTCAGTTTCATTTTTTTTTGCTTTTTTTCATGTTTTAATATAAAAGAATATGCAATAAAATTGTGTATTAATGTATTTTTTTTCGCCTTGTACCTTTTAAATGTAAATGGGTTCAAATATCATCTACTAATGAAGTCATTACCGGCAATGCTGGTTACTAAACTGAATAAACTAAAGGCCAAGGTCAAAACGAAATGTAGTATTAAAGCATTTTTATTGACTTTATAATTAAATATAACAAATAGGTGTACAAATACAATAAAATTAATCACGAATGTCCATATAAGTGTCCAGCTCGATCAGCCTGCTAGTAGGGATGAGCGAACTTGTGTTTTCAAGTTCGGCGTACAAGGGTCTGGTTCCGTTCTGTTATCCCTTACCTGAACCTTGTACTCCGAACTTGAAAACACAAGTTCACTTAACACTACCTGCTAGAGTAACAAAGTAATAGTCTAGCGTGATACCTTCTAACAGGGGCGTAGCTAAAGGTTCATAGGCCCTGGCGCATGAGTTTAGCTTGGGCCCCCCTACCCTCAGTGTTTTGTGGCCAGAGGCAGGGAGGCACATTGCGTTCGTGCTGCCTGAGGCCAAATATTGAAAAGGCACGCCCCATACCAAATTCTCGACATGACTCCTTCCCCCCCAGCCAGAGGTGTAACTTGACCAGGATGCACTTTCTATAATACTGGTGTCTTCTTATGCACCAGAAGGGTCTTTGGGCCCCCTCACGTTCCTGTACCCGGTAGCGACTGCAACCTCTGCACCCCCTATAGTTATACCCCTGCCTTCTAATACCTTCTAACAAAATATAAGCAATAATGTTACATAGCAAGCTTTCAAGACATTGTAGTTATCGTCTTCAGTTTTCTTCTTCTGAAGAAAAAAACCCCATAAAACTTAAAAACAGCTCAATACAGATATCTCTGTATTGTGCTTCTATCCAAGGCTGTCACTTGGTCGAGTGATTTTATGAGAACTTTCTCTGGAAATTTAACTGTATCAACAGAAAGTCCTTGTAAAGTACTATATATATATATACACTCACCGGCCACTTTATTAGGTACACCATGCTAGTAACGGGTTGGACCCCCTTTTGCCTTCAGAACTGCCTCAATTCTTCGTGGCATAGATTCAACAAGGTGCTGGAAGCATTCCTCAGAGATTTTGGTCCATATTGACATGATGGCATCACACAGTTGCCGCAGATTTGTCGGCTGCACATCCATGATGCGAATCTCCCGTTCCACCACATCCCAAAGATGCTCTATTGGATTGAGATCTGGTGACTGTGGAGGCCATTTGAGTACAGTGAACTCATTGTCATGTTCAAGAAACCAGTCTGAGATGATTCCAGCTTTACGACATGGCGCATTATCCTGCTGAAAGTAGCCATCAGATGTTGGGTACATTGTGGTCATAAAGGGATGGACATGGTCAGCAACAATACTCAGGTAGGCTGTGGCGTTGCAACGATGCTCAATTGGTACCAAGGGGCCCAAAGAGTACCAAGAAAATATTCCCCACACCATGACACCACCACCACCAGCTTGAACCGTTGATACAAGGCAGGATGGATCCATGCTTTCATGTTGTTGACGCCAAATTCTGACCCTACCATCCGAATGTCGCAGCAGAAATCGAGACTCATCAGACCAGGCAACGTTTTTCCAATCTTCTACTGTCCAATTTCGATGAGCTTGTGCAAATTGTAGCCTCAGTTTCCTGTTCTTAGCTGAAAGGAGTGGCACCCGGTGTGGTCTTCTGCTGCTGTAGCCCATCTGCCTCAAAGTTCGACGTACTGTGCGTTCAGAGATGCTCTTCTGCCTACCTTGGTTGTAACGGGTGGCAATTTGAGTCACTGTTGCCTTTCTATCAGCTCGAACCAGTCTGCCCATTCTCCTCTGACCTCTGGCATCAACAAGGCATTTCCGCCCACAGAACTGCCGCTCACTGGATGTTTTTTCTTTTTCGGACCATTCTCTGTAAACCCTAGAGATGGTTGTGCGTGAAAATCCCAGTAGATCAGCAGTTTCTGAAATACTCAGACCAGCCCTTCTGGCACTAACAACCATGCCACGTTCAAAGGCACTCAAATCACCTTTCTTCCCCATACTGATGCTCGGTTTGAACTGCAGGAGATTGTCTTGACCATGTCTACATGCCTAAATGCACTGAGTTGCCGCCATGTGATTGGCTGATTAGAAATTAAGTGTTAACGAGCAGTTGGACAGGTGTACCTAATAAAGTGGCCGGTGAGTGTATATATATATATATATATATATATATATATATAATTTTAAGGTCTACGAACTGCACTTCTTCCTGACTAATATGCAGAGTAAATGTAAGATTGATGTATTATGATTGAGTTCTATCTTCCACTCATTTTGACTACCTGACTACCTTTTAAAATTAGTAGAATGTCAGTAACCCATAAAAAGATTAGCAAAGCTTGGTGCAAATATCGTACCCATGGCGGTAGCTGCGGTTTGATGTTAAAATATTGTATTGAAAACAAAATAATTATATGTGACAATAAACATGATACTATCAGATCTGTTTAGATTTCATCCTTTCTTCTCATTTAAAAAAGAAATTTACACTTTCAATGCTAACTTATAAGCACATTGTACACTTGTATTGATTATGTCTAATGTAGCTGGGAACCAGCCTGTTTGCTAATCATAATTCAATATTATGTGTCATGCCTTCTAAATGGCTAGTGGTGCATTTAGGGGTCCTTAGTATCGGGCACATGATCTGGAACGACCATTTCTGACAATCTGGTTATGTAAATGTGCCACCGATCACCCGATGAACGCTCGTTCATCGAGTGATCCTGTTGTTCATGCAGGCACTACCGATCATGGCTTCTGGGCACCAGATTGTGCTGTCTAAACAGCAATGTGCTGCTCAGAAACCAATAGCGATCCCTCATCCTTATATTGTGATGGCTATAACTGCATGTAAATGTCCTTCACTGAACGAGCAGCCGACTGTCGGGAAGGAACGATTCCTTCCCGATAACTGGCCGCTCAGTCGGCCTGTGTAAATCCAGCTTATGAATAGACATGGTGTTGTAAAAATTACTGTGCAAGACTAACTGTGAAATCTAATTAAAGAAACAATTGGCCTGCTTGGTTGGCAGATTGAGTTTTTATGCATTTTTGGGTATGCAATAAAATACAGGAATACATTGTGATGAACATGTTATATACTCTGAGGTTGAGGGTCGTATTAATCACCTAGGCAGTGTAACACAGCGGGGTGTAGTGTACGCTTAGGGACACTCACTGAGGCACTGGTGGCATAAAGTTCACATCACTATTATGGTCCAGTTACATAAGGTTAAATCAAAACATGGTTTCTTTAGCATAACCAAAGTTTTCCAGCATCTCAGCAACAAATTACAAAACAAAAACCTTCCTGTCTGGGACTGATTAACAATGTAATGAATCTGCCTCACCTACAATGCAGCAGTTAGTCTGTAGTTTGCTCACTGGTCCTCAGTAGTCTTAGCACCGTGTGCTCTCCTTGAAGATCTACTCTAAGTGAGCTACAGAACCCTTTATATAGCAACTAGAGATGAGCGAATCATTGAAAAAATTATTCGCCGAACATTCGCTAAACTTTTCCTAAAATGTGTGTATTCGACGAATAGATTCGTTGTATTTGCGTACAAAATATACGTTATTATGTGCTATTAGCTAACATTCACTTACTAATAACGATCGTTCATTTACAAAATGTACGCAACTTCTTAGAAGACGTACACATGAGCGTACAAATACCTTATGAATCTCAGCATACTATTGTCTAAGCGATTACGTAATACGCAAGGCACGTACGAGGAGAGGCCGCGGCGCGCACTCCTCAGAGGCAGAGCGAATATTCGAGACACATATATGGTAAATAGTGCAAATATATTATTATAAGTATAATATAAACATTTTAAATATTACCTACCTAGTATGCTCACGGACATGTTTAAGTCTCTTTTCTTCTGACGCTTGTCATAGAACTGGAGCAGAGTCCCAAACTCAGTCGCAATTTGTAATCCACATAGGTAAAATTGTAATCCAAATGGGTAAAAAAATAGCAGCAGAGGTTCCCTTTAAAAAAAACGTCTTTCGAGGGGCTCCCCAAATAACCTGAAAAGGGGGAAAAAAGGAGGCGCACGTATGCGCAACTTGATAAAAAAAACTTTTTTTTTGATGGGGGGAGTCCTAACAATCCATGGCCATCTGGGTGAGGACAAACGGGGGGCAACAAAACTAAAAACAAGGGACAACTAGTGCCCACCCTTCAGGATAAGTCCATGTTGTGGCTCCCATAAAAACTGCAGGAATTACTTAAAGGCCAGCAGGTCCTTCTCACTGCTGCTGGAGCTAAAGGACATGAGAGGGTGCTCCTGCCTCATCATGAAAGCGGCCCTGGCTGCGGCAGCAGACCCCAGCCGCCCTCTCAAGGATGGTCTTCTTGGTGACTGGGCTGTCACACTGGCAAAGGCAGTGGTAACTTTGGCCCTGCCCATCACTCTGTAGTGGCCAGATCCTCCTGCCGGCATACCAGGTGACAGAATCTCCGGCTGTAACGGTAATGGTAACGGTCTTCCACGAGCGGCGGACTGTGCGGCCTGCAACTGCCATGGGCATGGCAGTTGGTAGTGGTACTGTACCACAGTTGGATGGTACACGAAAGTGTTCGTGGTCATCTGTCCCACATGAAGGATCGGTGATATCGGTGGCGGTGGCGGCAAATCAGGAATCAGGGGTTCCGGCTGATCCTGACCTTGGGATTTCTCTTCAAATCTCAAGGTCACAAGCCTCTTCTGCGGCCTGGGCCTCCTCACTCCAGTCTTCCGGGGGCGCTGCAGGAGTAGGTGGTCGCTTTAAAACTTTCACACCAGTAGCAAAGGGGCCTTGGAGGCTCTTCATGGGGCTATACTCCACGTAATCCCCTGCGTGGAGATTGTGGCGTACGGGCGGAAGATACAGCCGCTTAACCGAACGGCGGTTAACATATAATTCCTCCGCCGTCTCCTCATCGCCGGTGAAACCGGCGCTTCAGCTTAGGGTCACCAGACAGTGGGTGCTCCAAAACTTGCACCACCCACTCCTCCACCAGCTTTTTATATTCCCAGAGGGTCTGGGTGTTCCGGGTGACAGCCTCAGGGACCATCAAATTCTGGCGTAAGGAGTAGTCCTTGCGCAGCGGAGCGGGAACTCCTGCCGCCTCCGCCTTGTCAGCCAGTGGAGTCACCACCTCAGCAGGCACCTCATTCGACTTCCTGTTGAGCTGTGAGAGATAGATCTCCTCCGGTTTCTTCTCCTCATAGGGGTCGTCTGCCCACAACATGCTTTCCCAGTCAGGACCTCACTGTCTCGCGCGCCATCTTACTCCGCTGACTTGCCACGTCTTCCTCGCACGCAGGAGAAGTGGGAGGAACTATCAGGGAGGAGTCTGCATCGCTGAATAGAATTCGTACGCAATAGCGTGTAGAGTAACTACCAGGGAGGAGTCTGCGCAACAGCGTATAGAGTAACTAAATTATACGTAGAATAGCGTATAATTTAGCGGACAAACTACGTAGTGATGCGTACAAAAGCGAAGCGAATCACCTAATATTCGGATTCGCGTCGCAGCTGAAAAATCCCAAGATTCGATACGAATCAACGAATCGCTTCGCTCATCTCTAATAGCGACCTAACAAGGCTAACTGCCTTAAGGTGTTTTAGGGCAAACGCCAACAAGCTGGACTGGAAGGGAGGGAACGGTTGATACCACCACCAACCTTAACAACCGTTCCACATAATCCAGGGCCCAGGAATTTTCAGTAAACCTTGCCTAAACAACTAAGTTTGTTCAGGCCACAGCACTTCCTGGATTACACATACTTCACCCAGGTGAGAAATCTGGGTGAAATCTACCTTCCACCAGTATTCCACCTGGATGACCACAGCATTAAAACGATGAAACTGTCTTTATTCTTTCACCCCCAGTTATACAGCAAATGGAGATAGATGGCTCAGACAAGCTGCACCCCTGGACACTTAGTCAGACACCCTCCAAGACCCAGTCTATGATATCCCAAGTTGGGACCTTTAGCTCCACTGCCCTGTACCAGGCTTTACCCAATGTCTCCCAACGTTTTAGGTTGGCCCACAGCTTTAGTATCACAGGTCGGTATGTTTTGCAGTCACAGCTGATGCTTATCCAGATGACGGACACCATGAATGAAGCACATAGATCCAACTCCCCAGCAACCCCCTCCCATCCCCTAGTCTGTGTCCTAAGTATCCCAACGCTGCCCCCAGGTCTGAGCACATCTCCCTGGCAACACCTCAAACCAATGCTATCTGTGCAATGGTTGCTACATGTGAGACTCCCTGTGGGGACAGCACCACTGGGTCTTCCTGTTACCATCCACATAATGGGAGTAGTGGCTGGGAGAACAATGGCTTAATCAAGGCCCCCAAGACAATACCAAGGCTAATGGAATGATTGCTTTACTCTAATTAACAATCTCATCTCCATCTCCGGGGTCTGGATGAGAATGGCGTGAGTATGCATGTACTGTGGCTCCCATGGCGGTATTGAGTTCCATCATAGGGGTTCAATACCGCAATAAAACGCTTCAGTTTTGTCCCCATTCATTGTCAATGGGGACAAAACTGAACTGAAGACAACGGAATGCTCATAAAAGCATTCCGTTCCGTCTTCAGACCGGAGAGCAAACCGCAGCATGCTGCGGTTTGCTCTCCGGTCCAGGCATCCGCACCAAGACGGATCCGTCATGACCCCCAATGAAAGTCAATGGGGACGGATCCGTTTGGTGTGACACAATGGTGAACGGATCCGTCCTCCATTGACTTTCAATGGAGTTCATGACGGATCCGTCACCTGCACACATACATACATACACGCATACAAACATACACATAAACATACACAGACATATACACATACATACTTACATGCTCCCGGCAGGTCTCCACAGCGCAGGAGGAGCAGGACGGTGCACACATAGGACGATTCCACCCGGCACCCAGCAGAGGGCGCTGTGGGGAATCGTCCCATGTGCGCCCCGTCCTGCTCCTCCTGCACTGTGGAGACCTGCAGGGAACATGTAAGTATGTATGTGTATTTGTATGTGTATATGTCTGTGTATGTCTGTACTGTGTGACATGTGTGGGGTTGGAGCTCAGTTCCGGCCCCACACATGTCCCTGCGGCAGCACTGATCCGGCGGCACCCTTCACCTGCCGGATCCGTGCTGCCGCTAATGTGAAAGAGGCCTAACAAAGTTTATTATGCACCCTAAAACACCAGAAAAGGAATATATCTGGTAAAACACAAAAATAAAAATCAACGTAACCAGCACTTCATGCTGGAAAAAGTTTGCATCGCTCAGACCTGTGGAGTCCGCTCTAAGTCCATTGGTCCAATCATTTTTTGTCAACAGTCAGCATCACATACTTATATTCTTTTTTAAGGGGATAGTGATCTGTTTGATTTCAATTCTTTAGGGGCCCTAATTTCCTGTGGTGTAAGATTATTTCTTCCTGGTGCACCTTTCATATTTCTAATCTCTTTCTCAACTACATTTTTCAAAGTGTCAGGTTCATGACTAATTTCCTCCTTCGGATATTCTTTAGAACCGAGTCGAAGATAAGTCTAAGTTGAACATATTTAGACTGAATGGTTTATCTATCTACCAGATTTTTTTTATATGTAATGGTGCTTTTTAAGGTACAATTTGGGCAGATTCATCAATTTAATCAAACACAGAAGAGAGTATGAAAAAGAAATAGAAGAAAGTCTAAAGATTCCAAAATTCAAGATGGTCAAACTGAAATAGAAGAAACACAAATATATAATCTTCGTGACCACAAAATTATCAACCCATCAAGTCAAATTATTTTATAAAGGTTTAAAATTCTCTCCAAGACGCCAGGTGAATAAATTTGATATTTATATAGGGTTGAAAAACATATTAGCAAATTGTGTCTTAATAAGTATAATGTGAAAAATCCGGTAGAATGGCAAATCATCCAGTCTAAGTATGTTTATACAGATCTTCAACCTGGTTATAAGAAATATCCTAAGCAGGAAATTAGTCATGAACTGTAGTTGAGATAGAGATTAGAAATATGAAATGTGCATCAGGGCCCTTAAAGAATCACAAACAAACGAACAGATCGCTATCCGGCCAGCTGACAAAGAGGGCAGTATTGTCATCCAAAATACAAACAATATGATCAGGAATGTACAACTGATGATAAAAACATCTAAATTCAATTACAATTTGGATCCTACCAGGGTTGTAGCTATAGGAGGTGCAGAGGTAGCAGTCACTACCGGGCCCAGTAGCCTGAAGGGGCCTAAAGACCCTTGTGCTGCATAAGAAGACACCGGTATTATTGGAAGTGCATGATGGTCACGTTACACCTCTAGTTGGAGGGAAAGGGTTAGGTCAAAATTTAGCATGGGAGGGAGGATGCTGTTTCAATTTTTGTCTCAGGCAACATGAAGTCTATGTGCTTCCCTGGCCACAAAGCACTGCGGGGAGGGGGGCCCAAGTTAAACTCTTGAACCAGGGCCCACAAGCCTTTAGCTACATATGCCTCTGGATCCTACTATTACATATTGTGCACAATTGCAAATATTATGTCAGAAGGGGAATTTAAATAAAAAATATGAGTTTATAACAAGTTCCTCACAACATATTTATGAATTTTAATGCATACCCAAAATGCATAGGCAGACCAATTATTTCTGGAATTCGATCTCTCATAGCTAATGTCTCACAGTATGTAGATAAGTTTCTGCAACTCTATGTAAAATCTCTTCCTAGTCATTTAAAAGACATGACACAATGACACAAGGGTACTTTACTGTGCCCAATTATCGCCAATGAGCTTTTGTACGAGAAGTCAACCAGGTATCTACACAGATCCAATTTATATTGGACATTATTATGTTTGTTCTCATGCATAATTATTTTGTTTTCAATACAATATTTCATGTAAAACCACAGGTACCGCAATGGGTGCGAGATTCACGCCAAGCTTAGCTAATCTTTTTATGGGTCCCTGGGAATTAGGATTGGTACAAATCTCATCCTATGGTGGTACTATATCAAGGACATTCTACTTATTTGGAAGGGTAGTCTAAATGAGTTTCAAGATTTTATAGAAAAACTCAATCTTATAGTCTTACTTTTTCTTCCCATAGATACAATTAAGTGGATCAATAGAACTGATACTGATAGAACTATTTTTTTTAAATTATTTACTATATTGTATTTTTTATTTTTAGTCTTAAATCAATTGAGGAATGAAATATATGGACAAGGACATTACATAATTCATCAAGTTGGAGATATTCCATATAATTGTTTGCCTAATACCCCCATGTTTGGACAACTGCTTGTATCTGAACATGGAGCCTCAACCCGATCCTGATGAAGATATTTTTTTTTATTATCATAGGAGCAGCACAGGGACATTTATTTTTGGATTTTGGCTTAAAGATCATCTGTAACCATTTCTGACGTGTCTGTTTTAGTAACTACTTGCATTCCCCATGTAATAACATCTCTGCAACATCTTTTCATTTAACTCTATGATGTGCCATAACTTTATTATTATTGCTAGAAGTTATGAATGAATTACTAGTAGAGATGAGCGAATCATCCAAAATTCGCTTCGTTGAATGTTCGTTGAATTTTTCGAAAGATTCGTACCTTATACGAATCCATTTGGCTGAAGCTTCGTACAAATCTTACATTATTATGTGGGGTTTTGCGAACATTCGCGCACTAATAACGAACATACAGTTGTTAAAGGTAAGCAACTTATGTGAACACGTACGTGTACAAATTGCGTACGAATCCTCAGCGTACTATTGTCTAGCGATTGCGTAATACGCAGGCAAGCACGACGCTAGGCTGCGGCGTGCACTCCTCAGAGGCAAAGCAAAGTCTTACAAATGGCATCCAGGCGTTTTTCAACATTTAGCTCTGGAGAGCTGAAATACATGATCCAGCTGATGGACCTGCAGGATTACGATGGCACACACTGCTACCCGAACCAGCATAAAAAGGAGAGTGTATCAAGTGATCCGAGGCTTGCATCCAACTATTACGAATTCTACCAGTAGAAGCTGCGGCTACATGTCCTTTGGCACTGCTGACGTGTGCCACCTTCTCCTTTTTTTTTAGAGCTCGAGTTCTGGCTGGAAGTGGAACTCTTTTGCTTTTCCGTGCCAGACATTGTCTGTGGCCCTGAAGGTCTTTGTCTCTCTCCCTATCTCTCTCCCTGCCTGATTATTTACTAGCCCGGCACTGGCCCTGCACTTGCCCTGCAGTATCCCTGATGTGTGTAATATGGATTCCCAGAACAATTACACCACAATTTTAACAAAACAGTTCTCTGTCTTTCAGAACTTCACAGACAGTGCTTCTGCTCGTCTCAGCAGTCGCAGCACAACTGATGCGTCAATGGCTTACCGAGCCTGTGAGCCAATCAGAGCAAGCCCTTCCCACTAGGTCAGGTGACCACTTTCTTCCCAGGCTTTTTGCTGCACGAATAACGAACTAACAGTAAAAGTTCGCTAATTAACTAAATTCGTACAAATCAGCGTATAAAGTAACTTATACGTAGCATTAGCATACAGTTTATCAGACAAGTACGTAGCAAATGCGTACAAAGCTTTAAGAACATTTTAGAATCTAACGGAGCGAATCTCTAAAGATCCAGATTCGCTTCGGAGTGGAAAATTTGTGGAAGATTCGATACGAATCTATGAAGCAGTGAATAGATTAGCTGATCTCTAATTACTAGCAGTTTGCAATGAAGGTCCAAATGGGTGTTACCAGTTGGGGGTGTGTTCTTGCACAGTCTGACATTATCCAATCAGTGCTGCCAGTGTCCCCATCTGGCGCTTCATTGCAATATTCTAATAATTCATAACTTCTAGCAGGAGTAATAATGAAAAAAAACACAATGCTACAGCACTCTGTAAACACAAATAAAGTACAATAATGCCATAGAAAATATTCTGGTGCTAATCCTACGCTTATTTTTAAATTGTAGATTCTTGGCAAATACATTTTATACAAAATTATTTGGGCCCGTCTGCCAGCGTCAAGGCAATCTCTGTAAGACGGGAACCTAACACTATATACTACCTGTTATGTTCCATACTGGCCACCATAAAATACATGTAGTGCAGGTTCCAAATGCATGCTGGATCCACTCTGCCTTTTACCACTTTTGGTGCCGTAATGGCCTCCATTAAATCCAGGGAATGCAGGTACCAACATGCATGCTGAGCCCACTCTATACCTCTCATGGTGCCAGACAGCTCCCAATAAATGCACGGAGAGTGGCTACAGCTTTATACTTACACTGATTAAAATCAGCCTATGGGGCAGACAGGCTGGTCAGGGGTGCAAGACTAACTTGAGTCAACCACACCTCCAGCTCCAGTACAACTGCAAAAAAAATGGCGGTCAGTCAGCACATCTCGATGCGCAGGTGCATGCCGCCATGGCTAGAAACACGAAGAAAAACACAATGCAACAGCTCTGC
This sequence comes from Rhinella marina, assembly GCA_900303285.1. Lineage (NCBI taxonomy): Eukaryota > Metazoa > Chordata > Amphibia > Anura > Bufonidae > Rhinella > Rhinella marina. The sequence goes on from ONZH01004127.1 coordinate 131,980, forward strand.
AAACACAAAATAAACCATAGTTATAGAAAATATTCTGGTGCTAATGCTACGCTATAAATTTGAGATTCTTGGCAAATACATTTTGTATAAAATTATTTGGGCCCGTCAGCCTGCGTCAAGGCAATCTCTATAAGATGGGAAGCTAATAATAAATACTACCTGTTCTAGCAGGAATAATAATGGAATGGCACATCAAAAGAAAAGATGCTCCAAAATTCTTATTATAAGGGCGATGCAAGTAGCTGCTAAAACAAGACATGTCAGGAGAGGTAACAGGTCCTACTTCTATGCTGTATCTCCTGCTGCAAACCTATTTCATTGTAAACTATCAAAAGGATTACCTGACATTAACTGTGTGTATTTGTCTAGAATAACGCCAAAAATGTAACTATATTTTAATATTCTGATTTATCTCCTAACAGGGACACGTAAAAAACACACAGGAGCAGTATATTTGTCCTCTAGATGAATCATTTATAGCTCCAGGTGGCACACATGTCATGACAAACCTATAAGAGCATCCGAAGAACACCACTAAAGATGAGAAATTACCTGGTGCTTCAAAGGCTGGTCCCCAGCGCACTTGTCTTCAAAGCATTCTGGAGAAGTAGAGAACTGCTGGAGCACATCAAATAGCAACCTGTGGTAAGATCCCTTTAGTATATCACCCTATGGCCTGAAAATCCCATCTATCTGCCACCTTTACAGATGCAAATCCAACAAGTTGCCTAAAGGTTCGGTACAAAAAAAAGTTCAAATAAACAGTGTAAAATTGTATCATACATCAAGAAAGTAACCAGAGTTTAAAGGGACTGTATCTCCTGTGTCATCAGAAAATGATCAAGTTTTCATCTTAAACGTTGTGGTTTTTTTTATTAGATTCCCATGTCACTATCTATATTTAAAAAAATGTATATAATCCTGTAAAAAACGAAGTCTCATCACCAAACATTCTAAAAAAGTATATTTAACATAAAAAACTTTATTTAAACAACAATTTTATGATGGTACATTTCTTTTAAAACTCAGAAGATAAAGACGTGATAGTTGTTAAAGGCATATGCCATAATTGTCTGATACTTACCAATGGGGTATGGGAAGTGCTGTTCTAGAGAGGCCCTAGTTGTGGTTCCAGAAGTAATACCTATCAGACAGTGTGCATAATAGTACATGACAGCCTCTTTCTAACAAAGCTAGAACCAGCCCTGTACCTCACATGGATCCAGAGATCTCCACAGTCATTGCTCCAATTGTTCTGCTAGATTTATATCAGGCTGGTAGCTCAGAGGGGTTCCTTTCTGCTGCAGCTTTCTCCCTGTAACTGACACAGCTTCTAGCAAAAGATATAGCTGGTGGCTGTTGAAGATTTAAATTGAGAACGGGCAACCGCCTTATTGAGGTGGACAAAGACTTAAAGGGGTTCTCCGGGAATTAAGAAAATGAAGATACTTAAATATTACTTTATTATAAATATATTCCCAAATACCTTTCATTAGTTATAATGGCTCATGTTGTCTGGGGAGCAATCATCAGGGGAGACAAAATGGCCACTGTCCTATTAGTACACACAAAACCTGTCCTAATCACACAGGAGTTATGATCCTGAATACACTTTAATATGATCTTCAGCTGAATCTCTGTAGCAATGGAGTTCATGAGGAGACATGAAGTACAGAGAGGAGGTGGGGATGGGGATAATGAGCAACAGCACTTGTATGTAGCCTCCATTACCACAATCTGTCCTGTCCGTCCTTTCTGTACTTCATGTCTCCTCATGAACTCCATTCCTACAGAGATTTAGCTAAATATAATATTAAACTGTAGTCAGGATATCCCTGACAAGTAGGAGGAGGATGAGGCAGCTCTTTACCTCAGTGTTGTGAAGTAACTTGTCCTCCTGTGTGATTAGGACAGCGGCCATTTTGTTTCTCCTGATCATTGCTCCCTAGACAAAACGAGCCATTATAACTAATGAAAGGTATTTGGTAATATATTTATAAAAAAGTAATATTTACATATTTTCATTTTCTAAATTCCCGGAGAACCCCTTTAAGGAAGAGAACAAACAGTAGATGGCACTACACACAGGACAGGCCTTACGTTTGTGCGACCTGTACAGCCACAAAGCACATCACCCTTTACTCCTGAAGGGGGCACCAGATCATCATGTCTCCTGGTTACCATGTTCATTTACCCATTTACTGGGGGTCCCTGAACTCAATTATATTGCTGGACATAGATACAATTGAGCATCCACCTCAGCGCTGGAAAAGAAAGGGAACCATTCGTGCACTGCCATTCAGCATTCTGATGTGATGGCAATTCAGTAATAACTTCTAACAGGAATAATAATGGAATGGAATGGCACAACAGACATATAGGGAGTGGTTACAGTGGGTTCATGAATATTCAGAATGAGTCACATGCCTTCTAAATGTCCAGTGACTGGATCTACATACCTTCTTCATACCTCATAAGTGGACCTTCTTTATGAAGAACAGTGCAATATCCATCCATGCATAACTCTTGGCTGGTAATAGAGAAAGAAGAAGCAATGCTGTCTTGAGGCATAGATGTCTCTAATCCAGAGCCACCATAAGGAATTTCTGGGACCAATACTGTAAATGCTTCTGGGCACCCCCCTTACCACTTTTCCTAGTTAAGGAGGTGGGATTTTGCAATAGAAAGTGGTGGTGGGGGCAAAGAAAAGTAGGGACAGAATAAGACAAGTGGGTAGGGTCTCTATGTGGCACCAAGGAGGATAAAGTAGTTGTGTAGGGGAGAGATGGGGCAGGAGCGGACTGGGAACTTAAAGTGGCCCTGGAAAAATTCTAATAGTGGCCCAGTTTTGTAATCGGGTCCATATTGATGGAAGACAGGGCCAGCAATGTGGCACATTATACCACCCCAACAGCCAAATACCACAGTCCATCACAAAATACTGCCAGCAACACAAAATGCATCCCCAAAAACTTCCACTGGCCGGCCATTAGGAGGGCCCTGGAGGCCCCCTGGGCATCGGCCCACCGGGAAATCTCCCTGTAAGGTCTATGGGCAATCCGCCCCTGGATGGAGGGGTAACATAAGAAAAATGATTGCGCTCGGCATGGTCAGTCACCAGATGCAGTTCTGGTAACTGCCTTTGTCTTGTGCAGGCTCTAAGGTTTTCAACAGTGACACATCATCCGGCTCCTCCTCACATGCCCCACCCTTCTTGCAGGTTTAGTCCCAGACCAGATGCCAAAATTAATTTATATCAGAGAGCTGGAATCTGGAATGAATGGTGGAGATCTACTTGAGTTTCGCACTGTTCAGGATCAGGGCATTGGTAAGTTGCAGAGAATGACTGAGGACATACTCAATCCTGGACCAAGAATTGTACACTCTCAAGTGAAATGAGTATACCTTGCCCAGTTAAATGTGAAATTTCCAGAAGTCAGTTAGGGACATTGATTGTAATAAATTCCTTTATAGCGATACGCAACTCGAGGACGTGGCCATTTCTTATCATTCTCCACTTTGGTTCCCTAAGGGTTCTTCTCTAAAGATAAGTTGGTAATAGGAATATATGCCACCTCTTATGTGCAAGCCCATCTGTTGTTTTGGGAAATGGCAAAGGCAGTGTTAAGGGGTTGCATCATCACACATGTCCTCATGGACCTCAACAAATAAGGTCCTTCTCAAAGCTTATATTGAATTCCTTAACACCCTGGCTCCTTCAAAATGGGAGGTTTGTGTGGAGGTCAAAAAGGATTTTGATATTTGGGCAGAAGGTAAGGAAATTAGATCCTAGGCTGAGCTGGACTTTCATATGTATGTACATATGTACATGGGACCAAAGCAGATGCCTTCAGCTGCCAAGTGCACATGTAACAGGTCAGCCAGTGTCATAGGTAAAAATCTACTGACAGATGCCCTTTAACCTATGGGAGAGGAAAATACTTCTTATGGACTCTGTTGGGGCCATTTATCAAACTGGTGTAAAGTAGAACTGGCTTAGTTGCCCATATCAGATTCCACCTTTCATTTTTCACAGCTCCTTTGGAAAATGAAAGATGGAATCTGCTTGGTTGCTATGGGCAACTAAGCCAGTTCTAGTTTACACCAGTTTGATAAATGACCCCCCTATAACTTTACTGTGACTTTAGATACTCTGGGCACCGGGCAATGGACTTGCTGGCAATTCCAATTCTGGATTTTATATTTCATGTCACTGGGGTTGACGTTTATTCTGTTGAACAGTCTCAATAAAAATTCAAAAGATTTTTTTTTTTTGTTGAGTAGAATTATGTTAGTTTGAAAATGTAAATTGCTAAATTTCTGAATGATGACAAAATGAATGACTGATGGAAAAGGAACATTTAGAAAGTATAATGCATCAAAATGACTTACTGTAAATTGTTAAATGAAATAATTTGTCGCTATACTTTCCAGTCATAAAACCTTTGTTACAAAAAAGACTAAATGACTCCACTTTTGTCAGTGACCATTTTTGAAATTGTTCTTTTTTGAGCTTTTGTGTTCATATAGTCTGACTGTTAAAAAATGTATTATAGGACAAAGCATGAATAAAACACTTTTTAGTAAAATGTGAAAACCAAAGAGAGTTCTGAATATAACTGACCCACCATGAGCTGCCAGTAATCCCGGAAATGACTACAGCCATTCTATTGATAACATTTTAGCATATTTATGGTATATTGTCTTGGGATTCTTTAATGGTGTGTCGTCATTTTTATAATAACATACGGCAGTGTGCAGGGTGCCGGTCTGCAATATTGCCATATATTTATGGTCCCCCTTCTCCCAACTATCATGGTGGACCTGCTGCAGAGGGAGGACAGAGCACCTAGACTAGTAGCTATTAACCCCTTCCAGACCACCAGGAGCTCCTATTAAGCCCTTGTAACCACACCATTGAAAATGATTAGCTAATTATGCTACATGGTGCTCTTGATGGCACTGCACACTCCAGCGGAAATAAAATGTGAAAAAAATGACAAAAATAAAGTGTAAAAAAATAAAAAGTATCTCCCTCAAAAAATGCACACCATCCCTTTAGTTAAAAAAAAAATTCTGATTATGATCCATGCCCAGAATGTTTGCCTAAGGGCTCATGCATATTTCCTTTCCGTGTCCATTCCATTTTTTTTGCGGACCATATGCAGAACCATTCATGTCAATGGGTCCACAAAAAAACAGAAGTTACTCCATGTGCATTCCATTTCCTTGTGTTGGTATATTCGTTCTGCAAAAAAAATAGAACATGTCCTATTATTGTCAGCATTACGGACAAGGATAGGAATGTTCTATTAGGAGTCAGCTGTTCCGTTCTGCAAAATACAGAATGCACATGGACGTCATTCGTATTTTTCTGTGGATCTGTTTTTTTGTGGACTGCAAAATACATACAGTCGTGTGCATGTGCCCTTATTGCCTGCAAGTCACGTTCCGTGGCTCAATTCAAGTCAATGGGTCAGCAAAAAATAGATGACATACGGAAACCATACGAAGAATTTTTGCAGAACAACGGAAACAATACGGAAACACTACGGATACAAAAAACTGAACAGCAGATCAGTGAAATACGCAAAATACCAATGGTCATGTGCATGAGGCCTAAAGCTAAGAGAGGGAGATTTATGTAGAGCTAAAATCGGGGTTTTGTTGGTATAACAACGTTATGCGTTACAGAATGTACACATATCTGACATCTATATTCATGGGAGAATTAAGAGATTAATTTTTTAGGTAAATAATAATTTATTGAAAGAAGATTGTCACTGCATCTTACCATTTGTTTCTTTACAAGAACTACAAAATTCATTCATAGCCACTATAATTTTAAATAATTATACAGCCCCACGGCTCCAATCGGAGGACAGAGAGAACCCCTCCCCCCAACTTCTGATGCCCCAGTTGACATTGGGATAAAGGCTCTGGCACACAAACAGATTTTTGGTCCACAACCGATCCGCATTTTTTGGGGGTCAAATATGGATCCATTCACTCAATGGGGCTGCAAAAGATGTGAACACCACACCAATGTGTTGTCCGCATCCGTATTTCTGTTCTGCCCCCGCATAAAAATAGAACATGTCTTATATAGTTCTATAGAGGGCAGGAGGTTCCGTTCTGGAAAATGCAGAACACACGCGGCCGGTATCCGTGTTTTACAGATCCAGAAAAAAAGATTGCAGTCATGTGCATAAACCCTAACTCTGATCCCAGTCATTGCGGATGAGTGTCAGCTTATTAAATAGCCAGCAGCAGGAATGCGCCACCAATGAGGCCAGGTGAAGCGATCCCCTCAGGCAGCACCAGGTAGGGGCAAGAGGGGGGCAGCAGAAGGGCCATGGGGAATGAGCGTTTTCATTGCAAATCGGTTAGGTTAAGAAATTGGCATTGGGGAGGGGGGTGCCATTTCAGTTTTCGCCTCAGGCAGCAGAAAGGCTAGGTGCACCCCTGGCCAGCATCTGCTCCGTATATTCACATCACACCCATGACTTACAGATATATCATGGTGCCTGTAAAGAAGAATGAAACCTTCCAGAGAGGTGATATAGGGGGATAACCAGGGCAGCCAAATATAAACCTCTCCAAAATACCACCTTTTTGAGAAAATTTTTTCCTGATCGCAATCATCATTGTAAGAGATGCTCCTTTTAGACGTCCTTCAGATGAGACGTCCTTTAGATGAGATCTTGCTATACTACACGTCGCCTATGAACAAGGGCGGTGCAGTCCCTGGAAAAACAAACTTTTGCTAATCTCATACGTATCCTTTAAGATTTTGCCATTTCTTCATTATGTGTTAAGATGTATCTGCATTAATAATGTACAGAATTCAATTCTGGTTGATAAATGGTAAATTTCCACATTTAACACTAAAAAGTCAAATAAATTGCTAAGTCTAGCGCAAAGAAATCAATTTTATCTACTGGAAGAGAAATCGTTCTACATCCCTGCTGGGCAGTTGTATGTCAGTATACAAGACAAGATGGTTTGTACATTAAGGCGACTCATTTGTGATCACGACTAAGATTTCAATAATTGCATTCCTTACAATGAGAATTGACAGATGAATTAATAAACCTCATAGGGAGGAATAAACTGTCGATTCCTTTCAGGATGGAGATACTGTAAATTACATCAGGCCACTGAGGGACCAGGGAAATGAAATGGATTACCCGTTGGAGAACTTCAAAGGAGTTTTTTTTTTCTTTTTGCATTTTTAGTGTCCAATATATGCCTTATCACTTTCCTTTTTGTGCAATTATTTAGCTTTGCAATGAAAGAAAGTAATATAACTAAATGTCATGTCCACCATGTTTCAATTTTATATACATGAGAACTGCTATATAGACCGAGTCATTTTTACATGAGCTTCATGGTAAAAACAAAAACTAAACACCCATCTTGAGTATGGTTTATGGTACCACAAACTCCCATCCCTGGACAGGACAACTCAGCACTTGTGTCCTTACATCCTACGTCCTATTAAACGATAGGTGATCGCAGGAGACCGACTTCTGAGATCCCAAGAACAGGAGGGTTCTGAGTCTTTTGTGTGAATGAAAAGGGGTGAGTATGTGTAACCACTGCACCATTTAATTCTATGGGACTGCTAGAGGAGACCCTTTTTCTAGTGGCTGTGCTTGGTATCACAGCTTGGCCCCATTCACTTGAATGGGGCTGAGCTGCCCCTAGGCATCATGGGCCTATGCTAAGCTGTGAGAGGGCCGCAGCTCTCACAGCAGTGCCACTGCCTTCTCAAACAGCTGATCGGCAGGAGTCCCAGGTGTTGGATCCCCACCGATCAGATACTGATGACCTATCCAGAGGATAGATCATCAGTATTAAAAACTGGGAAAACCCCTCTAAGGCTTCCTGCAAACAAAGCTGTTTTGCAGTCCGTGTGCATGCTCGTATGTTCGCAGAACCCGCTGAAAAAAACCTATTCTTGCCACTTTTGAAAATGAAAAATCTGCAGCTAAAGCAACATTTTATTGGAAGAAACTGAATATTTCATTTTCACAGCCAAATATTTCTAAATTCTATGAAATTTCTGTGGGGTCAAAGTACTTACCACCCCTCTCAATAAATTCCTTGAGGGGTTTACTTTCCAAAATGGAATTACTTATTGGAGTGTTTCCACTGTACGGTACTGGTACCCCAGGATCTATGCAAATTCGACATGACACCCAAAAACCATTCCAGCATATTCTGCCCTCCAAAAACCATATGGCTCTCCTTCGCTTCTGAGATATGCCATGTGCCCATACAGCAGTTTATAACCAAATATGGGGTGTTTCTGTAAACTGCAGAATAAGAGTATTAAATATTGAGGTTTGTTTTGCTGTTAACCCTTGCTGTGTTACATGATACATGATAAAAATAGATTAAAATGGAAAATCTGTAGGAAAAAATACATCTTTAAATGTCACCTTCATTTTGCTTTAATTCTAGTGGAATACCTAACAGATTAACAAAGTTTCTAAAATCAGTTTTGAATAAATTGAGGGGTGTTGCTTCTAAAATTGGGTCATTTATGGGTCGTTTCTATTATGTAAGCCCCTCAAAGTCACTTAATTGGTACTTGAAAAAGCCAGTTTTGGAAGTTTTCTTGAAAATTTGAAAAATTACTTCTAAAATTACAAGCCTTCTAACATCTGAAAAAAATAAAATGACATTTACAAAATGATGCCAACATAAAGTAGACATAACTATTTTGTAAAGTATCACTATTTATCTTAGGCTACATTCACACAAAGGTTGTGTTTTGCCGATCTGCAAATTGCGGATCCGTAAAACACGGATACCGGGCCATGTGCATTCTGCAATTTGCGTACTGCACATGCTGCGGCTATCATAAAAAATGGCTATTCTTGTCCGCAATTGCGGAAAAGAATAAGACGTGTTCCATTCTTTTTGCGGGGCCGTGGCATGGAGCAATGGATGTGGACAGCACATGGTGTGCTGTCCGCATCATTTGCAGCCCCATAGAAAAGAATGGGTCCGCACCCATTCTGCAAAATTGCCAGTTGATTTCCTGTGTGCTATCAAAGAGTAGAATTTAATAAAGGCAGAGAAAATAAGCTCTGTGATATGTAAGGTTTTTTTCAGGTTTCGCTCCTGAGAATGAGTTTCAGTCATTTAAAGTGATTTTCCAAGAGTACAATATTGATGGCCTTTCTTCAGAATAGGTCATCAATATCTGAGCGGTGGGGATCCGAATTCCGACACACACAAGCCAATCAGCTTTTTGAAGAAGCTGCAATGGTGCAGTGAGCACTGCAGCCTCCTCACAGCTTACCATCACAGCGCTGTACATTGTAAAGTGGCTGTGCTTGATATTGCAGCCCAGGCTCATTCACTTGAATAGAACTGTGTTGCATATAGGCCATGAATGAGTGACCAATGAATGGGACATCACTGGCCTAGGAAGAGGCTGCAGCTTGTAATTGAGTGCCACAGGCTCTTCAAACAGCTGTTCAGTGGGGGTACTGGGAGTCAGACCCACACTGATAAGATACTGATAACCCATTTTGAGAGTATGGTCATCAGTATTTTATTTCTGGAAAATCCCTTTAGGCCTCTCACACACGACCGTGTTTCACGGCCCGATACGGGCCGTGAAAGCCCGGCCTGTGCTCCCCCAGAGGACGGGAGCGCACGGCGTCATTGGTTGCTATGACGCCGTGCGCTTCCTGAGGCAGCCGCCGTACAGTGAAATACTGTATACGAGCGTGTACAGTGTTTCACTGTACAGCGGCGGCCTCAGGAAGCGCACGGCGTCATAGCAACCAATGACGCCGTGCGCTCCCGTCCTCTGGGGGAGCACAGGCCGGGCTTTCACGGCGCGTATCGGGCCGTGAAACACGGTCGTGTGTGAGAGGCTTTAATCTGTTCTGACATCACAAGTGAGTTTCAGTTAGATGGACATATCGTAGTACAGTATATGTACCGTTACCAGCTGGAAATCAAGGAGATCACTTACTGGTATTGCACCAGTGGCGTACCGCCCATATAGGCAGACCACGCCACTGCTATGGGGCCCGCGGCACAGGGGGGCCCGAAGCGCACGGGCGGCCCCGCCCCCTACTCTGCATCATTAAGATGCGTCCCGTCCCTGCGGTCCGGGCCTCTCCTGGCCCGCTCACAGCTGCAACTTTTACTCTAAAGTCCTGAGAGCGCTCCTGTGCGCTCCCAGCTGGGCCCGCCTCCTCCCTCATGCTGCTGCTGCTCCTGGACAGGGAAGGACCTGTGCAGCGCGGCAAGAGGGGAAAGAAGAAGACCAAGGCCCAGCCCCCTCCAGAGTGGCGTCAGGACAAATAACTGTAAGTTTTTATGTGTTTCATGTATGTATGTGTGTGTATGTATGTGTGTTTATGTATGTGTGTGCGTGTATGTATGTATGTATGTGTAGGTATGTGTGGATATATGCATACACTGTACGTACTGTATATTGTACAGCGTGGTGCAGGGGTTATATTGTCTGGAATGGTGTAACCGCCATGCATTTGTTGTACAGTATATATTATAATCCCTGTACCATGCTATACAATGTACAGTATAATCCATACACCATACTGTATAATATACAGTATAATCCATACACCATGCTGTATAGTATACAGTATAATCCGTACACCATGCTGTATAGTATACAGTATAATCCGTACACCATGATGTATAATATACAGTATAATCCGTACACCATGCTGTATAGTATACAGTATAATCCATACACCATGCTGTATAATATACAGTATAATCCATACACCATGCTGTATAGCATACAGTATAATCCATACACCATGCTGTATAGTATACAGTATAATCCGTACACCATGCTGTATAATATATAGTATAATCCGTACACCATGCTGTATAATATACAGTATAATCCATACACCATGCTGTATAATATACAGTATAATCCGTACACTATGCTGTATAATACACAGTATAATCTATCCTTGTGGCTGCCCCCATTCAGTATAACGTCTCCTTAATTTAAAAAAAAATAAATAAATAAATCAGTAGCTCATGTATACATTTCTTTATTGGCAAATGGGGCTGTGGCATGGGAGGAGCCAGGGTAGCATGTGGGATGGGCCGGGGTAGTGGGCGGGGTTAGGGGCCCCATTCAGATTCTTGCTATGGGGCCCAATGATTTCTATGTACGCCCCTGTATTGCACCCTATTATTGGTGGCATCTACTCAGATCCTCTAGTGAGGCCCTGGCCAGTATAATCTGCTAGACAAGAATTATAGAATGCCTTACACACCTCCACCAAGATGTTTTGAGGTAGGAATGGGAAAAAGGGTTTCCTTGAAGTGGAAACTTGTTTAGCGGTTCCATCCTGGTAATAAGGTTAGGAATGACCGTGGTATATGAAGTCCTAATCTGGTGGAAGATATGTCTGGAGGAGTCCATTCAATGAAACGTTATTATATTTCAGCCTATGATCAATTATGGCCAAAATACATAATTGGAACAGGACATTAGTTACAGTAATTATGCCATAACTAACAGTGAGAATACAAAAAAACTATCAGTGAGAATAGATGTGACACTAAAAAAAAACAATAATCAAAATGTGTATTCAATATCACATAATTTCAGAATCTATCTGCTAATTACCACATTATCTGTTGTATTGTACACGTACAGTATGTTTATGGCTGAATCTCCAGCAGGGACATCTGTCATTGAAGATCATATAATTGCACTGTTTTTTTTAAAATCCTGAAAAGGTCATTAATTACATTGTTCATGCTGGTTTGTGGATGGACATAAATGTATACATCTACTATCGATCTATCTATCTACAAATGGAGGAAAGGCAGCACATTCCAAAGGGACAAATAAATGTGCAAAAATTTTATTTACCCATGCAGGACGCAAATAAATAAATCTTTGCACATTTATTTGTCCCTTTTCTCCATTTTTATATTTTGGGGCTATTGTCTTGTCCCTTTGGGCTTGCACCTCATATTGTCACATTAGGTCTAGTGCTGCCATTTTTTACATTTTTGTATCTATCTATCTATCTATCTATCTATCTATCTATCTATCTATCTATCTATCTATCTATCTATCTTTCTATCTATCTCTCTATCTAAAATGGTTCATGTGCATGCTACCACAGCTGCAATGTAAAAGCAAACACTATATGCAGTATCACACTGTTATGCAGGAGGATACATGCAAACACTGGAAACATGAATCACTGCTATACTGACTACATGGAAATTAGGACCCTTGTGTGTCAAAATCCAGCCCAAGGCTTCTAATCAAAGTATGATATAGCTGGATTCTAAATTGTCCTGAAGTTTGTAGTCTAAAAGCCCAGGGGAGGCAAGCCTGTTAGTGTAGTTTAGTGTTAGTTTATCCATCATATAAACTCATTGACAAAAAAAAAAAACAACAAAAAACACAGAGATAGAAATGTTGGATTAGACACTGGGACTTGCTACAAGAGGGCGTAAAAGTGTTTCCCCCACTGCCTAATAAATAGGCTCTCAGGGGATACTTTCGGTTAGTGTAACCCTTGGTGAGAGATTGTTGTCTGCTAGACACAGGGACGGACTGGCCCTAGACCCTACAGGGAATTTCCCTGGTGGGCTGATGCCACCTGGGCCCTCTTCACTGCTGTTGGCCATGTATATACTACAGGGGGAACTATAGGGGTCATTATTAGAGGAAGTCCAGGCAGCATGTTGAACCTAGGGCTGGCTTGGTGTTGTGGCTCACTTCTCATCTCCTAAGCCCCATGCTCCATCTCCATATTAGAGACAATTGGAAGAGGAGGACAGAACATGGCAGCTATTGATGGCCACCACAGAGACACAGCTTCTGGGAAGGTATTTTGTGGTGCACTGTGGTATTACTAACCCTACCAACTTGTATAGACCCTATCTACTTGTGTTGCCCCACATTCTGTCAATTTGGACCCACATAGAACATTGGGGCCACATTTGGGTTTTTTCCAAGGCTACTTTAAGTTCGCAGTCTAGTGGCTAGACATGCCTCTACAACACGCTTGAAGACATTTTGCCCAAATGACAGATTTTGAGAGAGGGCACATCAATGGACTGAGAGAAGCTGGATTGTCATTTCAATGAATTGCTCCCCATATTGGCCATTCTGACCTAGCTGTTAGGTTGCGAGCAGTGATTACGTGAGGTCACGAACACATGGCTCTGGATGGCCAGGCAGATCATCAGAAGAGAGGCTTATTTCATCCATCGACAAGCACAAAAAGCCACCACAGTTTTGTTGTTCACCATCCAGACTGGGGAAATCTTAATTACACACCCCAATCTCTGACCATTTCCAGGCACTTAGTGTAAGGAAATATGGTATCATGTTGCCTATTACATGTCCTGTCATTGACTTCCAGCCACTGTTGCTTTAGTTTGCGGTGATGTTGTGAACGAGAAACTTGTACTGCTATAGACTAGAACTGTATTGTCTTTGCCAGATTGGACTGCTACAAACTAAAATGTCTACAGATTGCAACACTTCCTTGGCTGCCCGGGCACCAGATTTATATTGCAATTGAGCATTTACTGGACCATCTGGGGTGCCAGCTTCAGTAAACTACTACTACAAGTGTGCAGGATCTACAGGCCCAGTTATAACATGTGTGGACAAGTGTGTCTCAGGATACTGTACATAACCTGTGTACCTCCATGCCCAACCACATTTCATCTTGTAACCAGGCTAGAGGCGGTCCACCAGGGTCCTAGAGCCTCTTTTCTATTGTACAGGTTTCCCCAATAAACGTATCCTTTCGCTCTAATAGTATAATCACTTCCATATGTCATCATTGCATTCAGACAAAGAGAGTGATAGTAGATCTATCTATCTATCTGTCTGTAAAGATATCTGATTCAGTGGTCAGCTAAGTGCAGTGGGCCTGGTAATGGTAAAGCCACAAGTCGCAGCTGTCCTGAGACGTTGCCACTCTGCTGTGTCATGTATCTGTAGCCTTACTGACACCCGTATTACTACTTGGGGAATCTGTAGTTGCTTACCTGATGTACATCTCCCACATCGGTTTCTCAATTTGGACTCTACTGACCCATATTTACCATGTAAACCAATTACTGTGGTTTGTTTTCATCCTGTATGTAGCACATCCTGTTGCTGTATCCAACAAAATCCCATGATGCACTTCTCCATTCTCTGCCACAGCTCCATCACTGTCCCTAACAATGCCCAGTTTATAGCTCCTCCCATCCTGCTAGGTACATAGACACTCCCCTATCACTGCCCCGCCCATGGACATAACATCACAGGAAATAAGAAAGAGCTGCATGGATGTGGTCATGTGACCACAGCCCAGAATGGAAGATAGGAGCAATAAAGGTAAAAGAAATACATTTCAAAATTATAGCTAAATGATTATTTTAAGGGATGTTAATGCAAAGCAGAAAGCCATTTTAATTTCTCATGCCACTTCAGAAAATACATAGTATTGTGTGCCAACAAACAGCAAATCATTTAATACATGGCTGTCCCTTTTCCACCAGAATGGGAGCCTTAGTTCTGCCTCATTGAGAAGCAAAGTTCAAAGTGAAGCTTACCGGCTTATAGTTTCCGGGCTCTGTTTTTGGACCCTTTTTGAATATTGGCACCACATTTGCTATGTGCCAATCCTGTGGAACACTCTCTGTTAGTATAGAGGCCTTAAATATCAGAAATAAGGGTCTGGCGATGACATTACTTAATTCTCTTAGGATATGGGGGGGTGTATGCCATCTGGGCGTGGCAATTTGTCTATTTTAATTTTTTTAAGACGTCTCTGTACTTCTTTCTGGGTCAGACAGGGCACTTTTAATGGGGAATTTACTTTTACATTGTGCATTTCATTAGTTTATTTTCTTTAGTGAATACAATGTAGAAAAAATGTTTAATAGCTTTGCTTTCTCCTCATCGCTGTCTGCAACTCCCCCCAATCACTCTGTAAAGGGCTGACACCTTCAGATTTATACTTTTTACCATTTATGTAATTGAAGAACATTTTAGGGTTAGTTTTACTCTCTTTGGCAATTAGTCTCTCGGTCTCTAGTTTGGCTGCATTTGTATTTTAGATACTCTACTTTTTCCCCTCTGCTGGGCGCTGTGGGGAATCGTCATAGCGGCACGCCTCCTGGGCGTGAAGACGTGCGGCCTGCCTGCCTGGAGTATGTAAGTATGTATGTGTTTGTGTGTATGTATGTCTGTATATGGTACTGTCTGACATGTGTGGGGCCGGAACGCGGTTCCGGCCCCACACATGTCCCTGCGGCAGTCCGGATCCGGCGGCACCCTTCACCTGCTGTATCCGGACTGCCGCTAGTGTGAAAGAGGCCTAATACAGCTATTTTACCAGAAAAGTGACCTTGATTGGTTGGATCTAGGTCTGAGTCATTGTATGTTAAGTCTAGTTTCAACTTACGATGGGTGAGAAAAGATCATTGTACTGTATGTTGAAAATATTCTATCTTGAGGCCATTGTGTCCTGAGGAAGCACTGCAATCTGGTTACTATACACAGTGTTTATCTAATACAATACATGCATATACTGTAGGTTTAAAAGTATTTCCAGTGATCCGGAGTAGGAGAAGGCCTCCAATGGTGGTGTTGTAATCACTTGCTCACAACCCTGAGGATAAAGGTGGATTTAGACAACCAGATAATTGGGCACATTATTGCAATTAACATTTCTGCTAATGCTCATTCCCAACAATCTGCCTGTGTAAAGGTACAGCAGATCACCCAATGAACAAGCAAAACACTTGTTCATTGGGTGACCCTGTCGTACATGCAGGCACCTAAAATGATTGTTTCTGGGCAGCAGATCATGCTGTCTAAACAGTGCAGTTGTATGAGGACGAGCCTTCACAATAGCGATGTGGAGGTGATTGCTGCATGTAAATGCAATCCTTCACCCCCACAGAATGAGCAGCTGACTGTTAGGAAGGAACGCTTCCTTCCAAACAATCTGCTGCTCTAAATGCACCTTAACGATATACTGTAGTGAATAGTGGATGTATAGTAACTATAAAGAGTTCACAGCCATGACCCCTGAGGCTTACATACGACCAGGAATGCTTCCACAGTGATTGTGAGAGAGCTGACAAAAGCCCCGTACTCTCCAGCTCTAATGTGCACTGGGGAATTTTATTTCAGTGTAGAGCAGAATGAATGTCTATGTATTTCTTGAAGAGCAGGCATTGTAAGGATAACATATTCATTAATGTCAGCTTGTTGATGGCTAACTGAAATTGAATTCCATTATGGGAGATCTTGCACTAGCTCTAGACCTTGTGTTTTGTTTTTTTGTTTTTTACCCTCCAGACAGATTTTATGTTATGCCTAGTACAGGGCCTAACGAACGTGACACAGTCAGGGTCAGCCTTTCAGGTGTGCAACCTGTGCTGGAGATGGTTCCACAAAAGACCTGGCACCTAAAGGTTCTGATGACCTCAAATCTTAATATTACTTATGTATTAGGTAATGCAATGTAAGCTTCAGGCAGCATGTTATAGAGCAGGAAGAGCTGAGCAGATTGATATGTAGTTTTATGGGAAAAGATTCAGTATGACTTGTATTTTATACATTTATCTTCCTGCTCATTCTGGGCTTTGAAGTCCAGGAGGCAGTCCTATCAGTGATTGACAGCTATCTGTGTATACACAGTCATAGAGGGCAGGCTGTCAATCACTGATAGGACTGCCTCCTGGACTTCAAAGCCCAGAATGAGCTGGAAGATAAATGTATAAATTATAAGTTATACTGAATCTATTCCTATAAAACTATATATCAATCTGCTCGGCTCCTTCTGCTCTATAACATGGTACTTGCAGGTCCTTTTTGAGATATTGTACATCTAAACTCTTGATCTGTTTTTCAGCCACCGTATAATGGTATTATTTCAGCACTGTATGGAGGTATTTATTTAGGCATTGTGTGAAACGCCTACTTAGGCACAGTACAGGGTGAGCCATTTATATGGATACACCTAAATAAAATGGGAATGGTTGGTGATATTAACTTCCTGTTTGTGGCAAATTAGTATATGGGAGGGTCGGGGAAAGTTTTCAAAATGTGTGGTGACCATGGCGGCCATTTTGAAGTCGGCCATTTTGGATCCAACTTTAGTTTTTTCAATTGGATGAGGGTCATGTGACATATCAAATTTATTGAGAATTTCACAAGAAAAACAGTAGCGTGCTTGGTTTTAACGTAACTTTATTCTTTCATGAGTTATTTACAAGTTTCTGACCACTTATAAAATGTGTTCAAAGTGCTGCCCATTGTGTTGGATTGTCAATGCAACCCTCTTCTCCCACTCTTCACACACTGATAGCAACACCACAGAAGAAATGCTAGCACAGGCTTCCAGTATCCATAGTTTCAGGTGCTGCACATCTCGTATCTTCACAGAATAGACAATTGCCTATCCTCTGCACCAACTCTTCAGGGGCTGCTGCATTTACACCAGATAACAAACATAAATACACAGGAAAATGCAACAAATTTATTTTATGTCAGGAACAGAAGTTCAGCGCCAGGCTCCCTCCTGCAACTCGCCCTCCTCTGGGCCTATAATAGGCATGTGGTCTGCCTCCATGGTAGGTACTTTACTGGTTTCAAATGGTCCCACCAAATGTGATGTCCAAGCGTGATATGAAACTAGTCTAACAGAGGTCATGTTTTTCTTTTAAAAAAAACTTATAATAGTAGGTTCTAACCAGGCTGATGCTGTGACAAGATATACAGTACTCACAAAAAGTTAGGGATATTTGGCTTTCGGGTGAAATTTATGGAAAGCGTAAAACGTAAAGTAGAAGCATGCAATGGTGATTTCCTCATCTCAAACAGTTTATTGAAACCAGTCAGTGGTGGTGAGTATACCCCCACAAAAAATATCAATGTCTCAAAAAATTGTCATGTGGCCTTGAGCATCAATTATACCTTGACAATGAAGTTTCATGCTGTTCACAACTTGACTAATTGTTTGCTGAGGCATGGCATCCCACACTTTTGAAGGGCGGCCATCAGGTCATTGAGGTTCTGGGGTACAGATTTACGAGCCTCAACTCAGCTGATCCCATAGGTTTTCAATGAGATTCAGGTCTGGGGAAAGTGCAGGCCACTCTATTTGAGGTACCCAGTCTCCAGCAGCGATTCACTAATGATGTGACCTCGATGAGCTGGCGTATTGTCATCCATGAAGACTAAATTAGTCCTGTGTTGTTCATGCAGAGGCACAATGACTGGATTAATGATGTTATTCAAGTAGTATGGGCTTGTCACTGTACCAACTGTAACACCACCACCGTCAAAGGCTCTTCTGGTGACATCTGTGGCTGATGCATAGCGCTCTCCTCGATGGCCATAATTTCTGCTCAGTGTGAATCGACCTTTATCAGTGAAGAGCACTGAGGCCCACTGGTCCCTCATCCAGCATGGATGCTTCTTGGCCCATGCAAGACGATGACACCTGTGGTCAGGTACCCATGCAGGTCGTCTAGCACTCAGACCACACTGACGGTTTCAGATGGTCTGGCGTGACACTTGAGCATTTGTTACCTCCCTTAAATGTGCCTGAAGTTGTGTGGCATTCATCATCTGGTTCTGCAGGGCGTTGTTCTCAATGAAGCGGTCAACAGTGTGGGATGTGGCCAAAAGAAGGCCTGTCCACTTCTATGCCTTTCTGTGACTCTTCTAGTCTCTCTGTATCTCTGTTGCAAACTGCTGATGACACTCTGGCCATTTTTGTCTGAAAACATCCTGCTTGAAGCCTCACAATGGTGGGGTACTGTTGATCAATTGTTAGGAGTTGTCTTGGTCTTATGATGTCAAAATGTGAACAGCATGATGAGGAGGACTGTTTAAATACCAATTCTAATTGAACCAGGAAATTATTGGATGATTCATGGGTCAAACACATGTTGTGAATTTTGCCTTTAAAGGGAACCTGTCGTCAAATTTATGGTGACCTAACTGAGGGCAGCATAAAATAGGGACAGGAATGCTGATTTCAGCGGTGTGTCACTCGTGAGCTAAATGTAAGCGGTTTCCGAGAACCCACATCATAATCATCCCAGCACAGGCCGTGAAAAGAGTCATATCTACCTGAGAAGAGTCATGGTTATTCCTAATCTCCTGCTCTCCCTGACCATCTGCTGATGACTGGTAGTTCTCTCCTAGAGAGAAAGGGAGAAAACTAAGTAGAAGACTGTCAGTCATCAGCAGGTGGGCAGAGAAAGCAGGAATTCATGAATAACCAGGACTCTTCTCGTGAAGATTTGACTCTTTTCCAGGCCTAATCTGAAATGTTTGTGATGTTGGTTCTCGGCAACCACTTACTTTTAACTTATAAATGACAGGCCGCTGAAATCAACTCACCTGTCTCTACTTTATTCTGCCGTTAGTATGGGTAGCATAAAGTTGATGACAGGTTCCCTTTAAGCTTCTTGTTAGAGAACAGCAAGTTGTGCAAAAAGTACTGAAACTTTGAACAGTTAGACACATGCATTCAAAAGGTCATATTAAGTTCATCTGTAAAGGTTAGAGTGCATTTTAGGTTCATCCTGAAATTTCACCCACAAGCCAAATATCCCTAACTTTTTGTAATTAGTGTATGTGTTTATATTCAGCCCTCCCCTGCACTGAGATCATGTGGAAGCCAGAATTATGCAATCCATATCTAAGGGTGAATCCCATATTTTACTGTGTACTATTTGTTCTGCTCAATTTTTAATACTATACAAGCAAGTTTTCTGTTGTTTTTTTTTTTTTAGATCTGTGTGGAGTGGTGTGCTTGTATGCCAAGTCAGTTTTGTAATCCCAGTCCATGGCTCAGCAGATTGACAGTAGAAATGTTTTAATTGCTAGTAAATAAGTAAAATCTTACTGCCTCTTGATAGAAAGTCTGTGCTGGAGATATATTATTGACAATGCTTGTTACAGAACATTGTGTTCCGCATTCGCTTTCTGCTCACAGTGATTACTAGCATATTTTCTATAGCTGCTGAGAGATCACAGCATGGGACCATAGATGGGGATTTTTTGGCCTAAACTATCCCTGGCACCAAGACTTTTAAGTTTACAGAAAGTGATATACAGTTCTGGAATAAACTGCACTAAATTTCCTTGTCTAGAACTGTTTCAGAGGAAAGAAAAAAAAATAAGCACTGACTTAATATTCTGTTACTATGGACCTGGACAGAAACAGTATCTAACCTTTGAACATTTTTATTCTCTATTTTTGGAGAACTAAGCAAAAAATCAAAATATTAATAGAGGTACAATTCAGATTCAGGTTTTTACTCCAGGTTTCACACTGACCGTTGTCGCAGGCTGACATTTCCTGTTTTCTGCAGCTCATGGTTCAGCTTTGCTGTATAGGCTAGGATTGTATCAGCTGTGTCATGCCATTATCATTAGAGGTGGGTAATGACAGATGACAGCTCTATTGTACCGCTGGGGCCTAAATAAAACAGTATATCAGTACTGTAGACACAAATAAGGATCTGTGTATGTGCTGACCTACTTCAGGTTTACTAGTAGGACTTGACTTCCTTACTGGGTGCTATCATTCAAATAAATTTAGCTAAATGTATAGAAGTAGTCACAGAAAGTTCCATGTGCAGTACAGTAGAAGGGCTCTCCTTGTTTTACAGGCTTATTATAGTTACCTCCCATTAACACACCTATCATCCGGGGGTTAATCATAGTAATGGAGTATAAGCCCACTTGCAATTGGCTGGAGTAAGGTTAGTGGCCCCAAGCTCTTCCGTGAGCTCCTGTACTTGTCCTAGTCCTCTTTTTGGTGCCTTTGGTACTAGTTTTTACCTGAAGAAAGGGAGTTTCTCCCCGTAACACTTCATTCTGTCTGCTAACTAATAAATATTGAAGACTTCTTAAATCATCACGGAACAACTGGCTGTTTTTTGCGCTGTGGGATGAATTTCTGCTGATCTTTCTGGTACCTAGCAGATGTTTTTTGTTTGTCTAGCTCTTTTCCATTGAAGTTACACAGTGCTGCAAGGAGACTTATTTTTCAAGCAATACTTCATAGAAAACTAAAAAATTAGATCATATAAGCCAAACCAGAGAGACCCATCTGAAGACAGCGGTTTGGGTTTTTTTGGCCCTCATCAGTAAAAAGTAGGGGTATTGGGTGCAACTAAGGCAATCGATCCAGCCAGTACAATATTACCAAAGTGAATGAAAACATATAGTAGCTGTTCTCATTACACATGTCTCTTTTGTATTGTCTGACTGTCTTGGAGCATTTATTGTTTTTTATTGATCTGTTTCATTGTATACCTCTGATCGTCTTGAAGCAAGACTTGACTTTGACCCTATGGGCTACTTTTGTATTACAGACCCATAATAAGAATCCATTTTCCAGTATTTCAGTCTCCCTTGCCGCAAATACAGCCCTGCCGCAGTACAGTACATTGCAATTGAGTCTTTGACAAGGAAGTCGCTGGATTACCTGAAAATCAGGTTTGGATTTTTGTATGTGTATTGGCAACTTATGTGCTCAGTGATCAAAAACTGCCTATTAAAGGGTTATTTGAGATTAAAGCAACACTTCCATCAGAAAAGTATATCTATATCAGACTATACATACTATGGATAAGTCAAAAATTGTGTTAGAGGTCATTTAAAGTTTAGTGGTGACATTGGGGCCAGATGCCTGACACCATGAATCTAGTAAGACACCCAAAGGGTCTTCAACACTGTTCTTCTCAGGAAGGGATACGGTGTATGTAGTGATCATTTTAGGTTCATGTTCACCATACGCTTTTTCAGTCTTTCAGAGTCAAGGACATTGTGAAGAAAGATTTGGAGCTGTTCTTAGGACCCAGATGTATCTGTTTTTCTAACCTGGAGAGATGTTTCTAAGAAATGATGGAATATGGTAGGTGTGTGAAGCACGTTCTCTGGGATTACTTCCTTATAAATACAACATGTAGACTAGGAGATGCTCTGTAATGACATATCTTTTTACAATTCATCCATAACTGTGTTTCTAGACGTGATCTGAGATGCTCTGCTAATTAAGAACAAGTGATTCTCTACATTTCTCAGGACATTTCCATTGTAAATGAGCCAAGTGAATGTGATATTGTGGAATGTGATAAAAAATATTGTCTATAATACACAGAGAGCAAGGAATGTTACAAGACACTAACTTAAATAAGCACTCCTGAATTTGCCTATATAATGAAGCTCAGATTATTATTAAAGAATAATGTAGAGGATCTTGTGTATGTCTTTTTTTCAATGTGCCATTTTATGTCCAGCTGCCATCTTGGCTCCTAATTTCCTTCCGACGTAGTTTTCCTAATCCAGTATCATGTGCAGCCTGCAATCTACATTTCCTATTATGTCTGTGGTTTTTCTAGAGTAAAAAGGGCATGGTCTCCTCACACCTCACTCGCTTTACTAATCCTAGCTAAGGGAAGCAGTGACATAAAACTGATATCCTTCTGATACAAAAATTCCCATAATTCAGTCTGCAGAGTCTTCAGTGTACTCTATACTGCTTCATTCAGATACATTTCCTCTTGTTTCCCCTGTAAGTGCAGATAAAGAGAATTGTTAACCTCCATTTTAGAAACCTGCAGAAACCACAGAAACCTGGAGCTAATGTATGTGATTGGCGATAACTTCAATCACAGACATTTAGCCACTCAGATGCCATGGTCAACTCTGACCACGACATCTGAGGCAGCTTTCCTAAGGTGCAATGTACTTCTAGGGGCAGAATGCATCCTCGGGGAGCCGTTGGTTTATTTTGGTAGGTTTAGTCCCACTGAAGGATCCGAGGCTACCACAGTGATGTGGCAGGGCCCTATAGGAACATAAGAGACCTCCCATAGGCTAAAATGGTAATTCATTCCAGTCTATGGGAGAAGTGATCAGATAATCACATGTTAATGTACCCTAAGGAGACAAAAAAAGTTTAAAAATTAAAAAAATAAAATAAAAAAATTGTAAAAATATTTAAAAATTCAAATCACTCCATTGCTCTATTTAAAAAAAAACAATAAAAAATAGATAATTTGCACCCCTGCATCCCCAAACACCCAAACGATCAAAATATAAACGCTTTTCTGTTGCATCATCTCCCCCAAAATATTGAATATAAAGTGATCAAAAAGTTGTATACAGTCCACTACCGATGCATCCAAAAATGTCTGCTTTATTTACTTTAAAAAATATATAAAAATAAGTGACCAAAAAAGATGAATGTACCACAAGATGCTACCAATAAAAAGTACAGATTACCCTGCAAAAAATGTGACCTTACACAGCTCTGTAGACTAACTAAAAAAAAAAGTTATAGTGGTCAGAATACGGCAATGCAAAGAAAAAAATAATTTTATCAAAATTTTAAATTTTTTGTTCAATACCAAAATGCAAGAAAAACTACTGTATATGAATGGGGTATTGCTGTAATCATACTGACCTGGAGAATGACGGTAACAGGTCATGTTTACAGCATAGGGAAACTGATGGCTTTTTGTACAGTAATTCTACCCCATTTGGAATGTTTTCCAACTTCTCTCTACATCGTATGCAATATTAGATGGTGCAACGTTCCCTGCAAAAAACAATCCCATACGGCTATGTTAATGGAAAGATAAAAAAGTTATGGCTCTGGGAAGACGGAGAGTGAAAAAATATGCAAAAATGGAAAATCTTCTAGTCAGGTAAGGGTTAATAAAAAGCAGGAAGCAGGGGATGGTTGAATGAAGCTGCATCTCATAGGATACACTGGATTTGCTGCACACAGCACACACAGTAGAAGAGACAAGTAGTTGGCTAATCATTTTTGCACAGGCATCTGAAACTTTTTTTTAACTCACATTTGCCGCGGCGAAAGGTGTGCAAAATGTATCAGAAGTTACGTGCTATTTAAAAAATTTGGGCATTTTTTAACCTAACACTTTTGTGTCGAGATGTTAAACTGTCTTGTCTGCCCCCGCTACAGTGATTTTGTGACTTTTTTTTAATATTTAAAAGAAATGCTGTGATAAATCTATTGTGAAACTAAATAACATACCTGCCTGTGCCCACCCTCCTCGCACACTTTTCAAAAGTCATGACAGTGATATCAAACAGCGAAAAGTTGTACATTTTGGCACAAATATGTGATTTTTCTATTCCAGAAAACTGGCGTACCAGTTTTCTACTTTCTTCTATTGTATCCTAGGAAATGTATGGGCAGAAATACCAGATTAAGTACTGTATTTTTCGCTTTATAAGACGCACTTTTTTCCCCCCGGCGTCCGGCGCTCCTCTGTCTTCTCTGCCGGCGCTGCACTGTCCTGACTCCATACAGCGTCAGGACGTAGTGTGCGCACTATGACCTGACGCTGCACGCAGTCAAGCGACACTGCAGCGCCGGCAGAGAAGATAGAGGAGCGCCGGAGCAGAGGAGCGCCGGAGCAGAGGAGGTAAGAGAGTTTTTTTATTTTATACTGGTGATGGGGCTGATCTGAGGTCTGATGGGGGCAGAGTTTGCTGATATGGGGGCACAGTGGGCTGATCTGAGGTCTGATGGGGACACAATGGGCTGATCTGAGGTCTGATGGGGGCACAGTGGGCTGATCTGCGGTCTGATGGGGGTACAGTGGGCTGATCTGAGGTCTGATGGGGGCACAGTGGGCTGATCTGAGGTCTGATGGGGGCACAGTGGGCTGATCTGAGGTCTGATGGGGGCACAGGGGGCTGATCTGAGGTCTGATGGGGGCACAGTGGGCTGATCCGAGGTCTGATGGGGGCACAGTGGGCTGATATGGGGGCACAGGGGGCTGATTTGGGGGCTGAGTGGGCTGATTTGAAGTCTGATGGGAGCTGAGCGGGCTGATCTGAGGTCTGATGTGATATCCTGAAATTTATGGGCGATCTGATATGAGGTCTGATGATAAATATTTTTCTTATTTTCCTACTCTAAAATCTGTGGTGTGCGTCTTATCATCAAGTGCGACTTATAAAGCGAATAATACGGTAAATAAGGTCTTTATTGTAAACAGCTGGGCTTTGTAAGGTGAGAATGGGGCTAGCTCATGGAAAAAGGTGCTGATGAAAAACAGCCAATCTCAGAAGAGCCCTTTAAGATACAAGACAGTGTCTTACTTTTTTTTTTTAATGTTCACTATACAGTATCTGATCATGTGCTCTGGATCAATAGAATTTGAAGAATCCAAGGTTGTTTTAAGGATTTTTCACATCATTCTGCTGCAAATAGTGATAGAACAGGAGAGTCCAGTACAATGGGAAGAATGTAGGTAAGATAAATAGGATGCAAGATCAAGGTTATCCATATAAACTTCATCTAACATAGTATATATATATATATATATATATATATATATACTAAGAACAATCCAGCTTGAACAGAGGACTTGGCAATAAACTCTATAGTATGGGGGCTATTCCACTCTGTTTACTGCATAGTATCCATCAGCTCAGAACCTCCTAGAACCTCCTGGGCCCAAAAATCTATACTTCCCCATCTACCATGTGATATGCCATCTAAAATATTGGTGTCTTCCTATTGGAAAGAGGGTGCTTGGCTAATGTCAGGCACCTGATTCTGGAAGTAACTGCTACAGTACCTCTTCACTCCCAAAATTAAACCCCTGGAAGCATTCAAATCTACTTTAGCCATAGGCTAGTAGGATTTAGTGTATATGTTGGTTGGAGCCCTAGACAAATCTATTTTACTTGTAGATTGCCTGTCCCAGGACAATGACTGTAGTAGAACATGCATCCACTTAAAGGGGTTGTCCCACAAAAAATATTCTACAGAATTATTCTATTCTATAGAAATATCCATGTTCTTGAAAATTACTTAGTGGAGTTAAGCTTGGCAATGCTCACATCATACAGTACATTTCTGTACAACGCTTCAATGTTGGCACTGCATGCAGCAGGAGTCGCCGGCTGCAGGTTGGTGACGCAAAAATAGCTGAGCTCAATGTGCAGGTTAGTGTACAAGAAGCCACCCTCCACTACATCTCTGAGTGCAGATCATAGTGATGTGACTTTGGATGAGACGGCTCCCCCCCCCCCCCCCACTTGTCTCCACTCACATCATACTGTACATTCTTGTACAGCGCTTCGATGTGGGCGCTGACTGAGTGTAGCAGGAGCCGCTCTCTCCTACACTGGTAAGCAGGTGGTGCGGCGTTGTTCTACCTTGGCTTCCACCCACTGGCTAGTGAATGCGGTCCACAGTGTCCTCTACAGTATAAATAATTACATGTCAAGTCCCTCTCTATTGGCCCACATTTATAAATTCCTTAACGTGGTCCTTCAACCACATGGTGGCAGTATTTCGGCTTGCTAAGGCATATATAAATATATATATATATATATATATATATATATATATATATATATTAGATTTTGTGTTTCTAGCATTATAGCAACAAAAAATGTGAAAGGACAAAAATAACTGTTTGGCCTCAATACCTAGGTGAAGTGTAAGGATGTATATACAGTACCTTGCGAAAGTATTCGGCCCCCTGGAACTTTTCAACCTTTTGCCACATTTCAGGCTTCAAACTAAAAGATAGTTTGATGTGCAAGCGATCATATTGAAATGGAAGGAGTATCAGACTACTGCAAATCTACCGAGACCCGGCCGTCCCTCTAAACTTTCATCTCAAACAAGGAGAAGACTGATCAGAGATGCAGCCAAGAGGCCCATGATCACTCTGGATGAACTGCAGAGATCTACAGCTGAGGTGGGAGAGTCTGTCCATAGGACAACAATCAGTCGAACACTTCACAAATCTGGCCTTTATGGAAGAGTGGCAAGAAGAAAGCCATTTCTCAAAGATATCCATAAAAAGTCTGGTTTACAGTTTGCCACAAGCCCCTGGGAGACACCAAACATGTGGAAGAAGGTGCTCTGGTCAGATGAAACCAAAATCAAACTTTTTGGAAACAATGCAAAACGATATGTTTGGCGTAAAAGCAACACAGCTCATCACCCTGAACACACCATCCCCACTGTCAGACATGGTGGTGGCAGCATCATGGTTTGGGCCTGCTTTTCATCAGCAGGGACAGGGAAGATGGTTAAAATTGATGGGAAGATGGATGGAGCCAAATATAGGACCATTCTGGATAAAAACCTGTTGGAGTCTGCAAAAGACCTGAGACTAGGACGGAGATTTATCTTCCAACAAGACAATGATCCCAAACATAAAGCAAAATCTACAATGGAATGTTTCAAAAATAAACGTATCCAGGTCTGAGAATGGCCAAGTCAAAGTCCAGACCTGAATCCAATTGAGAATATGTGGAAAGAGCTGAAAACTGCTGTTCACAAACACTCTCCATCCAACCTCAAAGAGCTCGAGCTGTTTTGCAAGGAAGAATGGGCAAGAATTTCAGTCTCTAGATGTGTAAAACTGATAGAGACATACCCCAAGAGACCGCAGCTGTAATCGCAGCAAAAGGTGGCGCAACAAAGTATTAATGCAAGGGGGCCGAATAATTTTGTACACCCCACTTTTCAGTTTTATTATTACAAAAAAAGTTTAAAGAGGACCTTTCACGGATTTGAATTACTGTACTGTCCCGGGGTACCCCCCGCTGATGCTGCCACCCTGCCTAGTTTTTTAAAATACAGCTCCTACTCCCCGCTGTGCCCGCCTGTAGTTTTCGCGCATCGGTACAGGGAGGAGGAGACGCCGGCATTTCTCAATGGGCGTCTCCTTCTCCCTGGCTGTGCCGCGATCCAATCACAGCGGAGAGCGTCACAGCCAGGGAGAAAAAAAAACCTCACCTTCTCCCTGGCTGTGACGCTCTCCGCTGTGATTGGATCGCGGCACAGCCAGGGAGAAGGAGACGCCCATTGAGAAATGCCGGCGTCTCCTCCTCCCTGTACCGATGCTCAGTATTTACATACTGAGCGCGAAAACTACAGGCGGGCACAGCGGGGAGTAGGAGCTGTATTTTAAAAAACTAGGCAGAGTGGCAGCATCAGCGGGGGGTACCCCGGGACAAGAGGTATTTATCTACAGTAATTCAAAACCGTGAAAGGTCCTCTTTAAATGATCCAATAAATTTCGTTCCACTTCACAATTGTGACCCACTTGTTGTTGATTCTTCACCAAAAATTGAAAATGTTATATCTTTTTGTTTGAAGCCTGAAATCTGACGAAATGTGGTGAAAAGTTCCAGGGGGCCAAATACTTTCACAAGGCACTGTATATATATATTCACATCGTGAAGAATCACATGAAAATCCAACTTCATTCTTCGCAGTTAACTGCAAAAAATAAACGTGAATGTTTTATAATAGTTCTTTGTGATGAGCTGGAACTTTTTGTTTTTTAATGTGTGCAAGTTTATTCCAGATAAAAACAGACAGCAGCTTCACCCTCAGAAAATAAAAAAAATAAATGAACCGTCTGACGTGCTGAGTGATATGACACCGGGCCTTATAAAGCCTTAAAATAATGGAAAAAAATTCACTAATTAGGTCAAATAATCCCTAAAAAAATAAAAAAAAATATAGACTGTATAAAAATGGCTGATGAAAATATACAGTTTATTTTATTATCCTTTTAGAATGTATGGCAGCGGAGCCAAGATCAAGAGAACACCAGTAACATGTGCATGGTGCAGGACAGGATCCAATATTAAGTATTTCTGCCACACAAGAAAAGTAATGAGTAGCACATGTGCAGCTGGAGTATCGGGATGATGAGAACAATACGAGCCATAAGCTCCTGCGTTCATGTGATGTGTTTTTGAGCTCTGGCTAGAAGCACGCCACTTATTTAACAGCTAATAAATCCTATTATAATGACATTCACATCACAGTGAGTATAATAACTATGGGTTTCATTTATCAGAGATACGCCTAAATTAGTGGTATTTCTGGCACAGATTGCGGTACAAAGGTCCTTTGTATCGCAATCTGCGACTTCTCTTCTCTCACGCCAGATCTAAAAAAGAGGGTGTAGGCAGGAAAGGGGATGGGCCCGTCTCATTTACCTTTTTCTATGCCTGTTTGAGGCAGAGAAAATGGTTTAAATGTAAGACAGCAAGGAAGCTGTTTTACATTTAGGATTGGCGCTGGATCCACCAAAGTTATTGAATGCCCACGTTCAATGCGCTGCCTGTTCCGTTCATAGTGCGTCCTGCGCTGATGAATGGCAGGAAAAGTCAGAATGGCATATTGGTATTTCATAGACTTTTTCCAGGGTGCGGGTGCCCACAGAGAAGGCTCCGTGTGCCTCCTTAGGTTCGTCCCCACTGCCCTATATCTTCCTTCTTTTTTTTTTTCAACTGGAGACGCTGACAGTACAAAGTATATATGAAAATGGCCAGCAGGCACAGGGAGAAGGGAATAGCTGAACAGAAGTCATCAACTCTTTACTTTATTTCACTTTAAAGGGTTAACTTGCACTGACATATACTGTTTAATACGGTGTAACTGCTGTCTCATGGCCATTGAGTATTATTGAAGGTCTAATACAAGTCTATGAGAGACAGAAAGTGTAACATTGTATTTATTTGTGCAAAGTTTCTCCTCTCCACCCCTCCCACTAGAAGGTTCTAGTTCAGCTTGAAACTGTATATAAGGAGAGCAGTCAGAGCCCCTAGTGCAGTTGGGGAACAGTACTTAGAAGAGACTCTGCCAGACTACTTGGTACCAGCCTTCTGAGAGATCAAAGGACGGCTAGCTCAGGCCTTTCCTCAGCATTAAACACTTTTTCTGCCAGGGAGGAGACTGGAGAAGCCGGCCCTATGCCTCGCCTGTATTGTTTTGCACCTGAATTCCTCCAGTAAAGAAGCACACTGGTTTACTCCAGACCCTGACTCTCTGGACCTAATTCCCATTGGGTTGCACCACGCCTAACCATCCTGCTCGGAAAGCAGCAACATGTGGTGACTCTGGGGGACCCTGTGTAGCTTTGGAGCCACCCCAAACCCGACCACTACACATGACAATAACTTCATTGTCTTTCAGGTATATAACTATAGGATACAGAGGTTGCACTAAGGATCTTATATCTGATGGGCCCATTGACAACTAGATGCAGTTTACACAGCACAATCTGCTGTCGGCAAAAAAGGATTTTCGTGTCTGTCTAAATGATCTATTACCTGATGAACGAGCGTTTCATTCATTCATCCGATAATCGGCGACACTTGTACACCACCAGATTATCGCTAAAGAGTTTTCCAACAAATGCTCATCTTGTGGATTCTCTGCCCTTTACTTGCATCCAGGCAATGTTCCCTTCGGAAAAAAATACAAATGAGATCCTCATCAATAGGAAGAAAACTTTTTCAGACGAACCAGAGGCTACTCCAAAAGGAAGAGGCATCTCTAGACAACTTGTTCAGGGTTCTTCACCTGTCAGCAAAGGGCACAAAGGGTACTGTTTGGAGGACCAAGTTGTTGTTATGCTTTTTATCTCCTCTAGAACTCCTTCTTCTAAAATGTTCTTAGTATTCCATTAACTTCTAAAAGTATCTGAAATATGATACTTTAAATAGGAGTTTCGCATTCCAGTCAGCCTCGCTAATATCGAGCCTTAATGTGGACATCATGTTTTTGTCAAATTCCATTTGCAAGTGGATTTTCAATCTTCCTTATCCATCTGTAAATGCCGAAAACTTATTTCTTTGCAAAATCCTCTCTTGGTATTATTTGAGGTCAATGCATAAATATTTAAAGGTCTCACCTCAATGCTAAATTCTACTTCAGCATATTTCCTGGCATTTGTGCGCAGTCTTAAGGGACACTGCACTTGTGAGTTACTTCATCATTAAATTATATGGTGTGCGTTTAACTCAGGATCTCCATTGTTTAAGGTTGAGTGAGGCCTGACCCACCGCACCTCATAATAATAAAGGTGAGAATTTACCGTGCACCTTATTTATCAGGATATTAAAGGGACTGTAAAGGGTTTTTTTAAGTGCCAGAGAGCAAGGGTGTGAAAAAGAAAACAGCTTGTAAGGCAACCTGCACACATTGCGGAATACACACATTTTTTCTGGTTGGATTCCAGTGCGGTAAAAAACGCAGTGTAGTACAGTACCAGCAAAGTGCACGAAATTAAAGAACGCTCATGTACACTTTACAAATTTTTGCATGGAAATTGACCAGCTGTGAGAATTTCAAAAATGTGCAGCTTTTCAATTGTTTTTGCCATTTTAGCGGCTGATTTTATCCTTTTCAAATGAAGGGAGGTCTGCAGCAAAACTGCATCAAAGCCAAAACAAAAACCGCTATTATGTATTGCGTTTTTTTGGTGCAGTTTGGGTATGGAAACACACAGAAATGTGTGCAGATTGCACCAGTGTTCAAGTACCCAGGCTCGGACTGGCTCACAGGTGTACAGGGGAATCCTCCGGTGGGCCCCTGAGCAAGGTAGGCCTCTAGTCTCCCACCTCCTGCACAAATGGCAAATAAGACAGTAGATTTACTGCACTACATACATATATTCAATGTACAGCACCTCATCCAGTCAATGTTCCTATAAAATACATGATAGATTATTTATTGTATTTGAATGTATCCTTACGGTGGGCCCCCAAAATAAATTTTACTGGTGGGTCCTAGGCACCCCAGTCCAACATGCACGTACCCTAAAGGTTTCACCACTCCCACACTACCAGTCTGGTTCCAGATGCTGCTATTACTATTGGACCTGCAGTGGCCAAATGCTGCCCATCGCACACATGACCACTGCAGCCAATCACTGGCCTCAATAGTCACATGCTGTTCATGTTTAGATTATCATATAAAATATGTAAATGATAAAAAATGTTAAACATAACTGGTATCACCACCTGTAAAAGTCCAACCTATTAAAATATCATGCTATTTATCCTACATTGGGAACACCATAAAAAAATCCAATGACATTGGTTGGACATTGCATTCTTTTATTCCTAAAGATCGAATAAAAGGTAATCAAAAAGTCTATAGTAGCCATAAAGACTCACCCAGTGAAAAACAAGCCTTCACAAAGCTCAACACAAAAGTAGAAAAGTTATGGGTCTCAAAATATGGTGACACAAAGTATTTTAAAAAAATGTTATAATGTAAAAGCATTAAAACGTGACAAACTCTAAAAAATATTTTTACTATAGTGACTTGCAGAATAAAGTTGGCATCATGTCATATATATATATATATATATATATATATCACCTTCTCTGTGGAGCTTTTGCAGCTGTGTTCCGTGGCTTGAGGATCTGCAAAGATCAAGGCATTTGACCTTATCTGGCAGGTCCTTCAACAGTAACAAAACCTGCAGAAGAGAAGGGTAGCATTGCTGCAAGGGCGGCCGCAGACAGCAGAGGGCCCCTGTGCAAAAAACGTGCCTAGCCCCAACCGCCCGACCCCCCCCCCCCCCCCCCGTCAAATTCTCGACCTAACCTATTCCCTCCTAACATTACATACAGCAATACAAAACATACAGGGTAAGGCTGCTTCTACACCTGCGGCACCACACTCCGACCATCTAATCCGGCAGAAAATGCAAGGAATCAGCTGGACCCAAACCACAGCATGCAGCAGTTTGTGTCCTACTGATTCTCTGCATTTTTGCCAGACTGTGGCCGCATCTCTGCCGGAGCCCATTATAGTCAATGGGGCTGGTGGGCATTCTGCATCCAGCAGTGCCGGATCCAGTGAAATCCAGCAGGCTGTTTTCTGCTGGAACAGCCTGCCAGAATCACTAACTCAGATGTGAAAGCAGCCTAATATAGGTCCACATACCTCTTACATCCAGTGACATCTCCTCTGATGTAGATGTTCTCTTTCCTCATCTTCTGCCTTCAGACCAGACCACCATGATGATTTATTTCAGCCATCTCTCATCTCTGCAGAGTTTGACAGACATCTTAGTTTTCTACTTTTCCATCATCCTCCCACCTTCTTTCCCATCATGCACCCCCAATACTGAGATGCTGTGCTCCCCCAAACTATAATGTAGAAACAGATATACCCCCTGAAAATACTAGTTACACACAGATAGTGCCCCCTTCAATAATTATTGGAACAAAATGCTATAAAAAATAACTGCACCCAGCAAATAGTTTCCCTGATGCTAATAGTGTAACCATAATAGCCCCAAAAAATAACTGTGCTAAGCTGCTACTGTGCCAGGGTGCCCCCACAATAATAGTGCTGGTAGTAATAATTCTCTTTATAATGTGTGACAGTAAAAAAAAATAATTGTGGCACTACAAAAAATGCCCCGTTTTGTGGCAGTTAAAAAAAAAAAACCTCTTCTTAGTGCCGCCAGTAGAGCCAATGTCCCCAGAGTGCCCTCATGTGTTCCAGTGACCCATACTGTGTACCATTAGAAAAACCACTTAGTTCCTCCAGTTGAGCTTAGGTGCCCATAGTACCCCTATAATTTATGCCAGTATAAAATACTCCTATATAGTGCCCCCAGAAGATGCCCCCATAGTGCTCTCCATAATGTGCCAGTATAAAATGCCCCTATAGACTGCCTCACATAGATGCTCCCATAATGCTCCTCTCCCCCCTTCCCCATAGTGGTACCAAAATGGGTGCCAGTATTAAATGCCCCTATATAATACCCCCATAGTGCTCCTTCCTCCCCCACACTTCTCTATAGTGCCCCCCTTAATGCGTGCCAGTATATAGGGCCCCCAGTAGATGCCCCCATAGTGCTCCCCCCCCATTTCTCCATAGTGTCCCCATAATGTGTGCCAATATATAGGGCCCCAATAGATGCCCCCATAGTGCCCTCCATAATGTGCCAGTATAAAATGCCCCTATAGACTGTCCCACATAGATGCTCCCATAATGCTCTGCTCTCCTATCCCATAGTGGTACCTAAATGGGTGCCAGTATTAAATGCCCCTATATAATGCCCCCATAGTGCTCTTCTCCCCCACTTCTCCATAGTGCCCACCCATAATGCGTGCCAGTATATAGGGCCCCAGTAGATGTCCCCATAGTGCTCCTTCCTCCCCCACACTTCTCCATAGTGCCCCCTTAATGCGTGCCAATATATAGGGCCCCAATAGATGCCCCATAGTGCTCCTTCCCCCCCACTTCTCCATAGTGCCCCCTCATAATATGTGCCAGTATATAGGGCCCCCAGTATATGCCCCCTCATAATATGTGCCAGTATATAGGGCCCTCAGTATATGCCCCCTCATAATATGTGGCAGTATATAGGGCCCCCAGTATATGCCCCCATAGTGCTCCTTGCCCCCTTTTACATAGTGCCCCATAATGTGCCAGTAAATGTACAGACTGCACATGACCGCCGCTATAATAGAAAATGGTTAGGACATGCTCTATATTTTTTGCGGGGTCATGGAACGGAACTACGGTGCGCTGTCCTCATCTTTTTGCAGACCCATTGAAATTAATGGGTCTGCACCTGTTCCACAAAATTGCGGGGCAGATGCAAACTCATTCATACGGTCGTGTGAATGAGCCCTTAGTTGAATTAATTATGTTTTCCGCTACCATCTCAGACCATAGCAGAAACTGACTCCCTTTAACCCTTAGACTCCCAGTGCCGTACATGTACGGCGCAAAAAGCCGGGACACGAGTTCCAGCGCCGTACATGTATGGCGCTCTGATCGGGCGGGCGCAGGAGCTGCGCCCCGCCCGATCAGCGGCGGGGGTCCGGCTGTGCCGCGGCACATGTGGTGTGTGGGAGTTCAGGATGGCAAGCGGGGGGGCATCAGGCTATCCCTGCGTGCCTGTGCGATCCAGCCCCCTGGATCGCACAGGAAGCAGGCTGTAAGTGTATTACATTGAGTAATACACTTACAGCCAATCCATTACATTACAAAAGTATTGTACTGCATTGTAAAGGGGATCAGACCCCCAAAAGTTAAAGTAAAAAAAAAAGTTAAAAAATAAAGTTTCCTAAAAAAATAATAATAAAAGTTTCAAGTAAAAAAAACAACATCATTTTCCCAAAAAAAGCTAAAAAAATTGTTAAAAAAAGGTAAAAAATAAAGATAAACATATTAGACAAAACATACATTTTTTGGTCACAATCCCTTACAAAAAGTGTAATAGCAGGCGATCAAAAAGGCGTATTTATCCCAAAATGGTACCAATCAAACCGTCATCTTGTCCCGCAAAAATGATACCCTACCTAAGACAATCGCCCGAAAAATAAAAAAAATATGGCTCTCTGAAAATGGCAACACAAAAAAAAGATTTTATTCTGTTCAAAAATAAATCTAATGTGTAAAACTTTACAAAAATAAAAAAGTTAGACATATTAGATACCGCCTCGTCCGGAACAACCTGCTCTATAACAATATTACATGAGATGGCCCCCCAGGCGAATGCTGCAAAAAATAAAAAATAAAAACTATGCCAGAACAACCATTTTTTTCCCTCTTGCCTCACAAAAAGTGTAATAGCAGGCGATCAAAAAGGCGTATTTAACCCAAAATGGTACCAATCAAACCGTCATCTTGTCCCGCAAAAATGATACCCTACCTAAGACAATCGCCCGAAAAATAAAAAAAATATGGCTCTCTGAAAATGGCAACACAAAAAAAGATTTTATTCTGTTCAAAAATAAATCTAATGTGTAAAACTTTCCCAAAATAAAAAAGTTATACATATTGGGTACCGCCACGTCCGTAACAACCTGCTCTATACCAATATTACATGAGATAGCCCCCAGTGAATGTTGTAAAAAAACAGCTATTTTTTTCACCTTGACTCATGACTTGTAACATAGTTTAGTAACATAGTTTATAAGGCCAAAAAAAGACATCTGTCCATCCAGTTCGACCTGTTTTCCTACAAGTTGATCCAGAGGAAGGCAAAAAACCCCTGTGCGGTAGAAGCCAATTTTCCTCACTTTAGGGGAAAAAATTTCTTCCCGACTCCAATCAGGCAATCAGAATTACTCCCTGGATCAACAACAACCCATATCTAGTAACTATAACCTGTAATATTATTACCCTTCAGAAATACATCCAGGCCCCTCTTGAACTCTTTTACTGAACTTACCATCACCACCTCCTCGGGCAGAGAGTTCCATAGTCTCACTGCTCTTACCGTAAAGAATCCTCTTCTATTTTTGTGAACAAACCTTCTTTCCTCCAGGTGCAGAGGATGTCCCCTCGTCATGGTTACTGTCCTTGGGATAAAGAGATCATGGGAGAGATCTCTGTACTGACCCCTGATATATTTATACATAGTTATTACATCTCCCCTCAGTCGTCTTTTTTCTAAAGTGAATAACCCTAATTTTGATAATCTTTCTGGGTACTGTAAGATTGTCATTAAGACAATCACACAAAAAAATAAAAATCAATGGCTCCCGCAAACCAATCCATCAAAATCTGTGTTGTAAAATCCATATGGCGCTCCTTCTGTTTTGAGTCCTGCCATGTGCCCCCACATCAGTTTACCACCACATATGGGGTGTTGCCGAATTCAGGAGAAAATGAGTAACAAATCATGGGGTGCTTTTCTCCTGTTACCCCTTGTGAAAATGAAAAATTTGGGGCTAAAGCAACATTTTATTGGAAGAAATGAAACTTTTCATTTTCATAGCCAAGTGTTTCCAAATTCCGTAAAACGCTTAGGGGGTTAAAGTGGCCAGTACCCCCCTTAATATATTCGTTGAAGGGTATAGTTTCCAAAATGGGGTCACTCTTTGAGGGTTTCCACTGTAGGGGTATGTCAGGGTCTCTCAATTACAAAATGGTGCCTAAAAACTATTCTAGCAATATCTGCCTCCAACATCCGTATGGCGCTCCTTTCCTTCTGACCACTGCCACAAACCCATAGAGACGTTTACCACCACGTATGGGGTATTTCTGTAAACTGCAG
This sequence comes from Rhinella marina, assembly GCA_900303285.1. NCBI lineage: Eukaryota > Metazoa > Chordata > Amphibia > Anura > Bufonidae > Rhinella > Rhinella marina. The sequence goes on from ONZH01004127.1 coordinate 168,856, forward strand.
AATCATAGTAATGTATATTGAGGTTGAATTTGCTGTTAACCCTTGCTGTGTTGCAAGAAAAAAAATATTAACATGAATAATCTACCAAAAAAGTGAAATTTTGAAATTTCACCTCCATTTTCCTTTAATTTTTGTGGAACACCTCAAGGGTTAATAAAGTTTGTAACATCAGTTTAAAATGGGTTAATTTATGGGGGGTTTCCATTAGGTAAGCCTCACAAAATCACTTTATAACTGAATTGGTGCTCAAAAATATGGGTTGAGAAATTTTGTTGAAAATTTGAAAAATTGGTTCTAAACTTCTAAGCCCTCTAACGTCCTAAAAAAATAAAATGACATTTACAAAATGATGCCAACATAAAGTAGACATATGGGGAATGTAAAGTAATAACTATTTTTGGAGGTATTACTATGTATTTTAAAAGTAGAGAAATTGACATTTGGAAATTTGCTAATTTTTCAAAATTTTTGGTAAATTTGGGATTTTTTCATAAATAAGTGTGAAATATATTGACTCAAATTTATGACTGTCATGAAGTACAATGTGTCACGAGAAAACAATCTCAGAATGGCCTAGATAAGTAAAAGCGTTCTAAAGTTATTACCACATAAAGTGACACATGTCAGATTTGCAAAAATCGGCCTGGGATTTAAGTTGAATAGTGGCTTGGTACTGAAAGGGTTAAACTATATTTGCAGTGAATTAGCAAAAATGGACAAAGGAGCCCAATTCCCTTCTATCAACTGCATTTTTTATTTATTTTTTATTTTTATTTTGCTGCTTTTTGTCCTGGGATTATGTTAATAAGAATAATTATGTATTAGCTGTTAGGCCTGAATCTGTAAAGTGCAACATGAAATGTCCTGGAAGAAGGTTTGTTGACGCTGATTAAAGGACTGAACACGGAGCTCGTCAGAACTGAGATAGTAGATTCCAATTATTGTCTGAAAGTGGAAGAAGTTGCCAGTGGAATAATGCATTCTGAACATGTACACAAGATGACACCCTATAATTGTGTTCCAGCAAAAGTTATGAAAAATCAGAAGTCGTACGTTTAGAAATAGCTCCTTTTTCACAGTATGATCTAAAATCACAGTGAGGATCAAGGGACGGATATAACATTTTCTGGAGAAAGCTTTTTTTTTTCAGTTGCTACTACATTTCTTAGTCACGCACCTCGATAGCATGAAAGGGATTGTCTGGTACCTTTCTACGGTGACATAATGTTTAATTATGCATTTCTGTTACTGAATATCTACAATATCATAAAATTAAAAAGGTTTGTGAATTGCAATGTGTAACGAAAACAGCAGCAAAAAATGTGTGTTCTATGATAGAAAGTGCGCCTGTTCCTATTTTCTAACTTGTTATTGCTTTGATATAGTTTATGATATATATATATATATACACATATACACGTATTTTTTGAACCCACGGTGCACGCAGTCAGGTGACTGCACACAGAGAAGACGGGAGCGTGACTTCTAAAGAGACCGCCAGATCCAGAGCAGACGGAGGGTAGGTAAGAGAAGTTTTTTTTATTTTAAGGTCTTTTGAGGTCTGCTAGGGGTCTAGTATGGGGGTCTGAAATGGAGGGCTGATATGAGGTCTAAAGAAGGTCTGATGAGGGTCTAATATGAAGGTCTCATGTAATGTCCTGATATAGGGGTCTGATGTGATATCCTGTTATGCAGGTGCTATGTAATGTCTTGGGGGTCTGATCTGAGGCTCTGATATGGGGGTCTGATCTGATGAAAAATATTTTCTTCTTATTTTCCTCCTTTAAATCCTGGGGTGCGTCTTATCAACAAGTGTGTCTTATCAAGCGAAAAATACGGTATTATATATTGTAAGGAAAGTTTAGACGCATCATGTCTGGCATCTAAAAAGTGTCAAACTTTTGTGTTTTGTGTAGTCATTTTGTACATCTTTATCCAAATGCTCTGCTTTTCACCTCACAGCCATACAGTAGCTGAGTGCAGATTTATGAAGGAGTGGCTGTGTGATGGGGAGGGCCACACTGTCAGGTTTTTGGATGCAATTTTGGAATCCAAAACCAGGAGTGAGTTCAAGAGGAGAAGTCAGATCTGTCCTTTATGCTTTCACTTTTTTTTTTTGATCCACTACTGATTTTTTGTTTCCAAAACTGCATGAGGAAACCTGACCCTGTGGACGTACCCTAAGATCTGTATCAAAAAAACTTTAACCATTTTTTTCACTTTGTTTTTCACAGGAAAACACTGTTTTTTTTATATGTAAATCAGTCCTTTGGTGTGATGAGGACATCACCATTGCTCTTGTTTCACCCAAGCTCCATTCCATTCTGTGGCCAGCCCCTCCTTGGCTTCTTGGCTACTGTCTGACCCTGTAATGGAAAGCAGTGAGGGAGGGGCAGGCCCCAAAAAGGAGCATTGCCGTTATTTTACAGCATTCACTGGTTCTGTATGATTACGATGATGTCAAATTTATATAGTTATAATTATGTTATAATACTAATTACTAAATACTAATAGGGCACAGCCACTACCCAGTGGACGGTGCTGTGCTTGGTAAGCTAAGAAGGCTACAGTGCTCATAGGAGGGCTGCTGCCTCTTCAAACCACTGACGGACCTCCCTGATTACATATTGATGACCTATCCTGAGCATAGGTCATCCGTATCAAACTCATGGAAAGCAGAAAATGTCTTTAGCCCCTTCAGGACCCTGCAATTGTCTGTTTGTTTTTCACTCCCTGGTTTCCCGGAGCCATAACTTTTTTATTTTTCTATTCACGTAGCCTTTTAAGGGCTTGTTTTTTTGCAGGACAAGTTGTACTTTTTAATTTTTACATTTATTTTTTTTTTATTTTTTTATATTTTTTTAAACCTTTTTTACATACTTTATTTTTTTATAGGTGAATATAACATGCAATGATTGGACTGCATCTTGTATTCTGTATTGTATATCTATGCAATACAGAATAAAGAATTCAGTATATTCTAATGCAGTGCTGCCACCTACCTGCATTAGACTACACTAGTAATTGCCTGTAAGCCTAGTACATGTTTAGGCATATTATTGGTATAGGTTTCCAGTTTTAGTGCTCCCAGATGCAATGCTCACATTTGCTCATGGCATCTGAGTGGTTAAATATCCGCAATCAGCATTATTGCTGATGGCAGCCATTACCCCCGGGCCTCTGCTGTGTAAAGCAGCAGAAAACCAGAAGTTATGGTGCTCGCAAACATTGCCATGTTTAAAGATGGGACTTCCGTACATGTATGGCAGAGGTCTGGAAAAGGGTTAAACTATCTGTGCTCAGTCATCCAGTCACCTCACCAGGACATACTTAATGAAGACCTACCCTTAGGAATGGATCTGGCCTAACAACAGGCAGTGGTGGAAGTGAGACCCCTAGTGGCCATGACTTTACAGCTTTTTTCCAGGTGGATGCCGGCAGATTTTTAAAATGAAGGGATTTAGACATTTTTTAGCTATACCATTCTCAATGAAATGAAATTGTGAAAAAAGAAAGTGACCCTTTAATACACAAAACATAACAGGTAGCTGGATACCAGGATAAAGGAATTTTGGCAAAAGTCTAAAAGTTTGTAACTAGTAGATAAAACATGGACACAGCATGGGTTCCAATGAAAGAAAATCAATCAAAAGAACCTGGTCAAGTATATGATGGAAGCTTACAGGAGCGTATTGTGCAAGGAAAATACAGACATGGCGATTGAACTGAATTTCAAAGCCCAATAGGAAATTCCCTTGTTTCTCAGCTCAAAGAAAGATGAATGAAGACAGCAACACCTGATCCCCAATCTCTGTATCAGAACTGCTATCTCCTAATGGAAGCTTGTGTTTAATTTTCATAGACCCTGTCTGGTCAGTCTTCTCATATATAGGGTATCCCCTGGTGTGCATATTAAAATCAAGGTATCTTCTTCCAGTTCTTATCATTAGGTCAGAACATGTAATTCATTTACATATGTTTCAGATTTGGCTTTCAATAAATCATCAGGTACATTTGATGTCTCCATGTAATTCCCAAAACTTGAGCAAAATTAAACTTGCACATGCGAATGTTGGACATATACGTTAGGCCTTTGATGTATTGCATGTACTATGGTGATCCACTATGGAGGGTTCACTGTTGTATCCCGTCTGTATTGGTGAACATAGAAATACATTTGTATTATACTAGTTGATGTGATGTGATGTGATAGGTAAAATGCATATCCTATATGCTGTATATATATATATATATATATATATATATATATACAGTACAGATTAAAAGTTTGGACACACCTTCTCATTCAAAGAGTTTTCTGTATTTTCATGACTATGAAAATTGTAGATTCACACTGAAGGCATCAAAACTATGAATTAACACATGTGGAATTATATACTTAACAAAAAAGTGTGAAACAACTGAAAATATGTCTTATATTCTAGGTTCTTCAAAGTAGCCACCTTTTGCTTTGATTACTGCTCTGCACACTCTTGGCATTCTCTTGATGAGCTTCAAGAGGTAGTCACCTGAAATGGTTTTCACTTCACAGGTGTGCCCTCTCAGGTTTAATAAGTGGGATTTCTTGCCTTATAAATGGGGTTGGGATCATGAGTTGTGTTGGGCAGAAGTCAGGTGGATACACAGCTAATAGTCCTACTGAATAGACTGTTAGAATTTGTATTATGGCAAGAAAAAAGCAGCTAAGTAAAGAAAAATGAGTGGCCATCATTACTTTAAGAAATGAAGGTCAGTCAGTCCGAAAAATTGGGAAAACTTTGAAAGTGTCCCCAAGTGCAGTCGCAAAAAACCATCAAGCGCTCCAAAGAAACTGGCTCACATGAGGACCGCCCCAGGAAAGGAAGACCAAGAGTCACCTCTGCTGCGGAGGATAAATTCATCCGAATCACCAGCCTCAGAAATCGCAGGTTAACAGCAGCTCAGATTAGAGACCAGGTCAATGCCACACAGAGTTCTAGCAGCAGACACATCTCTACAACAACTGTTAACAGGAGACTGTGTGCAGCAGGCCTTCATGGTAAAATAGCTGCTAGGAAACCACTGCTAAGGACAGGCAACAAGCAGAAGAGACTTGTTTGGGCTAAAGAACACAAGGAATGGACATTAGACCAGTGGAAATCTGTGCTCTGGTCTGATGAGTCCAAATCTGAGATCTTTGGTTCCAACCACCGTGTCTTTGTGCGACGCAGAAAAGGTGAGCGGATGGACTCTACATGCCTGGTTCCCACCGTGAAGCATGGAGGAGGAGGTGTGATGGTGTGGGGGTGCTTTGCTGGTGACACTGTTGGGGATTTATTCAAAGTGGAAGACATACTGAACCAGCATGGCTACCACAGCATCTTGCAGCGGCATGCTATTCCATCCGGTTTGCGTTTAGTTGGACCATCATTTATTTATCAACAGGACAATGACCCCAAACACACCTCCAGGCTGTGTAAGGGCTATTTGACCAAGAAGGAGAGTGATGGCGTACTACGCCAGATGACCTGGCCTCCACAGTCATCAGACCTGACCCCAATCGAGATGGTTTGGGGTGAGCTGGACCGCAGAGTGAAGGCAAAGGGGCCAACAAGGGCTAAGCATCTCTGGGAACTCCTTCAAGACTGTTGGAATACCATTTCAGGTGACTACCTCTTAAATCTCATCAAGAGAATGCCAAGAGTGTGCAAAGCAGTAATAAAAGCAAAAGGTGGCTACTTTGAAGAACCTAGAATATAAGACATATTTTCAGTTGTTTCACACTTTTTTGTTAAGTATATAATCCCACATGTGTTAATTCATAGTTTTGATGCCTTCAGTGTGAATCTACAATTTTCATAGTCATGAAAATACAGAAAACTCTTTGAATGAGAAGGTGTGTCCAAACTTTTGGTCTGTACTGTATATATATTTATATACTAGCATAAGGACCTGGCTTCACACAGGTATATTTTAAATGTTTGATACTGATATCGACAGTATCCCTCCATAACATGACCTGTACAGCACCCTGCCCCTTAACAGTGAACTCCACAGTCCCCCACCTCTTAACACTGACCCCCCCCACAGTGCCCCGCCTCCTTAAAATGGGACCTCCACAGCAGCTCACCCTCTTAACTTTGACTTTCACAGCAGCCTGCCTCTTTAACAGTGAGTTCCTAAGCACCCCAACCCCTTGACAGTCCCCTTAACTGTGACCTCCACCATTCCCTGCCCCCTTAACAGAGACCTCCAAAGCACCTTCCCCTTTAACAGTGACTGCCACAGTACCCTGCTGCCTTAACACTGACCTCCACAGCACCTGGCCCTTTAACCCCTTCCCGACCAGCGCCGTACATGTATGGCGCTGGGGCGGTGGGGGGACATGACGCCTGCTCGCCCGTGCGGCGGGCGTCATGGCCGGCAAGTCTCTGCTGTTTCTAACAGCAGAGACTTGCCGCCATCGGCGGCGTCTTCCTGGGCCTTCTGATGCCGTAATCACACGTGATCACGGCATCAGGATGCGTCTGAACACGGAAGTGTACGCTTCCGGGTGGTGTACAGACGCCCCGAGTGGCCAATCGGGGTGTCTGTACACCATATGAAAACTGTAATCCTCGCTGGTGAGGATTACAGTTTTCAAACTGCACTAGATGGCAGGCCAGGATAAGAAATGAGCAATTCTTGGATTTATCTCCATCTAGTAAATCCCTGATTGCTCATAAAGAAAAAAAAAACACACAATATTAGCTCATATTTGAGCTTTAAAATAATCACAACATTTTTTAAAAAAAAATGTTAAAAAATATATAAAAAATAAAAAATATATAAAAGTTCAAATCACCCCCTTTCCGTATAATTAAAAAATAAATACCTAAATAACAATAAATATAGACATCATGGGTATCACCGTGACCGAAAATGCCCATACTTTTAAAATATAAAAAAAAAAATTCCAATACGGCGAATTGTGTGGCGGAAAAAAGTGTCCAAATGGCAATTTGTTGTTTTTTGTTGCTTTTTTTTCTAAAAAAAAATTAAATAAAAAGTGATCAAAAAGTCATACACACCCCAGAATGGTATCGATAAAAACTTCAGATCGCTCTGCAAAAAATGAGCCCCTATACAGCTCCGTACACATAAATACCAAAAAGTTATAGGGGTCAAGATATGACAAAAAAAAAGAGGCCAACTTTATAATTATTTTATCACATCAAAACGCAGGAAAAACTATACATATTAGGTATCGCCGGATTTGTACTGACCAGTAGAATGAAAGTAACTGGTCAGTTTTAATGAACATTGAAAGCCATAAATAAAAAAACAGGAAAACTGTAGCGGAATTGTGCTTTTTTGGAAATTTCACACGATTTGAAATTTTTTTCACGCTTCCCACTACATCATATGCAATATTAAATGGTGGCGTTTGAAAGTACAACTTGCCCCGCAAAAAACAAGCCCTCATACAGCTATGTGAACAGAAAAATAAAAACGTTATGGCTGTATAAAGGCAAGGAGCGCAAAACGAAAACGCAAAACCGAAAAAACCTCCGGGGGTGAAAGGGTTAATAGTGGCCTCCACAATCCCCTGCCCCCTTAACATTGACTTCCACAGTACCCACCCCTTTAACAGTGACCTCCACAGCGGCCTGACAATCATCCAGTCGAATTCCTTTTCTTATGGGGCATTATTATTATTATTATTGTTTTTAATTGACAGCATATAAACCCCAATATAATTAGTATACAATTAAGGTCATGTGAGTTACATCAGCCTCTACAACAACGTTGGCTAAATAACTCACACATAAGCTGTCTTGTACTAAGAATGTCCTTAGTTGCCTATAGCAACCAATCAGAGCTCATATTAATGACCTGTAGCAAAATAGAAGCTGAGCTGTGATTGGTTGCTATATGCTGTGATTGGTTGCTATATACCATTAACTGCCACAACAGACAATGGCTCCTGTAGTTTCCCGATTCGGTTACTAAGCGTATGTTTTGGCAAGTAATTGGAAAGAGCCAGGAGAAAATGTCCATTCAAAACATAGTCTATGCCATTCCCTGAGTCTCAGGAGGCGGCTCTGCAAAATTTTGTGATTGTAAATGCAACGGTGCAGATTCCTTTAACGGACATACACACATACATACATACATACACACATACATACACATATCTATAATGCAGCAGCACATTTTATAATCTGTTCATTCAGTGATTGCTTTTGTATTGTAGCCATGGCATCCTCCATGTCTGCTGTATTTCGTTACTGTTGGAAGTGCTAACATTTTTTTGTATTGTACATACAGTATGAGGATATGGATGCCTCCATTCTGGCCTTGTACAGTAGCTACCCATCTGTCCATGGCTTTTTTGTAATCAGAGCAGAATATTGTTGGATCCTATATACCCTGAGTTCATTTGGACGCTCAAGGAGAGATGAATAATTTTAATGTAATGTTCCATGTATAAGAGGTCGCCTTGTTGGGGTGGATAGGCTCATTTACTTTGAGCAAAATTTTGCAAAGACCTCATATTTATTTACCGTACTTTTCACTTTTTAAGACGCACCTAAGTTTTAGAGGAGAAAATAAGAAAAAATATTTATCACACCTCAGACCAGACCCCCAATCTTCATTAGACCTCAGATCAGACCCCCAATCTTAATCAGACTTCAGATCAGGCCCCTAATCTTCATCAGCTCTCAGACCAGACTCCAAATCTTCATCAACCCTAAGATAAGACCCCCCTGCTTGCTGCCTACATCACAGCGGCGAGAAGGTGTAATTATAGCTCCCCCATCAGAGTCAGTTCAATATGGTGGTTCCTTCTAGCTCAAGTGAACCCCTTTAAATGCGTATCCAGGCACTGGAGAGTCCTGGACAAACATGCCATAGAGCCAAAGTTATCTCTACTGGACTTTCTCTTTATCTGGCTTACTTTTAAGGTTGTTCTGGCCCTGTCTTTAGGGCTACCTAGTCCAGGATAGGTGAGCTTGTCAGCATTACAGATCTGCATCTCTTCTGGTTGCTGGTTAGACCTAAACTCACTAGACTAAATTGACTCTAGACTTGAACCAACTAGAATGTTCATTCCTCCTCCTCTCTCTCTTTCTCTATATATATCTACTAGCTGAAGGACCCGGCTTCGCCCGGGTATATTTAATCTATTTCATTTAATGTTTGCGTGTGTGTCATTAAAAGATATCGAGAGTGACCTCTACAGTGCACATGGCTTAACAGAAACATCCACAGCGCCAGCCCCTTTAACTGTGACCTCCACAGCAGCTAGGGTGGCCACTGTCTTCACCCCAAAATGCTGGACCTCACCGGCCATTCCCCCAAACATGAAGCAGCGCCCCCGGTCCCCATGAAGCCACACCACTAAACATGAGGCCACCATCCCTGGCTCCGTGAAGACACGGAGGAGAAGCTGTCTGAGGATGAGCTACTGAGAGGTTGGACATCCCTGCGTCTGTCCAGGCATTGCGCCGGACGGAGAACAGGGAGCCAGAAAATTGGACTGTCAAGCCGAAAGCCGGACATCTGGCCACCCTAACATCAGCCTTCTCCTAGGGTGGTCAGAGGTCTGGTTTTAGGCAGGGATGTCCACCCTTTAAGTAGCTCACGCTCAGACAGCTTCTCCTCCGTGTCTTCATGGAACCAGGGGGCGTGGCCTCGTGTTTAGGGGTGTGGCTTCATGGGGACCAGTGGCACGGCTTCACATTGGGGGGGGGCTGGACAGTCCGGCTTTCAGACTCCCTGTCCTCTGTCATGTGCAGGGCCTGAATGGACACAGGGGGCGTGGCCTCATGTTTAGAGGTGTGGCTTCATGGGGACCGGTGGCACGGCTTCATGTTGGGGGAAGGCTGGACATTCTGGCTTTCAGACTCCCTGTCCTCTGTCATGCGCAGGGCCTGGATGGACACAGGGGGCGTGGCCTCGTGTTTAGGGGTGTGGCTTCATAGGGACCGGTGGCACAGCTTCACATTGGGGGGGAAACAATATTTATATTAGATTATTTGTATTGTATCCATCCAAATTTATCAGAAGGAATGATAAGGGCCAACGTTTCGGTCATTAACCCCTTCCCGACCAGCGCCGTACATGTACGGCGCTGCGGGAAGTGAGTTGCCGACCAGCGCCGTAGAGCTACGGCGCGGCGGTCACGCGGTCCCCGGGCGTAATCGCCGGGGAACCGGGGTATCATGGCTGCACTGCCCGGCAGGCAGCCATGTTCCCTAAGGGCAGGGGGCGGTGTTTCCGTCCCCCTGCATCTCCGGTGGCTGCGATTGGCTGGTTTTCAAAGGCCAGCACATCGCAGCTCCCGGAAGCCACCGGAGCTGCAGGGGGATCTGAGGAGGGTCATCTGAAGGTGACAGGTGCTGAACTAGTCAGCACCTGTCCTTCCCGAGGTCAGGCAGGGGACCCCTGTGTTTTGGGTCCCCTGCCAGCGCTGCCATTGGCTGGAGCAACGCTCCAGCCAATGGCAGCGCTACAGCTGCACAGGAAGGGGCAGAACCTTCCTGCATGCAGCCATTCTAGCTGGAGACTGCATGCTGGAAGGTTCTGTCCTTTATCTGTGTGCTGTTGGCTTGCTGGAACTTGTGGTGCACCACCACTGCTATCTGATTTTTTTACTGCTGAAAAGAAGAAGAAAAGAAGAAGAACAGAAGAAGAACAGAAGAAAAGAAGAAGAACAGAAGAAAAGAAGAAGTTACAGATCCCTAACCCACCCTCTGTCCCTGTCCCCTCCTGTCCCCCCCCCTCCCTTCCCCCACCCCCCTCCCGTCCTTTTTTTACGGACGCCACTTGGTCCGTGTGTTTTTTGTCATTTTTTTTTAACTTTTTAACAATTTTACAGCTCCGTACCGCTTTTTCTGCGTGCGAGCTGTGACCGCCCAGTGCTTTTCAGTGCATACCTGCCTGATCAGCACTTGGGGATCATTTTTTGTGCTTTTTTTTTTTTTTCTCTTTTTTTTTTGGTCAAAAAAGAAGAAAGTACAGTTAGGGTTTTATATAAATATACATAGAGCTCCATATCTCTATATATATAGATATAAGTTAATTTTTAGCCAGTGTTCAGTTTTTTTATACTGTAGTAAATTTTTTAACTAGAGTATTTGCACGCACACACGTTTTGTGTGCGTGCGTGCTGTGTTAGCACATTTTTTGAAACTCTAGGTAGTGTCAGTCAGATATATATCATATATATATATATAAAAATCCATATATATATATATATACACATTTCAGTTAGTGTCAGTGTAGGTTTTTGCACGAACGCACTGTATCTGCGTACGTGCTGTTTGCAGAGGACTGTAGTGAATTTTTTCACTACAGTTTCTGCACTCACACACCATCTGTGTGCGTGTGTGCGTGCGTGCTGTAAAAGCAGCATCTGCATATTTTTGGTTTTTTTTTTTTACTTGTGTGAAATAAAAAAAACCACAGTTAGTGATAGTTAGATAAATTTCAGTTAGTGTCAGTTTAGGTGTTTGCACGAACGCACTGTATCTGCGTACGTGCTGTTTGCAGAGGACTGTAGTGAATTTTTTCACTACAGTTTCTGCACTCACACACCATCTGTGTGCGTGTGTGCGTGCGTGCTGTAAAAGCAGCATCTGCATATTTTTTTGGTTTTTTTTTTTTTTTACTTGTGTGAAAAAAAAAAAACACCGTTAGTGGTAGTTAGATAAATTTCAGTTAGTGTCAGTTTAGGTTTTTGCACGTGTTCTGCGTACGTGCATTTTGCAAGCACTGAGCACCGATCAGTAGTGTCCATTACTGATCACGTCTGCTCTTTTTTTTTTTGTGCGGTAAAAACTTTTTCCTGCAGCAAAAACTTTTTTTTTTTTTATTTATTAGAAGACTTTTATTAGACCTTTTTTTTTATTCCCCCTCCCCCTTTTTTTTTTTTTTAATTCAAAGTCAATACTAAAAACACCTTCACGTGTAAAACCACTACATACACACCCCTCACACTAAATAAAGTTTTACACGTTTCACCCATCACACCCCAATAAACTAAAAATGTCCCAATCATCCCAACGAGTGTACTCGGCAGAAGAGGCATACGCGATCCTTGCCTCCGATACCGAGTCGGCCACTGAAGGAGAAGAGGACGCCACTTTCCTCTACTCCTCCACCCCCTCATCATCATCATCATCCGCTGATGAGGGACCCTCTAGGAGGCGCCCCAGAACGACCGCTGAGGCAGCCCCCCAGAGTGACCCCACATGGACCCCACCCCCTGACGTTTATCAGCCCCAAATTCCAGAGTTTGTGGGAAACTCTGGAATTCAAATTGACTGCACGGGCTTCACAGAAATTGATTTTTTCAAAATCTTTTTCAGTGACGATTTAGTAAATCTTATTGTGGCCCAAACAAATTTATACGCCCAGCAGTTCATTACCCAGAACCCCACATCACAATTCGCAAGACCCCTAGGTTGGACCCCAGTAACAGCGTCAGAAATAAAAATTTTCTGGGGGCTTGTGCTGCACATGGGGCTTATTAAAAAACCAGAAATGAGACAGTATTGGAGTGCGGATGTCTTGTACCACACTCCAGTATTTAGTGCCACCATGACCCGGTATCGATTTGAGTCGATATTGAAATTTTTGCATTACAGCGATAATGCACAGTGTCCTCCCCAAAGTGACCCAACATTCGATCGGCTTTACAAAATTAGACCCATCCTTGACCACTTCAGCGCCAAGTTTTCTGAAGTGTACACCCCAGAAGAAAACATCTGTATTGATGAGTCCCTGGTGCATTTCAAGGGGAGGGTAAAATTCCGCCAGTACCTGCCCAGCAAGCGGGCAAGGTATGGCATAAAAATGTACAAGCTCTGTGAGAGTAGGTCAGGGTACACCTACAGATTCCGGGTCTATGAAGGCAAAGATTCACGGATAGAACCCCCAGAATGCCCCCCTGGCCTATCAGTTAGTGGGAAACTAGTGTGGGACTTGCTGCACCCACTGCTGGATAAGGGTTATCACCTCTACGTGGATAACTATTATACCAGCTTACCCCTCTTCATGTCCCTAAGTGCCAGGCGTACTGTGGCTTGCGGCACAGTACGTAAAAATCAGAGAGGCCTCCCTAGATCCCTGGTAGGGCAACCACTGAGGAAGGGTGAAAGTAGGGCTCTCCTCCACGAAAACATGATGGTGGTTAAGTACAAGGACAAGAGGGACGTCCTTGTACTGACCAGCATTCACCCCAACACCAGCTCCCCTGCCCGTGTACGTGGTACCACTACCACTGTCCCCAAACCGGACTGCATCCTGGCCTACAACAAGCACATGGGCGGAGTTGATCTTTCAGATCAAGTTCTGAAGCCCTACAGTGCCACACGAAAAACAAAAGTGTGGTACAAAAAACTAGCCGTACACCTTGTACAGATGGCAATGTACAATGCGTATGTGCTATATAAATCTGCAGGACACACGGGAACTTTCCTTCACTTTCAAGAAGTAGTGATCAAGGCCCTAATTTTTCCAAATCAAGCAGAAGAGGCCCCCAGTACTTCTGCAAGTTACGGTGCCCGAGTTGTACCAGGACAACATTTCCCTGGTGAAGTTCCCCAAACAGCTAGGAAGGGAAGGACCCAAAAACGATGCAGGGTGTGTTCCAAAAGGGGGATTAGGAAGGACACTATACACCACTGCGAAACCTGCCCTGAGAAACCTGGCCTGTGCATCAAGGATTGCTTCAGAATCTACCACCAATCCATGGATTAGTTTCATCCCTGATGTACCCTGAATTTTTTTCACTTTACACCTCACATTTAGTCCGTATCTTACATATCCACTTTTCACCATCACTACATATTTATTTCTGTGAGACTCCAGTTTGCTAAAAAGTACCCTTTCTACCACTTAAAATGTCCGTACAGGGGTGCTCTTTCCAAAATGGGGTCACTTCTTGGGGTTTTTAGTTGTTGGGGACCTCAGGAAATTTTTAAAAGCAACATGGCAAATAAAAAACCATGTCTGTTAAATCTGGCCTGCAAAAACCACATTTTGCAGTTTGCCTCTGGTGGCCTGCTGTGCGTCCATACAGCGGGCTACAAGCACAAATGGGGTGTTGTTTTAATGGGGAAAAATTGGGGAACATGCATTGGGTGCATTTTCTCTTTTAACCCCTTGTGAATCTGAAAAATTGGGGTCTGCTTGTAATTTTTCATTTTCACAAATGTGTGCTTTGAAATGCTGTTACTTGCATTTCTGCCTTCTGTGAGACTCCAGTTTGCTAAAAAGTACCCTTTCTACCACTTAAAATGTCCGTACAGGGGTGCTCTTTCCAAAATGGGGTCACTTCTTGGGGTTTTTAGTTGTTGGGGACCTCAGGAAATTTTTAAAAGCAACATGGCAAATAAAAAACCATGTCTGTTAAATCTGGCCTGCAAAAACCACATTTTGCAGTTTGCCTCTGGTGGCCTGCTGTGCGTCCATACAGCGGGCTACAAGCACAAATGGGGTGTTGTTTTAATGGGGAAAAATTGGGGAACATGCATTGGGTGCATTTTCTCTTTTAACCCCTTGTGAATCTGAAAAATTGGGGTCTGCTTGTAATTTTTCATTTTCACAAATGTGTGCTTTGAAATGCTGTTACTTGCATTTCTGCCTTCTGTGAGACTCCAGTTTGCTAAAAAGTACCCTTTCTACCACTTAAAATGTCCGTACAGGGGTGCTCTTTCCAAAATGGGGTCACTTCTTGGGGTTTTTAGTTGTTGGGGACCTCAGGAAATTTTTAAAAGCAACATGGCAAATAAAAAACCATGTCTGTTAAATCTGGCCTGCAAAAACCACATTTTGCAGTTTGCCTCTGGTGGCCTGCTGTGCGTCCATACAGCGGGCTACAAGCACAAATGGGGTGTTGTTTTAATGGGGAAAAATTGGGGAACATGCATTGGGTGCATTTTCTCTTTTAACCCCTTGTGAATCTGAAAAATTGGGGTCTGCTTGTAATTTTTCATTTTCACAAATGTGTGCTTTGAAATGCTGTTACTTGCATTTCTGCCTTCTGTGAGACTCCAGTTTGCTAAAAAGTACCCTTTCTACCACTTAAAATGTCCGTACAGGGGTGCTCTTTCCAAAATGGGGTCACTTCTTGGGGTTTTTAGTTGTTGGGGACCTCAGGAAATTTTTAAAAGCAACATGGCAAATAAAAAACCATGTCTGTTAAATCTGGCCTGCAAAAACCACATTTTGCAGTTTGCCTCTGGTGGCCTGCTGTGCGTCCATACAGCGGGCTACAAGCACAAATGGGGTGTTGTTTTAATGGGGAAAAATTGGGGAACATGCATTGGGTGCATTTTCTCTTTTAACCCCTTGTGAATCTGAAAAATTGGGGTCTGCTTGTAATTTTTCATTTTCACAAATGTGTGCTTTGAAATGCTGTTACTTGCATTTCTGCCTTCTGTGAGACTCCAGTTTGCTAAAAAGTACCCTTTCTACCACTTAAAATGTCCGTACAGGGGTGCTCTTTCCAAAATGGGGTCACTTCTTGGGGTTTTTAGTTGTTGGGGACCTCAGGAAATTTTTAAAAGCAACATGGCAAATAAAAAACCATGTCTGTTAAATCTGGCCTGCAAAAACCACATTTTGCAGTTTGCCTCTGGTGGCCTGCTGTGCGTCCATACAGCGGGCTACAAGCACAAATGGGGTGTCGTTTTAATGGGGAAAAAATGGGGAACATGCATTGGGTGCATTTTCTCTTTTAACCCCTTGTGAATCTGAAAAATTGGGGTCTGCTTGTAATTTTTCATTTTCACAAATGTGTGCTTTGAAAAGCTTTTACAAGTGTTTCTGCCTTCTGTGAGACACCTTTTTAGTAAAAAGTACCCTTTCAACCACTTAAAATGTTCGTATGGGGGTGCTCTTTCCAAAATGGGGTTACTTGTGGGGGTTTTTAATTTCTGGGGACCTCAGGAGTTATTTAAATGGGACATGTCTGTTAATTCTGGCCTTTAAAACCCATATATTGCTGTTTGTCTCTGATGGCCTGCTGTGCACCCATACAGCGGGCTACAAGCACAAATGGGGTGTTGTTTTAATTGAAAAAAAAGGGGAACATGTATTGGGGTGCATTTTCTCCTTTAACCCCTTGTGAATCTGAAAAATTGGGGTCTGCTAGTAATTTTTCATTTTCACAAATGTGTGCTTTGAAAAGCTTTTACAAGTGTTTCTGCCTTCTGTGAGACACCTTTTTAGTAAAAAGTACCCTTTCAACCACTTAAAATGTTCGTACGGGGGTGCTCTTTCCAAAATGGGGTCACTTGTGGGGGTTTTTAATTTCTGGGGACCTCAGGAGTTATTTAAATGAGACATGTCTGTTAATTCTGGCCTTTAAAACCCATATATTGCTGTTTGTCTCTGATGGCCTGCTGTGCACCCATACAGCGGGCTACAAGCACAAATGGGGTGTTGTTTTAATTGAAAAAAAAGGGGAACATGTATTGGGGTGCATTTTCTCCTTTAACCCCTTGTGAATCTGAAAAATTGGGGTCTGCTAGTAATTTTTCATTTTCACAAATGTGTGCTTTGAAAAGCTTTTACAAGTGTTTCTGCCTTCTGTGAGACACCTTTTAGTAAAAAGTACCCTTTCAACCACTTAAAATGTTCGTACGGGGGTGCTCTTTCCAAAATGGGGTCACTTGTGGGGGTTTTTAATTTCTGGGGACCTCAGGAGTTATTTAAATGAGACATGTCTGTTAATTCTGGCCTTTAAAACCCATATATTGCTGTTTGTCTCTGATGGCCTGCTGTGCACCCATACAGCGGGCTACAAGCACAAATGGGGTGTTGTTTTAATTGAAAAAAAAGGGGAACATGTATTGGGGTGCATTTTCTCCTTTAACCCCTTGTGAATCTGAAAAATTGGGGTCTGCTAGTAATTTTTCATTTTCACAAATGTGTGCTTTGAAAAGCTTTTACAAGTGTTTCTGCCTTCTGTGAGACACCTTTTTAGTAAAAAGTACCCTTTCAACCACTTAAAATGTTCGTACGGGGGTGCTCTTTCCAAAATGGGGTCACTTGTGGGGGTTTTTAATTTCTGGGGACCTCAGGAGTTATTTAAATGAGACATGTCTGTTAATTCTGGCCTTTAAAACCCATATATTGCTGTTTGTCTCTGATGGCCTGCTGTGCACCCATACAGCGGGTTACAAGCACAAATGGGGTGTTGTTTTAATGGGGGAAAAAATGGGGAACATGTATTGGGGTGCATTTTCTCCTTTAACCCCTTGTGAATCTGAAAAATTGGGGTCTGCTTGTAATTTTTCATTTTCACAAATGTGTGCTTTGAAATGCTGTTACTTGCATTTCTGCCTTCTGTGAGACCCCAGTTTGTAAAAAAGTACCCTTTCTACCACTTAAAATGTCCGTACTGGGGTGCTCTTTCCAAAATGGGGTCACTTCTTGGGGTTTTTAATTTCTGGGGACCTCAGGAAATTTTTAAATGAGACATGGCACTAAAAAAACCATGTTTGTTAATTCTGGCCTGCAAAATCCATATTTTGCTGTTTGCCTCTAGGGGCCTGCTGTGCGCCCATACAGCGGGTTACAAGCACAAATGGGGTGTTGTTTTAATGGGGGGAAAATGGGGAACATGTATTGGGGTGCATTTTCTCCTTTAACCCCTTGTGAATCTGAAAAATTGGGGTCTGCTTGTAATTTTTCATTTTCACAAATGTGTGCTTTGAAATGCTGTTACTTGCATTTCTGCCTTCTGTGAGACCCCAGTTTGTAAAAAAGTACCCTTTCTACCACTTAAAATGTCCGTACTGGGGTGCTCTTTCCAAAATGGGGTCACTTCTTGGGGTTTTTAATTTCTGGGGACCTCAGGAAATTTTTAAATGAGACATGGCACTAAAAAAACCATGTTTGTTAATTCTGGCCTGCAAAATCCATATTTTGCTGTTTGCCTCTAGGGGCCTGCTGTGCGCCCATACAGCGGGTTACAAGCACAAATGGGGTGTTGTTTTAATGGGGGGAAAATGGGGAACATGTATTGGGGTGCATTTTCTCCTTTAACCCCTTGTGAATCTGAAAAATTGGGGTCTGCTTGTAATTTTTCATTTTCACAAATGTGTGCTTTGAAATGCTGTTACTTGCATTTCTGCCTTCTGCGAGACCCCAGTTTGTAAAAAAGTACCCTTTCTACCACTTAAAATGTCCGTACTGGGGTGCTCTTTCCAAAATGGGGTCACTTCTTGGGGTTTTTAATTTCTGGGGACCTCAGGAAATTTTTAAATGAGACATGGCACTAAAAAAACCATGTTTGTTAATTCTGGCCTGCAAAATCCATATTTTGCTGTTTGCCTCTAGGGGCCTGCTGTGCGCCCATACAGCGGGTTACAAGCACAAATGGGGTGTTGTTTTAATGGGGGGAAAATGGGGAACATGTATTGGGGTGCATTTTCTCCTTTAACCCCTTGTGAATCTGAAAAATTGGGGTCTGCTTGTAATTTTTCATTTTCACAAATGTGTGCTTTGAAATGCTGTTACTTGCATTTCTGCCTTCTGCGAGACCCCAGTTTGTAAAAAAGTACCCTTTCTACCACTTAAAATGTCCGTACTGGGGTGCTCTTTCCAAAATGGGGTCACTTCTTGGGGTTTTTAATTTCTGGGGACCTCAGGAAATTTTTAAATGAGACATGGCACTAAAAAAACCATGTTTGTTAATTCTGGCCTGCAAAATCCATATTTTGCTGTTTGCCTCTAGGGGCCTGCTGTGCGCCCATACAGCGGGTTACAAGCACAAATGGGGTGTTGTTTTAATGGGGGGAAAATGGGGAACATGTATTGGGGTGCATTTTCTCCTTTAACCCCTTGTGAATCTGAAAATTGGGGTCTGCTTGTAATTTTTCATTTTCACAAATGTGTGCTTTGAAATGCTGTTACTTGCATTTCTGCCTTCTGTGAGACCCCAGTTTGTAAAAAAGTACCCTTTCTACCACTTAAAATGTTCGTACGGGTGTGCTCTTTCCAAAATGGGGTCACTTTTGGGGGGTTTCCACTGTAGGGCCAGCTCAGGGGGTCTTCATGTGCGACATAGCTCCCAATTATTATTTCAGCTAATTTCACTCTCCAAAAGTCATATGGTGCTCCTTCCACTGTGAAGCCTGCTGTGCGCCAGTACATTGGGCTACGAGCACATATGGGGTATTGCCGTATTCGGGGGGAAATGGTGATCAAAATGTGGGGTGCATTTTGTCCCGTTACCCTTTGTGAAAGTGAAAAATGTGGGTGTATAGCAACTTTTTTGTCAAAAAATTGCAATTTTTCATTTTCACTTCCGCGTGAATCCTAATTCTAGGAAAAACCAGTGAGCTCAAAGTGCTCACCACACACCTTGAAAGATTCCTTAAGGGGTGCTCTTTCCAAAATGGGGTCACTTTTGGGGGGTTTCCACTGTAGGGCCAGCTCAGGGGGTCTTCATGTGCGACATAGCTCCCAATTATTATTTCAGCTAATTTCACTCTCCAAAAGTCATATGGTGCTCCTTCCACTGTGAAGCCTGCTGTGCGCCAGTACATTGGGCTACGAGCACATATGGGGTATTGCCGTATTCGGGGGGAAATGGTGATCAAAATGTGGGGTGCATTTTGTCCCGTTACCCTTTGTGAAAGTGAAAAATGTGGGTGTATAGCAACTTTTTTGTCAAAAAATTGCAATTTTTCATTTTCACTTCCGCGTGAATCCTAATTCTAGGAAAAACCAGTGAGCTCAAAGTGCTCACCACACACCTTGAAAGATTCCTTAAGGGGTGCTCTTTCCAAAATGGGGTCACTTTTGGGGGGTTTCCACTGTAGGGCCAGCTCAGGGGGTCTTCATGTGCGACATAGCTCCCAATTATTATTTCAGCTAATTTCACTCTCCAAAAGTCATATGGTGCTCCTTCCACTGTGAAGCCTGCTGTGCGCCAGTACATTGGGCTACGAGCACATATGGGGTATTGCCGTATTCGGGGGGAAATGGTGATCAAAATGTGGGGTGCATTTTGTCCCGTTACCCTTTGTGAAAGTGAAAAATGTGGGTGTATAGCAACTTTTTTGTCAAAAAATTGCAATTTTTCATTTTCACTTCCGCGTGAATCCTAATTCTAGGAAAAACCAGTGAGCTCAAAGTGCTCACCACACACCTTGAAAGATTCCTTAAGGGGTGCTCTTTCCAAAATGGGGTCACTTTTGGGGGGTTTCCACTGTAGGGCCAGCTCAGGGGGTCTTCATGTGCGACATAGCTCCCAATTATTATTTCAGCTAATTTCACTCTCCAAAAGTCATATGGTGCTCCTTCCACTGTGAAGCCTGCTGTGCGCCAGTACATTGGGCTACGAGCACATATGGGGTATTGCCGTATTCGGGGGGAAATGGTGATCAAAATGTGGGGTGCATTTTGTCCCGTTACCCTTTGTGAAAGAGAAAAATGTGGGTGTATAGCAACTTTTTTGTCAAAAAATTGCAATTTTTCATTTTCACTTCCGCGTGAATCCTAATTCTAGGAAAAACCAGTGAGCTCAAAGTGCTCACCACACACCTTGAAAGATTCCTTAAGGGGTGCTCTTTCCAAAATGGGGTCACTTTTGGGGGGTTTCCACTGTAGGGCCAGCTCAGGGGGTCTTCATGTGCAACATAGCTCCCAATTATTATTCCAGCTAATTTCACTCTCCAAAAGCCATATGGTGCTCCTTCCACTGTGAAGCCTGCTGTGCGCCAGTACATTGGGCTACGAGCACATATGGGGTGTTTCTGTAAACTACAGAATTGGGGTAATAGATTTTGTGGTTTTTTTTGTTGTTAACCCTTGATGTGTTTCATGGAAATTGGATTAAAACTTAAAATCTGCTAAAAAAAATGGAATTTTGAAATTTCATTCCAATTGTCCGTCAATTCTAATGGAACACATAAAGGGTTAACAAAGTTAGTAAAATCAGTTTTGAATAGCTTGAGGGGTGTAGTTTCTAAAATGGGGTGATTTATGGGGAGTTTCCACTATATAAGCCCCACAAAGTAACCTCATATCTGTACTGGTCATTAAAAAAATGGGTTTTGGAAATCTTCTAAAAATTTTAAGATTTGATTCAAATCTTAGAAGCCTTATAACGTCCTAAAAAGTAAAATGACATTTACAAAATGATGCCAACATAAAGTAGACATATGGGGAATGTAAAATAATAACTATTTTTGGAGGTATTACTATATATTTCGAAAGTAGAGAAATTGAAATTTGGAAATTTGCAAATTTTTCCAAATTTTTGGTAAATTTGGTATTTTTTTAAAAATAAAAATGAAATATTTTGCCACAAATTTACTACTGTCGTGAAGCACAATATGTGGCGAGAAAACAATCTCAGAATGGCCTGGATAAGTAAAAGCATTCCAAAGTTATTACCACATAAAGTGACACATGTCAGATTTGCAAAAAATGGCCCGGTCAGGAAGGTGAAAACAGGCCCGGGGTTGAAGGGGTTAAAGACCTTGTTCACGGCCTTATTCCTATCGTGGTGAGTTTGCATGGAGGATCGCGATCCTCCATGCAAACTCACCACGATAGGAATAAGGCCGTGAACAAGGTCTTTAATGACCGAAACGTTGGCCCTTATCATTCCTTCTGATAAATTTGGATGGATACAATACAAATAATCTAATATAAATATTGCTTCATACTCTTATTGAGTGCCGTGGTACCCAAGACTTTAAACGTGTATACCCTTACCACTGAGCACCAAAACATCTATCAGGAGTGCCGACCAATATCTCCTTTACTGTTCACATTGGGGGGGGGCTGGACAGTCCGGCTTTCAGACTCCCTGTCCTCTGTCATGCGCAGGGCCTGGATGGACACAGGGGGCGTGGCCTCGTGTTTAAGGGTGTGGCTTCATGGGGACCGGTGGCACGGCTTCACATTGGGGGGAGGCTGGACAGTCTGGCTTTCAGAATCCCTGTCCTCTGTCATGCGCAGGGCCTGGATGGACACAGGGATGTCCTTTTGAACAGCTCCCTCTCAGACAGCAGCACTGTGCAGTCTGAGCATGAGCTGCAGGGAGAAAGTCGCCCTCCTCCCTCCCCTGCAGCTGACAGAAGGTGATTTTTACGTTCATTTTTGCAATCCCGGTCAGATGCCTGTGAGCTTCTATTGGCTGATAAGGGTCCTGTGACCAGGCTTCTATTGGCTAATGCATTTTTTGGGAATATCTCAGCAACGGTACGTCCTGGAGAGCTGAGACTCATTCTAAAACCTTCCCGGACACCTGATGTACCTGTGTGCCAAATTTTGTGATTGTAGCTGCGACTATGCGGATTCCTTTAGCAGACATACACACATACACTCAGTTTTATATATTAGATAGCTATACTATATCTATATATATATATATATATATATATATATATATATATATATATGTACAGTACAGACCAAAAGTTTGGACACACCTTCTCATTCAAAGAGTTTTCTGTATTTTCATGACTATGAAAATTGTAGATTCACACTGAAGGCATCAAAACTATGAATTAACACATGTGGAATTATATACTTAACAAAAAAGTGTGAAACAACTGAAAATATGTCTTATATTCTAGGTTCTTCAAAGTAGCCACCTTTTGCTTTTATTACTGCTTTGCAGACTCTTGGCATTCTCTTGATGAGCTTCAAGAGGTAGTCACCTGAAATGGTTTTCACTTCATAGGTGTGTCCTGTCAGGTTTAATAAGTGGGATTTCTTGCCTTATAAATGGGGTTGGGACCATGAGTTGTGTTGGGCAGAAGTCAGGTGGATACACAGCTGATAGTCCTACTGAATAGACTGTTAGAATTTGTATTATAGCAAGAAAAAAGCAGCTAAGTAAAGAAAAACGAGTGGCCATCATTACTTTAAGAAATGAAGGTCAGTCAGTCCGACAAATTGGGAAAACTTTGAAAGTGTCCCCAAGTGCAGTCGCAAAAACCATCAAGCGCTACAAAGAAACTGGCTCACATGAGGACCGCCCCAGGAAAGGAAGACCAAGAGTCACCTCTGCTGTGGAGGATAAGTTCATCCGAGTCACCAGCCTCAGAAATCGCAGGTTAACAGCAGCTCAGATTAGAGACCAGGTCAATGCCACACAGAGTTCTAGCAGCAGACACATCTGTACAACAACTGTTAAGAGGAGACTGTGTGCAGCAGGCCTTCATGGTAAAATAGCTGCTAGGAAACCACTGCTAAGGACAGGCAACAAGCAGAAGAGACTTGTTTGGGCTAAAGAACACAAGGAATGGACATTAGACCAGTGGAAATCTGTGCTTTGGTCTGATGAGTCCAAATTTGAGATCTTTGGTTCCAACCACCGTGTCTCTGTGCGACGCAGAAAAGGTGAACGGATGGACTCTACATGCCTGGTTCCCACCGTGAAGCATGGAGGAGGAGGTGTGATGGTGTGGGGGGCTTTGCTGGTGACACTGTTGGGAATTTATTCAAAATTGAAGGCATACTGAACCAGCATGGCTACCACAGCATCTTGCAGCGGCATGCTATTCCGGTTTGCGTTTAGTTGGACCATCATTTATTTATCAACAGGAGAATGACCCCAAACACACCTCCGGGCTGTGTAAGGGCTATTTGACCAAGAAGGAGAGTGATGGGGTGCTACGCCAGATGCCCTGGCCTCCACAGTCACCAGACCTGAACCCAATCGAGATGGTTTGGGGTGAGCTGGACCGCAGAGTGAAGGCAAAAGGGCCAACAAGTGCTAAGCATCTCTGGGAACTCCTTCAAGACTGTTGGAATACCATTTCAGGTGACTACCTCTTGAAGCTCATCAAGAGAATGCCAAGAGTGTGCAAAGCAGTAATCAATGCAAAAGGTGGCTACTTTGAAGAACCTAGAATATAAGACATATTTTCAGTTGTTTCACACTTTTTTGTTAAGTATATAATTCCACATGTGTTACTTCATAGTTTTGATGCCTTCAGTCTGAATCTACAATTTTCATAGTCATGAAAATACAGAAAACTCTTTGAATGAGATGGTGTGTCCAAACTTTTGGTCTGTACTGTATATATCTAGAGAGAGAGAGTGAGAGAGAGGTTGACAACAGCCCCATCTGGTGGTGGCAGTGAATATGATATAATAATAATGATACCTTGCACAAATACAGGCAAGATACGCACTAAAGCAAATACATTTTTAACCTTTTGCTTTGCACTTTGCAGTATATTGCAACTCTGAAGCGGGACGTTGCACACATGTTTCTGCTTAATATAAGTGTATAGCTTGGGACACACATGGGACACCATGTTCTTCTCTTCTTTACTTTATTTATTCCTGTCACCTCTCCTTTTTTTGGCTCCCGTTGGTTTTGTCCACATCCCCACATTCTTTGTTGCTCAACTTTTCTACAAGGTCCCTGCAGGTCATCATGTGTCAGGGAAAATTTCAGCTGCAGACTCTGGATTGGTGCATTGCTTGCAATGGAGGGAACTCTGGGGAGATAATTAGAGGTCTGCTCCGGTGACTAGCTCTTCACCTGAAGAGGATTCTTGAAAAAGCCTTCGTCCCCCGTGCAATGGTTTGTTGCGGTATTGTTCAGTGGATTGAGACATAGCTTGTGTTGAGATGACTTTGTTTAGTTTTTATTGGTGAACCTTATTTTTTAGGTATTTATAATTATTTTGTTGTTAAATCCTTAAATAAATTCTTATTGTCATTTACACTATCATGATGTTATGTTTCATATCTTCTTCTTATGTGCCATATACAGCACTGTGATATTGAAATTTTCTTTCAGAATCAATAAAGTGGCATGCAATGTTATGTTAGAATGTACAGTAAAAATACAATCTGAATCCAATTTCTGTGTGTGGCACCATCTTGTGGGCACATTTGGAGTTGCAACCTATTTACCTATTGAAGTTAGAATTCATTTTCTGGCTTTGCAAACTGCAAATGGGACTTCTCATGGCTTGCTTTAGAAAATGGCTTTCTTCTTTTCACTCTTTTATAAAGGCCAGATTTGTGTCGTGCATGACTAATAGTTGTCCTGTGGACAGATTCTCCCACCTGAGCTGTGGATCTCTGCAGCTCCTCCAGAGTGACCTCTTTGCTGCTTCTCTAATTAGTGCTCTCCTTGCCTGGCTTGTCAGTTTAGGTGGACGGCCACGTTTTGGTAGGTTTGCAGCTGTACCATACCACACTTTTCAGATTTTTATTTATCAAACATTTTAAAAAACGTATCATTTTCTTTTGACTTAACACATACTTGCTACTTTGTGTTGGACTATCACATAAAATAAAATAAAAAATGTGGAAAAGGGGTATGAATACTTTTTCAAGGCAGTATCTGTCTGTCTATCTCTTTCTCCCTCCCTCTCTCTCTCCCTCTCTCTCTATATATAAGCTTTTAACATCAGATATCATATACTGTATAGATGGCATATCTAGAGGATAGGCCCTCAATATTAAAGGAGCGGACAACCCCTCTAAGGTGATTTGTCATCAGACCATAATGAAATATGTCAACAGACTATATTGAGCTGTTACCTTTACTAGAAGCGGTCAGAGAATATCCTGGACACATACTGTAGTTTATCAGTCCAATATATGGGCTCCTGTATATGCAAATACACAACTGCTAGCTGTCAATTCTAAAGATATTGATGACCTATCTTCAGGATAGGTCATCAATATCAGATGGGTGAGGGTCTGACACCCAGCACCCACACTGATCAGCTGTTTTTGGCAGCTTCTGGAGCCAGAAACAACATAGTGGGGGAAAAAAGGCTCATAAAACTGTGTATAGCCGCCACATGGTAATGCAACTCAACTCCCATTCACTCAAAAAATAATGGGCAGCCACATGATTTCAAAGGGGTTATCCCATGACAACTATTCTACAGTTTTCAAACCAGCACCTGGATCTGAATACTTTTATAATTGCATGTAATTAAACATTTATTATAGCTGCTGAGTTTTTCAATTAAATCCATCTGTATAGCGCCACCTGCTGTTTGATCTTTTTTTAAATTTCTCTGTCCTGTTCACTGAGATAGAAGCACATGCTCAGTTCCACCCTTCAACTGCCACCATCTGCAACATAAAAGACACACCCCTTAGAAAGGACACACCCCTTTGAAATAGCTTGATATAAATCTAGCAGAGCAATGAATGAGGAGATCTCTGGATCCATGTGAGGTACAGGGCTGGTTCTAGCTTTTTTAGAAAGAGATTGTCACTAGATAATGTAGCATTTCATTATTTACATTAATCATGGGATAACCCTTTAAGGGAATCACCCTTGGCCCTTTTCACCCATATTTAGTCATCCTTCAAATTACATACACTCTGCACTAGGAATTTGATGTGGATATGCTACTATATGCCTATGTACTTAGAAACATAGAACCCTAGAAGGACAGCAGAAACAAACCACCTGGTCCATCTACTGTACATAGTCTTCCCTTATTTTCTAACCACATTTGCTGGATGTTTGTTCCAAATATGTACACCATTTTCTCATATTGCCGCTAATTGTCCCCCTAACTAATTTCAGATTTTGCTCCCCTGTTCTCGGGATGCATCAATTCTTGACCAGTTCAACATTAGGAAGGAATCATATGGTTAAAAACCGTAGCCTTGGCAATATTAGAAGAACAATGTCCCATAATCAGAGGGTAGGTTCCTCCATTCGTAGTATGTGCACGTTAGTTGTTGCAGGGGCTCTTTGCTCGTAAATCATCTGTAAATCTAGTTAATCAGAGTCCCTTTGTGAACCTCCACAGGGGACTCTGCATTTGCATACATTTAAGATACCGTAATCACTTCAGATCAATCCAGACAATATAACTTAAGATGCATTTACACGTGCCAGGCGAGCGGGCAATTATTGGGAAGGAACCATCCCTTCCTAATAACTGCCTGCTCATCACTGGAGGGGAAGAACTACATTTACATGCCGCAATCATCTCCACTGTATGGGAATGAGTGGGACTACTGCTATCACTTGTCCTCATATTCATAGTAATGCTTTGCTGAGAAAAAGGAGTCTCTAGGAGCAACAGGGGCGTTGCCATTACACCTAAAGCCTCTGCTTTTTCTGGGACTTCCGCACCCTCTGCACTTTGATTGACAGGGCCAGGCAGTGAAAACATGGTGACACCTGGTCCTGTCAATCAAAGTGCAGAGGGAGCGGCAGAAAGAGTTGAACCTCTAGGTATAATGGAAACGCCCCCGTTGCTCTTAAAGGCTCATTTACATATATCAAAACATTTTTCTCAGCAATGCGGTTCCCAGGAGATATATGTCAGGACTGGCAGTCATTGCACCCGTTCTGCTGGTCCTGCCCCTGACTCTGGTGGCGAGGTGGTTGCCCGTGGTCAGGCTTCATCCGCTATTTTGGTAGGCTCCTCCTCCAGCCGCCGTTCTCTGGCTGTGGATGCGCGTCCCAGGCAGGGGACGCGCGCAACGGTCACAAGTGCCTGGGACGTGGCTGGTGCGCACTCTCACTCGCGGCCTGTTACTGGTCACCGGAAAACGCGAGCAATATAGTGTCTGTTTATTTTCTGTTTATTTGGTATCTCAGGAGTTAAGTTTTGGTTCCTTGCCTTCTCCTCCCAGTCAGCTGGTTGGGTGGGGTCTGCTAGGTATTTAAGGCCCTCTAATGTTTACCTAGCTGCCAGTGTTTGGAGTTTCCTTGCTACTACCTGGTTTGCTATTTTTTGCTCTGCAGTTTTGACTCTTGATGTTTCTTTGACCCTTGGCGTGTTTTTGACTACTTCTCTCTGCTTGCTGATTTTGTTCCTGACGTACTCTCCTGGTTTTGACACGGCTACCTGACTACCCATTTGGTTCTTGTTTGTCTGTCTTGTTTGTCTTCCCATCCCCCGCACTTTTGCTAGTGTATTTCCAGTCTTCTGGTTGTCGGCTCAGGGGTTAGCCTGAGTGGGCAATAGGCAGGGAAAGGGGTTGGGATTAAGCTTAGGGATCACTTACCTCTTATCTGTGTATCCCAGCCCTGACAATATATCTATATGTGATGTAACTATGTTTTGGGCATTCAGCTGGTATTTTTATGATTTAATTAAAATAGACACTATTAGGCCATATGGACATCAGGGGGGTTTACCTGCTCGGCACTTGCTTGAAGTCAAGAATCAGAATGAGAAGTTCTATTTCTTGGTTCTGTCTATGTGCACAAGAGATCCAGGCCTGTTACTATCAGGGAATATATGTGTTGACTCAAATGTTTACCTGCAGCACCTCCACAGGGGAAATTAAATATTACACTGTTACTACATCTGTATTGTGTATGGCCAGCTGAAAGGGGTTCTCCGGGAATCAGAAAATGAAAATACTTGAATATTATTTTATTATAAATATATTCCCAAATACTCGTCCTCCTCTCTGCTCTGCTTGTCAGGGGTTATGATTCTGAATACACTTTAATATGATCTTCAGCTGAATCTCTGTAGGAATGGAGTTCATGAGGAGACATGAAGTACAGAGAGGAGGTGGGGATGGGGATAATGAGCAGCAGTACTTGTATGCAGAATCCATTACCACAGTCTGTCCTGTCCGTCCTCTCTGTACTTCATGTCTCCTCATGAACTCCATTCCCGCAGAGATTCATTTGAAGTTCTTATCAGCTGTATTCAGGATCATAATCTCTGACAAGCAGAGCATAGAGGAGGATGTGGCAGCTCTTTATCTCAGTGTTTTGAAGTAACTTGTCCTGCTGTGTGATTAGGACAGGTTTTGTCTGTAATAATAGGACAGCAGCCATTTTGGCATTAAAAGCTAGAAAGTTATGTAATATCACAGGTAAAGGGGATCAATTTGCTTTATGTTACATCATATACTAATCTACATTTGTGTGATTTAGGGTCAGGAAATGAAAATCACCGGAGAAGTTAAAGAAAAAGGGGGATGAAACTGACGTGGCATTTAGGAGTGGCTACAAAGGGCAACTAAGCCAGTTCTACTTTACAGTTTGATCAATTACTCCAATAGTTTATAAGGCTGAAAAAAGAAATCTGTCCATCCAGTTCGGCCTGTTATCCTGCAAGTTGATCCGGTGGAAGGCAAAAAAAAACCCTGTGAGGTAGAAGCCAATTTTCCCCACTTTAGGGGAAAATATTTCTTCCCAACTTAAATCAGGCAATCAGAAAAACTCCCTGGATCAACGACCCCTCTCTAGTAACTATAACCTGCAATATTATTACCCTCCAGAAATACATCCAGGCCTCTCTTGAACTCTTTTATGGTTCAATATATCTTTATTCAGTACAATAATTAATCGTAATTACAGTACACATTATTTTTAATAATTAAGAGAAAAATTAAAAGAAAAGGGAAGAAAGGGAGAGAAAGAAAAAATAAATAAATAAAATGTTTATCCCCGTTACGAGATACATAATACAAAATACAAATAATAAATAATTAAATGCATAATTAAATAAATTATTGAATGAATAAACTAATAACCTAATGAGAGCAGTGTTGACAATAATCCCAACAGTCCTATTACTCATTATTCAGCATGGACCCTTGCATAAGCCAGTTAAAGGGTTTCTGTCACCACTTTTGTGCCTATTAAACAGGATGACATTTGCAATGTGCAAATGTCACCTGATGCTAACTATGTAATTTATTTCATTATCACTGCCCCCGTTTTTGTGTAATTTAAACATTTATAATATGGTAATTAGCCTCCTAGGAGCAGGGGGGAGTTGCCCCTGCTCCTAGATTCTCCGTTTGCCCACCTTCAAAAACGCCTCCTTTGTCTTGATTGACAGGGCCAGGCAGCTCGCTCCATCTCCTGCCGGCCCTGTCCGATCCAAATCCTGCGCCTGCGCTGTGCGTCCTTCATTCGGCGCAGGTGCAGTGAGTGCAGCAGGCTGCCAGGCTCCTGGCTTCTTCACTGTGCCAAATGAAGGACGCAGGTGCAGGATTTGGATTTGTTATTACAGTAAAAAATAATAATGCATTCTCCTCTCTAATAGTGACTGACTCACTATACAGATAATTATATAAAAGTGTCACCTCTTTCCACAGATCAGAGAACATCCCCACCAAATATGCAACATCGTTCTCTTGAACTCTTTTAGTGAACCTACCATCACCACCAGGGCCGGCGTCAGCACCCGGCAAACCCGGGCAAGTGCCGGGACCCACTGCTCCTGAGGGGGCCCACTGTCATACCTCCCAAGTGTCCCTCTTTTGGAGGGACAGTCCCTCTTTTTGACCCAAGTCCCTCTGTCCCTCTTTGATCCTTAAATGTCCCTCTTTTTGACCTGGGGAATTAATGCATAAATGTGCATTAATAAATTTACCAAATTTGCTCCTTACCATGCTCCTTAGTGTCTGCATGGTTTCTACCTACATATTATACCAAAATGTCATTATTTGGTGCAATTTTGACTTTAAAATATCTATAATCTGATGATTTATGTGTTAATATTTATATGGACATTGAAGCACAAGAAAAAAATTGCCGCAGGGGCTCTAGTAATTATGTTTTGGGTGGTGATAGAGGCGTGGCCTAGTATGAAAAAAACTGCCGTGATGCGCGCCACAGACATTGCCCCTCTTTGCAATTTTCAAAAGTTGGGAGGTATGCACTGTGCCTGCTCACTCCTGCAGCCGCTTTTCTGGTCTTGATTAAAATGTCTGTTCTGGATTCTAGGGCAGCTTACCCCAGCAGTGCAGGCAATTTTTGCGAAGTGTACTGCTGGGGTGAGCGGCCTCAGGACTCAGAACAGAGTAGGTGAAGTTTCCTACTGGGCTAAAGGACCTTTGTGATGCAATCGCCCATGTGACCAGTGGGGGAGGAGCCAAGAGCTGTATTCTAGTACGGAGAGGAGCCTGGCTGGAGTGTGGTGAGGCCTAACTGTGTGTCTGTCCGTGTGTGTGTGTGTGTGTGTGTGTTTGTGTTTGTCCCCCTGTGTGTGTGTCTGTCCCCCTGTGTGTGTCTGTCTGTCCCCCTGTGTGTGTGTCTGTCCCCCTGTGTGTGTGTGTGTGTGTCTGTCCCCCTGTGTGTGTGTGTCTGTCCCCCTGTGTGTGTGTGTGTGTCTGTCCCCCTGTGTGTGTGTGTCTGTCTGTCCCCCTGTGTGTGTGTGTCTGTCTGTCCCCCTGTGTGTGTGTGTATGTGTGTCTGTCTGTCCCCCTGTGTGTGTACTGATATACTGAGCATACACAGACAACAGTAATTTTAAAAGATAGGATAGCTCACATTTTGTTAATTTTTCTTTATTGTTTTAAGGACATCATTAAAAGTTATATTTTATTAGTTATCTGGGTCAAGCAGGGTATTTAGCCAGGAATGGTGGCGTAATGTGTTAAACTATTAGTTGAAGACCCTATTTGGGTAGGGGTTCAAGTTGAACCCCTACCCAAATAGGGTCTTTGTGAAGGTAATTGGCCCCCATTGTGTGTCTCTGTGTGTGTCTGTCCCCCTGTGTGTCTGTCCCTGTGTGTGTATCTGTCCCTGTGTCCCTGTGTCTGTCACCGTCACCATGCCCACAGTACTTCCTATGTCTTGACGCAGCTGCATCAGGACGTTCTGTGGGGGCAAGAAGAAGACGGAAGAGGAGACAGCGCCGCCAGCATGGAGTCCATGGAAGAGGCAACGGGAGGCACACTAAGAATGCAGGTAAAACTACCACATGATCTACACTAGTGTTATCTGTGGTTTTACACAGGACTGCAGGTAACACTACCACATGATGTACACTAGTGTTATCTGTGGTTTTACACAGGACTGCAGGTAACACTACTACATTTTCTATACTCAGATAGCCATCACTGTGTTATCTCTGCTGTTACATTGGATTGCAGGGGACATCTACTATATTATCTATACTTAGAGAGTTATCACTGTGTAAGGGGGCCCACTGAGACTTTATCGCCCAAGGGCCCACCTGAACCTGGAGCCGGCCCTGATCACCACCTCCTCAGGCAGAGAGATCCATAGTCTTACTGCTCTTACCGTAAAGAATCCTCTTCTATGTTTGTGTACAAACCTTCTTTCCTCCAGACACAGAGGATGTCCTCTCGTCACAGTCACAGTCCTGGGGATAAATAGATCATAGGAGAGATCTCTGTACTGACCCCTGATATATTTATACATAGTGATTAGATCTCCCCTCAGTCGTCTTTTTTCTAAAGTGAATAACCCTAATTTTGATAATCTTTCTGGGTACTGTAGTCCACTCATTCCAGTTATTACTTTAGTTGCCCTCCTCTGAACCCTCTCCAGCTCTGCTATGTCTGCCTTGTTCACAGGAGCCCAGAACTGTACACAGTCCTCCATGTGCGGTCTGACTAGTGATTTGTAAAGTGGCAGGACTATGTTCTCATCACGGGCATCTATGCCTCTTTTGATGCAACCCATTATCTTATTGGCCTTGGCAGCAGCTGTCTGACACTGGTTTCTGCAGCTTAGTTTGCCTTTCAATAAAATTCCTAAGTCCTTTTCCATGTCAGTGTTACCCATTGTTTTACCATTTAGTATGTACTGGTGACTTGCATTATTCCTTCCCGTGTGCATAACCATACATTTGTCAGTGTTAAACCTCATCTGCCGCTTATCTATCCAAGCCGAACTGTTACAAAACCTTCAAACAATTTACCAACAACAGATGTTAAACTTACTGTCCTATAGTTTCCGGGCTTTGTTTTTCACTCCTTTTCGAATATTGGCACCATATTTGATAAGTGCCAATTCTGTGGAACACTCCCTGTCAATATAGAGTCCTTAAATATTAGTAAGACTGGGTCTGCATCAGCGCCACATGGGAGTTCTATTGCCCTCAGCCCATCCTAATGCACAGTATCTCATGACGAACTATTCCCTCCGGCTATGGGCAAGTACCTATCTATACATCTTATCCCATGTTGGCATGTATTTATCTATTTAGTGTGAAACATTTATCTTTTCCACCCTCTCCCCCATTTATATTTGGACATCACCCCCTGAGGAGCCCACAGCGCTGGGCGAAACGCGTTGGGGTCTAGGTGATACCATTTTGTACCCCTCACTCCAGTAGGGTGAGTTAGGGACTTAGTAGGCTAGGTTCGGGGACAGGGCACCCCCACCTTCAGGGGGTCTCCCTGGGTACAGGGCTACATCTAGGGCCTTACAGGGATTGTCCTGCTGTACACCCCACCCCTATCCGCCTTTTCATGATATTTACTATTTAGTTTTTTTAAATTGATATTTCAATAAATTTTTTTTCAGGAGTCACCTATTCTTCCTTTTTCATTCTAATATATGTTACGTGACCTCCACCCCTATCTAACGTGTATTGGTTTATAGTATATGTATACCTTCTGTTTTAATGATTTAAATGCGTTCTTTTTGTCATTACATTTCTATTTATCCACAGCAATTTTTCTTGTTCTTGATCCTTTTATTCCCATAAGGTATGTACCTCTTACAATTAGAGTTTAAGATAGTTTTAAAAATATCCCATTTTGTGGATGCATTTTTATCTTTGAGGAGATTTTCCCAGATAGTGTGGCTAATGGTCTCTCTTAGTTGGTATTTTTGTGCCTCTCTGAAGAAACGCTCTTTTGAATGACAATTGGAAGGTTATTATGTTATGGTCACTATTTCTCAGATGTCTCCCAACCTGCACATCTGTTGTTCTGTCAGGTCTATTGGTTAGTACTAAGTCCAGTATGGCCGTCCCTCTAGTTGGGTCCTGAACCAGTTGGGAAAGGTAATTGTCTTTGGTTATTGCCAATAACCTGTTTCCTTTATGAGATGTACAGATTTCAGTTTCTCAGTCTATATTATGCGACCTCATGATTTGACACCTTGTCTATTTCCTTTAGGGGTAAGTTTCTGTGGACTCTGGTATATTAGGTGGCTTAGAACAAACTCCTACCAATATTTTATTATTGTTTTTGGCTCCATGTATTTCTACCCACAGTGACTCCACATCTTCATGTCCCTCACTTACATCTTCCCTGAGTGTAGGCTTTAGACAGGATTTTACATAAAGGCAAACCGCACCCCCTCTCCGGTTTTGGTGATCCTTTCTAAACAGACTGTAACCCTGTATGTTAACAGCCCAGTCATAGGTATCATCAGGGGCGTAGCTATAGGGGGTGCAGAGGTAGCAGCTGCTACCAGGCCCAGGAGCCTGAGGGGGCCCAAAGACCCTGGGATTATAGAAAGTGCATGCTGGTCAAGTTACACCTCTGGCTGGAGGGAAGGGAATAGATCAAGAATTTAGCATGGTGGGAGGGGGTGCCATTTCGATTTTTGCCTCAGGCAGCATTAAGGTGATGTGCTCCCCTGCCCCTGGCCACAAAGTACTGAGGGAAGAGGGCCCAAGCTAAACTCTTGCACCAGGGCCCATGAGCCTTTAGCTACGCCCCTGGGTATCATACAGCTATGTCTGAGTCATTTCCACTATGTCATAGTCCTCCTCACACATCACTAATTCCAGTTCACCAGTTTTATTAGTTAGGCTTCTGGCATTAGCGTACATACAATTGAAAGGTTTTTGTATATTTTTTACCCTACACCTTTCCTTGTGAACTGTTCTAGTCCCTCCTTCCATTCCTCCCCCAGTTCCATTACCTCGTCCCAGGTCTCTATCTACACTATCTTCTCCTCTTATAATGTAATTTCCCGCTCCCCCCCCCATTCCCTAGTTTAAATACTTCTCCAACCTTCGACACATCTTTTCCCCCAAAACAGCTGCCCTTTCCCCATTGAGGTGCAGCCCATTCTTATGATAGAGCCTGTAGCCGACAGAGAAGTCGGCCCAGTTCTCCAGGAACCCAAATCCCTCGCTACTACATCAGTTCTTAAGCCATTTGTTAACATCCCTAACCTTTCTTGTGTAGCTCATGGTACAGGTAGTATTTTGGAAAATACTACCTTTGAAGTCCTTGCCCCAGGCTCCTGACCTAAATTCCTAAAATCATTTTTAAGGACGCTCCACCTTCCTCTAACTTTATCATTGGTTCCAATATGGACCATGACCACTGGATCTTCACTAGCCCCTCCCAGTAATCTGTCAAACTCAAGCGCCAGGAAGACAACACATCATTCGACGATACCGGTCTTTGTGACAGATTGCCCTCTCCGTACCCCTAATAATTGAATCTCCCACTACCAGCACCTGTCTGGCCTGCCCTGCTCTCTTGGTCCCCTGCTTACTGAAGTTGACACTTCCCTGACTGGCAGAGGAAGTGTCTGGCTACAGCAGTGCTCTCCCTGAACTAACATCCCCCTCATCTGCCAACCTTGAAAACTTGTTGGGGTGTGTCAGATCAGGGCTAACCTCCCTGATACTCTTCTCTCTACCCCGCTTTCTAAATGTTACCCAGCTAGCTACCTCACTTTACTGAGCCTCCTCACTACTGCCCTCCCCCACATCTACCCCATAGAGTGCCTGCTCAGTGAGCAGCAAACTCTTTTCTAAATTGCCAACGCTTCTCAGTGTCGAAATTCGCTCATTTAGATAAACAATGTACAGTTCCAAACGGGCAATTTGCTCACATTTTGAACAAAGATATGTACCCTCAAACGGCTGTTCCAGGACTGCATACATTAGACAAGATGTGCACTGGACTGCGCAGTCAATAATGGAACGCATGCTATTGGGGATTACACTAGAAAAGAGAAAAAATACATAATACACTACAATGAAAAGCAACTGAATTAGTTTAGTCTCCTCCTAAAGTCCCTGATTCTAAAGTCACTTAATCTTAAGTCACACACTTAAAGGAAATCTGTCACATGATTTTAGTGTTTTAAACTAAAACTATAGCCATGTTCAGTAAAGTACCTTGAGTCTAGATGTGGTCTCCAATCTTTTTTTTCAGATTCCGTTTTCGTTTTATTTGACTTTTTCTCATATGTAAATTTCCTCTGAAGGAGCCCAGAGGGGCGTTAGGGAGCCCAGTAACGCCCCCTCCTGTGCCCAGCACGCCTCATTCATGCTCCAAAACGCGCCT
This sequence comes from Rhinella marina, assembly GCA_900303285.1. NCBI lineage: Eukaryota > Metazoa > Chordata > Amphibia > Anura > Bufonidae > Rhinella > Rhinella marina. The sequence goes on from ONZH01004127.1 coordinate 204,796, forward strand.
ATTTAGGGACGGACTAACGGCCCATATTAGCATTGTAGGCCGCCACCCCCCTCAACTACGTCACGGCAGCTCTGGAAACCACTCGCAGAGCTGCCTGCTTTGCCCGGCCGAAATCTCGCGAGATTTCGCCTGCGCGAGATTTCGGGCCGGGCGAAGCAGGCAGCTCTGCGAGTGGTTTCCAGAGCTGCCGTGACGTAGTTGAGGGGGGCGGCGGCCTACAATGCTAATATGGGCTGTTAGTCCGTCCCTAAATAGGCGCGTTTTGGAGCATGAAGAAGGCGTGCTGGGCACAGGAGGGGGGCGTTACTGGGCTCCCTAACGCCCCTCTGGGCTCCTTCAGAGGAAATTTACATATCAGAATAAGTCAAATAAAACGAAAACGGAATCTGAAAAAAAAGATTGGAGACCACATCTAGACTCAAGGTACTTTACTGAACATGGCTATAGTTTTAGCTTAAAACACTAAAATCATGTGACAGATTTCCTTTAATACAAACACACACTTGAAATCAAACACAGGAACGCTCACAAACTCGTAGACTTTGTCTGCTTGTATAAGTGCTGCTCCCAAACAACTTCAAACCAGAATGTTTTTTTTTTCTCTGCATTCAAAGGAACACTGCTGGAGGATGCACCTAATTTATGAGGAACACAGGTGTTTTATTCTGGTCTATTATATCTACTGCGCTGCTGGAGAACGCAAGCCTCGTCATATATTAATCATATCCTCCAGCAGTCCATGCGCCTAAGGCTACTTTCACACTAGCGGCAACACGGATCCGGCACCTAAAGGGTGCCGACGGATCCGTACTGCCGCTGACACATGTGTGGAGCCGGAGCAGCGCTCCGGCCCCACACATGTTGACACATACACAGAGAACATACATACACACACATACACACAAACACATACATACTTACATACTCCAGCCCGGGACGCCGGCAGCATGTCTTCACGCGTCTCCTGCGCGCAGTGATGACGATTCCCCACAGCGCGCAGGTGGCGCGTGAAGACATGCTGCCGGCGTCCCTGGCTGGAGTATGTGAGTATGTATGTGTATGTATGTATGTCTATGTATGTATGTTTTTCTGGAGCCGGATCCGGAATGACCCCCCATTGCAAGTCAATGGAGGACAGATCCGGATTACTGGTGTGTCACACCAAATGGATCCGTCCCCATTGACTTGCATTGGGGGTCATTCCGGATCCGTCTTGGTGTGGATGCCTGGACCGGAGAGAAAACCGCAGCATGCTGCGGTTTGTTCTCCGGTCTGAAGACGGAACGGAATGCTTTCAGGAGCATTCCGTTGTCTTCAGTTCAGTTTTGTCCCCATTGACAATGAATGGGGACAAAACTGAAGCGTTTTATTCCGGTATTGAGCCCCTATGACGGAACTCAATACCGGAATTTTAAAACGCTAGTGTGAAAGTAGCCTAAAGCCTCATTCGCACGTCAGTGTTTTGGTCTGTGATTTCTATCAGTGATTGTGAGCCAAAACCAGGAGTGGAGCCTCCGTAGACATAAGGGAAAGATCTGCACCTGTTCTTTGTTTAGAGCTGCACCTGGTTTTGACTCAAAATCACTAATGGAAATCACTGAGCAAACACTGAATGTGAATAAGGCTTAAAAAGAAATCTATGGCAGCTTTGAGGTGTCGTAGATTTCTGTCTTCATTTACTCCCCCAGAAAACAGCTGTAAATGAAGATAAATGGCCCTTTCCTAACCATGACCCTTAGTGAGGGTGATGTCGAAATGCCATTTGCAAAAAATTTTTGCAAAGGTTTGCAACTTTTTTTTACATCAGAAAACTGATATGGTGGGAATGATAAATTCCCCCTATGTGTTAATCTGACACCTTTGAAGTCCTATTGATTTATGGAATTCTTTTTTGTGTATTACTTGTCCTTACACAACTTAACGTTGTCTTGATAGCATCCCATCTATGTGTACTCAAATAGTGGTCATTCACACAGGAAGTAAGGTGGTTTTTAAGCAATGTAACATATGGGAACATATTCTCCAGGGAAATAATCTTATGAAAGAAGTGCCTGGCAGTAACCTTCTCCTCTGTCCCCAATGAAAACACAATTTATAATTTTTAATATTTAAAAGAGGTATTTATACATGATTTCCCATTGTCTCAGCAAAAAATAGAAAAAAATAGAGATAACTCATAATCTCAAGAATTGCTTCTCAGATGGATGGTGATGGCGACGTTTCAGTCATGGTGACCTTTTTCAAGTCTCATCAATGGGTAGTTCTGAGGGGGAATAATGCCGAGACCAGTGGTCTACCCATTGATGAGACTTGAAAAAGGTCACCATGACTGAAACGTCGTCATCATCATCCATCTGAGAAACAACTCTTGAGATTATGAGTTATCTCTCTTTTTTTCTATTTTTTGTTGAGACAATGGAAAATCATGTATAAATACCTCTTTTGAAGATTAAAAATTATAAATTTTGATTTACATTTGCGTGTGCACTGAATCTATTCAATACTCAAATGGGGTTGAAGAACCCTTTCTAGTTGCACCGCACTATTTTTATGGTGTGCTTTTCCAATATATTCCCAATGAAAACACATACATCCCCGGCCAAACCAAGGGGCAGGAGAGATAACAGTCCGTAGAGTGAGCCATTGAAGCTTTATGGGCACCATCTGAATGACCCTTTAGATAACTGTTGGTAGTACACTTGTGTGGTCAACAGTTATTATATATGGGGAGCCCCCAACAGATGATGTTGGGGAGAGAAGGAACTGGTGCATTGAATTTCAACACCTGATCCTTTTGTTCTCGAGGGAAATAATATTCTGCAAGAACTGTCTGGCAGTAACCTTCTCCTCTGTCCCCAATGAAAACACATACACCCCGGCCAAACCAAGGGGTGGGAGAGAGAACTGTCGGTAGAGTGAGCCATTGAAGCTTTATGGGCACCATCTGGATGACCAACTGTTGGTAGAACTCTTGTGTAGCCAATAGCTAAGTGTATTCTTTCTGATTCCACGGTAACATAGTTTATAAGGCCAAAAAAAGACATCTGTCCATCCAGTTCGGCCTGTTTTCCTACAAGTTGATCCAGAGGAAGGCAAAAACAACCCTGTGAGGTAGAAGCCAGTTTTCCCCACTTTAGGGAAAAAAATTCCTTCCCGACTCCAATCAGGCAATCAGAATTACTCCCTGGATCAACGACCCCTCTCTAGTAACTATAACCTGTAATACTATTACCCTCCAGAAATACATCCAGGCCCTTCTTGAACTCTTTTAGTGAACTTATCATCACCACCTCCTCAGGCAGAGAGTTCCATAGTCTCACTGCTCTTACCGTAAAGAATCCTCTTCTATGTTTGTGTACAAACCTTCTTTCCTCCAGACGCAGAGGATGTCCCCTCGTCACAATCACAGTCCTGGGGATAAATAGATCATGGGAGAGATCTCTGTACTGACCTCTGATATATTTATACATAGTTATTAGATCTCCCCTCAGTCGTCTTTTTTCTAAAGTGAATAACCCTAATTTTGATAATCTTTCTGGGTACTGTAGTCCACCCATTCCAGTTATTACTTTAGTTGCCCTCCTCTGAACCCTCTCCAGCTCTGCTATGTCTGCCTTGTTCACAGGAGCCCAGAACTGTACACAGTACTCCATGTGTGGTCTGACTAGTGATTTGTAAAGTGGCAGGACTATGCTCTCATCACGGGCATCTATGCCTCTTTTGATGCAACCCATTATCTTATTGGCCTTGGCAGCAGCTGTCTGACACTGGTTTCTGCAGCTTAGTTTGCTGTTCACTAAAATTCCTAGGTCCTTTTCCATGTCAGAGTTACCCAATGTTTTACCATTTAGTATGTACTGGTGACTTGCATTATTCCTTCCCATATGCATAACCTTACATTTGTCAGTGTTAAACCTCATCTGCCACTTCTCTGCCCAAGCCTCCAGTCTATCCAGATTACAGATGAGAGAGCATGCTCGGCCGAGCGTACTCGGGAGCAATTTTCGAGTAGTAGCGTACACATCTTATAATCTGTACACTAATGCGTACGCATCTTATAAATTTGTACGCTAATGCTTACAAATTACAAGATGCGTACTCATTAGCGTACAGATTAGAAGATGTGTACGCTACTACTCGAAAATTGCTCCCGAGTACGCTCGGCCGAGCATGCTCGCTCATCTCTAATCCAGATCCATCTGTAGCAGTGTACTGTCCTCTTCTGTGTTAATTACTTTACACAGTTTAGTGTCATCTGCAAAAATTTATATTTTACTGTGCAAGCCTTCTACAAGATCATTAATAAATATATTAGAGAGAATAGGGCCCAATACTGACCCCTGTGGTACCCCACTAGTGACAGTGACCCAATCTGAATATGTGCCGTTAATAACCACCCTCTGTTTTCTATCACTGAGCCAGTTACTTACCCACATACAGACATTTTCTCCCAGGCCAACCTTTTATGTGGTACAGTGTCAAATGCTTTGGAGAAGTCCAAATATACAACATCCATTGATTCACCGCGGTCCAGTCTAGAACTTACCTCCTCATAGAAACTGATTAAATTGGTTTGACATGACTGATCCCTCATGAAGCCATGTAAATATGAAGTTATTTGCTTATTTTCATTGAGGTACTCCAAGATAGCATCTCTTAGAAAACCCTCAAACAGTTTACCCACGACAGATGTTAAACTTACTGGCCTATAGTTTCCAGGCTCTGTTTTTGGACCCTTTTTGAATATTGGCACCACATTTGCTATGCGCCAATCCTGTGGAACACTCCCTGTCAGTATAGAGTCCCTAAATATTAGAAATAAGGGTCTGGCGATGACATTACTTAATTCTCTTAGGATACGGGGGTGTATGCCATCCGGTCCTGGCGATTTGTCTATTTGTCTATTTTAATCTTTTTAAGACGCCGCATGCAATGTTTAGCTAAGCATGCACATGGGCAAAGGAACAATGGATCAGGCATGTAACATGTTGAAATCTAACATGCCCGATTCTTCTTTGCCCTAAGAGAGTTCAGACACTTTAGAGAGCTGGTCCGTAATGTATATAGGCACCTTTAGATTGAAGTTTTTGGGCAATCTAATTATATGGCCATGGGAATTTCATTGGCCAGTCGTTTTTACTGCAGTGAATTTAAGAATGTCTAAATACCGGTATATGGTATAGAGTTGAATCCTCAAGAGTACAAGCTGCTATTTGCAGTCCCAAGTTTGGGACCCCTACTAGCATTTCCTTCAATGTAAATGGGAACCATTCTTCAATCCAATGGAGAAAACCGAGGAGGGCTGAATCATGGGTAAATATTATATTACTGAAACGTTCTACTTTATAATAAAAAAGGGTTTTATAGCCAACATTTGTTGTTTTATTTTATTTCAGCTGGTTAAAAAGTCTAATAAAATAAAGTGAATATAAAAAAAATCATAAAATGACTCAGAAATAATTCCATAACCTCTGCTTACATAAAATATTATCTTGTGCGCACAATATTTCGTGCCAAAAACATTTTTTTTATCTATTACAGTGGAAATCAATATTAGGCATAACGATAAATACTGAACATAGAGCAGGAATTTCTTTCTAAACCATCTGTTTTGATATAAAGAGAAAAGGAATGATCTGGGTAAAAAACATTAACCTTTAAATACAAGTAATCAGAGAACACATATCCTGTTTCCTGTACATAAAAATCTAATAAGACATAAGAGTCATCAGCACTTTTTAAATACAGGGTGGGCCATTTATATGGATACACCTAAAAAAAATGGGAATGGTTGGTGATATTAACTTCTTGTTTGTGGCACATTAGTATATGGGAGGGGGGACACTTTTCAAGATGGGTGGTGACCATGGAGGCCATTTTGGATCCAACTTCATCAAACTTATTGACACATCAAACTTATTGAGAATTGTACAAGAAAAACAATGGTGTGCTTGGTTTTAATGTAACTTTATTCTTTCATGAGTTATTTACAAGTTTCTGACCACTTATAAAATGCGTTCAAAGTGCTGCCCATTGTGTTGGATTGTCAATGCAACCCTCTTCTCCCACTCATCACACACTGATAGAAAGGGGCAGAGAGCTGTGGATGACACTGTTAAAGGGGTATTCCGGTTACCATAAATATAACTTATGTTTTAGACTAACTCATCATCAATCATTACCTCATATAATGTAAATTTCACATATTTACCGTTCAGTAGTAATAAAATATGTTTTCTTCAACTGCTACCCACTGTGTTTTCTCCTAAATTACTATGGCATCGACCTGTAATTCAGGCCACCCTCTAAAGAAGGACGTAAAAGCCACACCCCCAGGTCCCACTAAGTCACGCCCCCAACTCAGTCAGGCCATGCCCCTTCCGCGCCGCATCTGACCGGGATTGAAAAATGAAGGTAAAAATCACCTTCTGTCAGCTGCAGGGGAAGGAGGAGGGGGACTTTCTCCCTGCAGCTCATGCTCAGACTGTACAGTGCTGCTGTCTGAGAATGAGCTGTTCAAAAGGACATCCGTGTGTCCATCCAGGCCCTGCGCATGACAGAGGACAGAGAGTCTGAAAGCCAGACTGTCCAGCCTTTCCCCAACGTGAAGCCGTGCCACCGGTCCCCATGAAGCCACACCGCTAAACACGAGGCCACGCCCCCGGTTCCATGAAGACACGGAGAAGCTGTCTGAGCATGAGCTACTGAAAGGGTGGACATCCCTGTGTCTGTCCAGGCCCTGTGCCGGACGGTGGACAGGGAGTCTGAAAGCCAGACTGTCCGGCCTAAAACCGGACCTCTGGTCACCCTAGGGGCAGGCTGATGTTAGGGTGGCCAGATGTCTGGCTTTAGGCTGGATAGTCCTGTTTTCTGGCTCCCTGTCCTCCGTCTGGCGCAGTGCCTGGACAGACGCAGGGATGTCCACCCTTTCAGTAGCTCACGCTCAGACAGCTTCACCTCCATGTCTTTACTGAACCAGGGGGTGTGGCCTCATGTTTAGTGGTGTGGCTTCATGAGAACCGGGGGCGTGGCTTCATGTTAAGGGGTGTGGTTTCATGGGGACCGGGGGCGCTGCTTCACGTTTGGGGGAATGGACGGTGAGATCCGGCTTTCTGGGCTGAAGACAGAGGCCACCCTAGCTTCTGTGGAGGTCACAGTTAAAGGGGAGGGCGGTGTGGATGTTTCTGTTAAGGGGCGGGCTGCTGTGGAGGTCACTGTTAAAGGGGCGGGCACTGTAGAGTTCACTCTCGATATCTTTTAACGACACACACAAACATTAAATGAAATAGATTAAATATACCTTCCGATAGTATTAGATATTGCTGTTTCTTTAAACAATCTTGTATAACACCTGATGAAGACAATGATGGTGTCTTGAAACCTCACTATGTAACATCATTGCTTCTATTTTTGTTACCCATAAAAAGGTATTGGACCTGCAAGACTCTGATTTTGTTTCTGCTAGGGCTTATGCACATGAACGTATTTTCTTTCCGTGTCCGTTCCGTTTTTGTTTTGTTTTTTCTGTGGACCATAAGCGGTACTATTCATTTCATGGGTTCGCAAAAAAAAACAGAAGTTACTCCATGTGCATTCCTTTCTGTATGTCCGTTCCGCAAAAAAATAGAACATGTCCTATTATTGTCAGCATTATGGACAAGGATAGGACTGTTCTATTAGGGGCGTCATCCATATTTTCTGCGGACTGCAAAATACATACATTCGTATGCATGAGCCCTTAATGAGAGCACTAAACACATTTTCTACACAGAACCCGACTTTTTCCTTTTTACTCTGTAATAGATGTGCTCATTAGGCTGCTTTCACTCAGTAAGACCTTGCTCACAATTACGTTTTTTACAGACATGCGCTCTTCACCTTTTCCACAGACAGCACACATACACATTGATTTTAATGTGTTTGTTCACACATCAGTGGTTTTTGACTGACTGTGAGCCAGTGAAAAAAATCACGGAGACTTGCATTACTTTGGTCCATGATGCAGACCAAATACTGAAGTCTATGGGTCCATGAAAAACCATTGACATCCATGTTTGATTCATTTTTCACTGACCACTGTTAGGGGATGACTGGATAATTAATTTTCAGTGCTGAGAAGCATCCGTGGAATATGGATAATACACGGAGGGTAAAAAACAGACACATGGACCAAACACGGATCTGTAACACCCCAGAGTAGTGTTACAACTCTGCGTAACCAGCTTCTATCTGTGTGCTACTTTGGAAATGTAATTCCGTGCATTAATGTCATCACCAGCATATGTATTATATTCAATGTTATGCAACTGTTTCCCATGTAATGTACCTGGTGTACCAGCAGGTGTCAGTAAATACTATGGCAGATTCAGATGTAGTTTTACCAGAATGGTACGGTCCTTAGTCCATTCTGACCCCCTCTGCTGGAGAGAAGTTAAGCTCTTCCAACTGTACCCTGATTAGGGAGGACATGTGCAGGACAGTGGAGCACCTTCAGCTCTGCTGTACCCTAAAGACAGAGTAATATAGCCTGCAATAAGGCACAACAATAATCTCAAGGGAAGCCAGACTTAGGAGGTAACCTCAGCTTAGAACAGGAAGCCTGAAACCTGAATTTCCAAGCATCTGCCAATTATAAGCAAAAGCTGCACTTGCTGGACACCAAGCTGAAGGACGAACCTAGTTATCTGCATTCAAAGATAAGTTAATAAAACTATATTGGACCATTCATACAAGTCTGCGCATCATTCCCACCTGTCGACCCTCAATTACTACTACTAGTAAATTTATTGCAGCCGGAGCCACCGCCTGGGGCCTGTTCGTCTTACAAGGTAGGAACACCGTGACAATCCCACCAAAGACTTGAGTGGCCTAAATACCCCTTGGCACTCCTACCACTGGGACATAAAGGAAAATCACCTTAGAGGGCCCTGGAGGGGGAAAGGGTCACCCCCGTAGCAACCACGGCACCCCGGTCACTGCAATTTTTGGTGTCACGGAACAGGATCTAATTTTTGTGCTCAGGAAGCCCCCTCTATCTGTAAAACCCCCTACAAGAGACTTTATTGCATGTACTTACTACTGGAAAGTGTGAGCCTATATTAGTTGCTGCACTGTGTCAAAGAAGGGGTTAATCAGCCATCTTGGATGTGGGCATCAGCTCTGGAGAAGGAAGACATCCACAAAGCAGAGGGGGTCAGAATGGACTAAGGACCGTACCATTCTGGTAAAACTACATCTGAATCTGCCATAGTATTTACTGACACCTGCTGGTACACCAGGTACATTACATGGGAAACAGTTGCATAAAACTGAATATAATACATATGCTGGTGATGACATTAATGCACGGAATTACATTTCCAAAGTAGCACACAGATAGAAGCTGGTTACGCAGAGTTGTAACACTACTCTGGGGTGTTACAGATCCTTCAGTGACATCCTCACGGGTGAAACATTGATGGATTTTTCCACAGGTCTTAATGTTTGTTAGTGATTTTCATCATTGATGAATTCAAGTTTGCAAAAATTCAATTTGGCTGTTCTGCCGAAGTTCACAAAGGAATTCGATTTGTGACGAATTACTTTGTCACAAATTACATTCCATTGTATGGAGCAGATGCAATGATGGGGAACGGCGATGGAGCCACCCCCCTTCATTAAACCCCTTAGATGCCGTATTCAACCCTGATCGCAGCATCTGAAAGTCACATTAAGGCCTTTTCAGGAGTTAATCAGGGGTTTAAAAAATACATACCTCATCATGATTGAAGAAAATGAGAAAAATCTTGCGCACGCTCACGTGTGAGATCACTGATGACGTCACCACGCCCAGCCAGCATGATGACGTGATGATGTGAAAGAGATTTCACACGTTTTCTTCAATTAAGATGGCCATGACGGCCTCTCCATGAGCAAATGAATGAGATGAGTATGTACTTTTTTATCGCCATTTCAGGAAAAATTGATTCGTTACCACAAGGATTATTATGCTGCCAGTAGATTGGATTTAATTTTCAACAAGGCAGACACCCTTCAAAGGGTTATACCCATTTCAGACACTGATTGCATATCTCCACCCGCACCTATGTCCTAGCGATATGCCACCAACATCTGAGACAACCCCTTTAAAGTAAAAATGCTAAATTCACAATTTATAGCCAATAAATAAAAATTAAAAGCTAATAAAAGGGAGTCTGTATAATTATTCAACATATTCAGACAACTGCCTGATAAACCACCCAAAACCAAGTGTATATGTGACTCTGGGAAATAGGCCAAATTGATAAAAGTTCCTCATGGCATGAATTTCAAATGTTTTTTCATAGTGTTTTTACAAGTTTTTTTTCTTTATCCATTTGTAACATATTTTTTTTCCTACCGTTTCTATAGAAAGCCTAAAAAGAAATACTGGAAAAAAAATGCCATAACCAGAGCATGCAGCGTTTAGAGAAAAAAAAAAAAACACCACAAAAAACGCTGCTTATAGTACTTTTATGTTTCACATAACATCTGACCTTAACATTTCTAGGGGGAAAAGTGGAAATAAACATGAAAAACATGGCATTTCCCCCCAAAAAATGCAAAACCACTCCTAATCTAGCATTTGATAATCCAGAAAATATGCCAAATCAGCGTTTCTTTCGAGCACAAAATTTGCACAAAAAGGTAAAATTCATACGATGGTCCATTTTTAACAAACATTTTTTTCACTATTGCCTTGTTGAGAAACAGATGTTAAAAACGGTCCCCTTTAATTGTTTGGGGGCTGTCGGGTTCAGCAACATGACTATGTTGGTCACACGACAGCAGCGGTGGGATTACAGTGTAGTGGTATCATAGCATAGTAACATAGTTTATAAGGCCGAAAAAAGACATCTGTCCATCCAGTTCAGCCTGTTATCCTACAAGTTGATCCAGAGGAAGGCAAAAAACTCCTGTGAGGTAGAAGCCAATTTTCCCCACTTTAGGGAAAAAAATTCCTTCCCGACTCCAATCAGGCATCAGAATAACTCCCTGGATCAATGACCCTCCTCTAGTAACTATAGCCTGTAATATTATTACTCTCCACAGCATAGAAATAAACAGGGTCTAGTGCAACTTGCACGTTTGCCACATCTGCGATCTCAGAATCGCAAAAAATCTAGCAGAGTTGGATTTTTGGCGATTCTGTGGTCTAGGTCGCGGCACACATGTGAGTTGCTCTGCAGTCCCATTAATTCTGAGTAAGTACCGCTACACTGAGATCCCACTACTATGAGTGGGCTTGACAGCTGTCACTTGACCAAGATCGTGTAGCCAAACCTTAATGCAGAATTTTACACAACTTGAAGCAGAAAATTGCTTGATGGATTAAAATGAAATTATAGAAGATTTTGAGATATCGTGCAATAGGTTCCTACAAGTGATTTTTTAAATTGTGTGGGAACCCATTATCCCAAATGCTTAATAATCCAGCACCTACCACGTCCTCTAGTAACTTTGTATCCATATGGTGTGTGTATATATGTATATATTTATGTATATAGCAATGAAAAACATTAAGAGACCACTGCAAAATTATCACTTTCTCTACTTTTACAAGTTATGGGTATGTGTTTGACTACAATGAGCAGTTTTGTTTTATTCTATAAACTACTGACAACATTTCTCCCAAATTCCAGATGAAAAATATTGGGCCACATTTATCATACAGATATGTGACTGCCGAAGGCTGCACTTAATTTATGACGAGGCGCACGCCTTGTTACATATCAGGCACAACATTCAGCAGCGCGCCTGGTCGTCACAGCCGGGCTATAATATATCTGCTCTATTGTATTTTAGAGCATCCTTTTTTTTTTTAGAAAATGAATGCTGGTCAAAATAACAGGTCCAGTAAGCTCAGACCTCAAATAAGGTTTTGAAAACAAGTTCATCTAATAATTCAACTAGGTGGAGTCTAAAAGTCAATATTTCGAAGAATAACCCTGAATTTTTAATTCCAGCTTTCATATGTCTTGGCATGCTTTTGGCCAGTCTTTCATATTGCTTTTGGGTAACTTTATTCCACTCCTGGCACAGAAATTCAAGCAGTCCGGCTTTGATTGATAAGCAATAGGGTAAGACGACTTGGAGCGTGTGGATATTACTGTTAAAATAAAGTCTATTTAGAATAAGATCAGTTTTGACCGATAAATCTCACCACTACACGGGTGATGCTCAGTGTCTCCTCCTGTCACTTGTCACTTCGGCGGTCCTGTGGTCTTTATAGCTTATTACCTCTGGGAAATCGGTATGGTAATCCACCCTCGTCGGGAAAGGAAACTTTAAGATGACGTCACTTATGGCTATTTTGCGGACCCTAGTGCAAAAGTGGCAACTCAGGAGAAGTAACGGAGACGTAATCAGGGGTGCACCTAGTCTTTCTGCTGCCTGAGGCGAAAACTGAAATGGCGTACCCCCCCCTCCCCAATGCCAATTTCTTAACCTAACCCCTTGCCTTCAGCCCATGGTCCTTCGACTGCCCCTCTCTTGCCCCTACCCGATGCTGCCTGAGGCAATCGCCTCACCTGGCCTCATTGGTGGTGCACCCCTGGATGTTACAGTAAAAGAGTTTGTTTTATTCGGTTATACTCACAAAATTGAATCTTTCAAAAAGCATATCATGATAAAAACGCAGATCCCTCTGCCCGACCGGTTTCACCAGTAGCGGATTTTTCAAGGGCTGTTTGCCTAAGAAAGCAAGCAGCCCTTGAGAAAGCAGCATTCGCACATCAAATCAGACTGCCATAATAAACAGCCCTTGTTTGGCTGAGGAAGCTTATATCCTTCTTGTCCCTCAGCCCGCACTCCTTGCAGTATGTTGCACTCATACAATGACAGGATCAACCTTCTCCTGGTCATTTGCATTGCTCCGTTCTAGGAGGCTACTACCACCCCTGTCATCATCATCTCCTAGCACTTTTGTTAGCAGAGGAGGCTATGAAACTGGTACGCGGCTGTGTCCAGGAACCCTGCCTTCTTCTGAGAAGGGAGGGGATTAACTCTTTTCCTTCAGTCTGTCAGGGAGGGATCCCAGTGTTATGCTTTACTACTAAACAGGAATGCCTGATGTGGTTGTCAGCACTGCTGCCAGCTGTCAGCTGAAGGGTGCCTGCACGCTAGGGGGGTATCGAGCGCACAGACACGCACGAATCAATGGCACATGTACTTGTATATAAGGAGGAGCACCCAAGATACCACATTGCCCGGACTTCATTGATTCTCTCAGTGACTATACTCTTAGGTGCTCTCGTTGCATTTTTTGACCGGCACCCTTAAAGTTTTATTTTTTTTAAAAAATGACCGTCAAATGGTCACCATCTTCTCCAAGACAGCAGGTTACTTCTTCATGTTGGAAGACTTGCAGCTGAACTTGCTTGTTGCCTTCTTTACTCTTCCTCAACCAAGAAGTTCACACTGTCGACATGCCGACGAACGATTCTCCGCCGGCAAGCCCAGAGACGTCCACCCAGTGGAGTCCGTTTCTCGGACCCCTGAAGTCTATCGAGCCGTGGAACTTCCAAGTCTTGACGGCCCTCATGTTCCTGATCACAACTTTTTCAGTTGTCGAGAACTTTATCGTCATCATCGTCACCTTGAAGTTCAAGCAGCTGAGGCAGCCGCTAAATTACATCATAGTGAACCTGTCGGTGGCAGACTTCTTGGTGTCCATTGTGGGTGGCGGTATCAGTATTGCCACCAACAGTAAAGGATACTTTTTCCTGGGACGCTGGGCTTGCGTGTTGGAAGGGTTTGCAGTAACTTTTTTTGGTAAGAAGTGGACGTTGATGATGAAATTGCTGTCCCTCGCTTTAGTGTTGCACCCCATGGATGCAGCAGAGCTGAATATGTCATATAGCCCTTCAAGGGTACCTTGTTTCATCAACTCTGAGAGAGTGCAAAGGTGAACGCTGACGTACAGTAGTTATGCTAGTTTACAAACTCAGCCTAGCTTCATCTGACAAACTCACCTCTACTACATCTCTGTTGTTTAACCACGTTTTCTCCTCAACAGGTGTTAGCTGAATTTCAAGCGACTTAGCCGAACGTTCTCCTTGAGACTGAATTAAATTGATATAATTAATTTAGTATGTTCTGTATGGTTGGTTTTTGAGAGGGGCTGTGCTCGGGTCTGCATGCAGATGAGCACCTGAGAGCCTCGAAATCTCCAGGTCATAGTAAATAATACGCATGCTTATTCTAACATTAAAAGAGGTTTAACCTGTCCATTGGTGATCTGGCTGCAGGGAATGTTACTTAATTAGAGGCGTGTAACGTAGTGAGGCACTTACCGTAGTGAGGCACTTACCGTCGTTAGGCACTAACCTACTGAGCCGGCGCCGCTTCCCATCATTCTCAGATAGAGGTCACAGAACTTCTCTCAGATTTCTATTTTACTGAAAACGTCTCTGTCTGTGATACAAAGATGCGCAAATCTGAACTTTTTGGGTTCTGTTTTCTATTTGCTCCTTATATTGATTGTACATGATAGACAGAAAATAGTGATAAATTCTACCGAGTGGGCTGGGGGAAGGGGGTGGGGGCGGGTGGGGTTAGTAAATCAACTTCTTGGCCAGGGATCACCAACCTCCACCATGCCCGGTGTTCTGAAACTACAATGCCCAGAATGCTCCATTCACTTCCCTGAGTGTTAGAAGACAGATGAACATGTTTGAATGCTGGGAGTTGTAGTTTCACAGCAGCTGGAGTGACTGGTTCTGACCCCTGTTTTAATGCAGGCTGCAATTGACAGGGTCACGTGTTCTTATACTTTTGCTGATTGGCGGCCGGGTCCATTTGTAGAGATTTCAAATTTGCTTTTATGACACATATTATCGGCATGCGTCTGCTGCGTTACTGATATATGTTATTTGTGCCAGTTACAGCATGTACATGTGCTGTCAGAAATGCTTACATATCGCCCCCAATGTCTCATAGGTGCGGTCGGCTATTTTCGGAAGTCCCATTAAAATAAGTGGGAGGCGCACTGCGAAAGCGCAGGCACCACTTCATTCACTTCCATGGGGCTTACGGAAATAGCTGAGTTGTCATTCTGTTCTAAGGATAGATGTGAGTCCCAGAGCTGGGACCCGCACCTATCAGATATCGTAGCGACATGCCCCCAATGTACAAGATGAGACAACCCCTTTAAGGTTTAATCACTAACAATCAGAAGTCCTGCAAATTTCTAATAGATGTCATATTTCAATTCATCGCCATTTTCAAGTTATTAGTTTGCAGTCAGTGAATAGAAAACGTTTATTTACACTCAGAGGCAGCACACCTGTGCACAGCTAGTCCTGGATACAAGTCTAGGGAATGCTCTGCTTGCTGCACTCTTTCTGGTAGTTTGCTACAATGTTCCATTCTCCAGTCCAGGCCATTTCCAAGCAGAGAGCAACTAGGAATGTGCCGCTTTACTGCCTCTGAATGGAAACAAGAGTGCTCCATTCATTGACAGCCAACTACTATCTTAATAGCATTGAGGAACAGAAACACAAAGTATATTAGAAATCTGTGGAATTTTCCAATCACTGTATATAGTGGTGAAACTACTGTATATGTTCATGAAACTGGAAGACGACTTGCCATAGTAACAAAGTAAGGTTGAAAAGTGACATCACTTCCGGCTCAGCCTTTAAAGAGGTTGTGCCAAATTTGAATTGTCGTCTCCAAAACCAGGAAAAAGGGACTTATAAGGGGCGCAGCTTTCCAAACAGATGTTCAGATGAACAGTTATCATCAAGTCCAATTACTGATTGTGTAGCAATAATGCTTTTCGGTAGACCTCCCAAGTGTCCCTCTTTTGGAGGGACGGTTCCTCTTTTTGACCCAAGTCCCCCTGTCCCTGCTCCTTAAATGTCCCTCTTTTTGATCTGAGGTACAGATCTGCAGTATTACATTCACAATATTGACCCAGAAAGTGTTTCTCTGGTTCCTCTCTGTATATTACAGTCTGTGTGGTGTATTATTTCATTATTTGATGCAGTTGGTATTTTAGAAATTTCTAGTCAAATTATTTTTGCACCATTTAATAAGAGAAAACTATCTATACCATATAGATATGTAAGAAAAATGAATCTTTCACACAATGAACCAGAAGTGTCCCATTCAAAAAGTTGGGAGGTACATTATGCATTTCGGGACTGGACTAGTTCCTTCATCAGGTTGTGTTTTGACCTAATGAAGGGACTAGTCCAGTCCCAAAACGCGTTGTTGCTACACATTTAGTAAGTGGACTTCATGTGATAGTCCTTTTTTCCTGTTTTTTTGTTTTGTTTTTTTTTTTGAGACAAAGTTCATCCTGATGGAGTTTCCGATGGGCCAACTGGTCAGCAGCTTTCTTTACTTTATATTTCAGTTTGTTGGGTTTTTGTGCCCTTAGCACAACAATCCAAGCTAAGTGATACCATACCCCCCCGATCTACTTAAAGTTACTGCTCTATGTGCGCTGTTTGTGTGTCACGCTCTGGTGTGGAGGGAATAGCCACACCAAGCGTAAGAGGGAAGGGAAAAGACCAAAGAAGGGAAATGTTCACCTCCTGCAGGGAACCCTGAAACTAGGCCCTGACTGACTACCAGTATGAACAGGTCTTAGTGGTAGGAGAGTTCATACAAAGGAACCTAATAACAAACCCTATAGAACCCTGCAGCTAGTGACAGAGGAAAGAGTCAACCCGTTCCTCCAAGAGGACGGACGAACAGGAGACTCCAGAAGGCAAAACCACAACAGGGAAAAGTAGGATAAACACAATAGGGAAAATTACACTTATATTGATGCAGATATTGCAGCAACTGGAACTCATCCGAGAACAACACCACACACAACAAAGTAAGCAGAAAGTATAAACCGCAAGGAATACTGGGAGAGGAAGGGATAAACAGGTGAAAGATAATCACCACACCCACAACAGCTGAGTGGAAGGGGTGTGGTAAACAACTACCAAGAGGAAAACATGTCAAATTATGTCACTTTTGAAAGCCTAGCCGAACGCCTACAACCTGATGCCGGAACGTTGGTGACATTGTGTGTTTTTACTGGACACTAGCTGAAATTTTAATCTTATCCCCTATCCACAGCGGTCTGACTGATGAGACCACCGCCTATCCCAAGAATGGGGGTCCTGTGTCCCCCTGTCTGAATGAACAATGGGCAAGCATGCGATTTGCTGCTCCATTTGAATTATAGCACATGGTAATCTCCAGCTTCCTATAGAGATGAATGAAGCCGCAGAGCACATGCTTGACCTCCGCTCCCTATACTCAAAGTTACCAGAAGTTGCATCCCCACCATTCAGACCCCTATACCCTGACCTATGGATCCTCTGAATCCCCACCAATAAATGCAAGTATTAGGGGATACTTTTAAAAATTGATAAAACCATTTTAAATCCTTTGCTTGGGGAACTAGAGAGGATCTTCACTGTAATAGGTAATATTCTGCTCACGGCTTCCCAGGGTAGAAGAACTTTTCTTTGACAACTCAGATTTTAAGTACAGAGGTGCACAGTATTTCCCCCATATCAGCCACTGAAGGCTCAAATGTTGGAATATACATCCCCTTTTCTGACACTCAAATGCAAAATCTTCAGAAAGTGAGTTTCCGTGTAGTAATAGTAGTAAATACAGAGAGGAAATATTTCCAGTCCTGACACATTCTCGTTAGAGAAATTGTATGAAGTCCTGATTTCTAATCTTACAAAACGCAGGCAGACGTTCACTTGTTAATAGTTGTTTTTTTTACAGTTTCTTACACTAATGTGCAAGTAACAGAAAATATCGAGTGCTCTCACATCCAGGCAGTGTCCCTTATGGTTACAGCTAAGGTTATTCTTTCTATAATTAAAACTGATCCAGTTTTTCAGTCTCAGGTTTTTTTTTCTTTTTACAGCTTTCAAGATCTTGGCTTGTAATCACTGAATAGTGACCTTCATTATTTACTTGCAGTGAATAATTATCTGTCCTGGTCATGAGATGGACACAGGACGAGCATGGTTCATCCCAGTCATCAGAAATGAGTCCTCAGCCCATGACCAGGACAGTAAACCTGGAAACAATGACTGCTACTATACAATGACTGCAAGCAGAGATCTTAAGACCTGTGAGGAACTGATACAGAGCATATAGGGGAAAACTTTATAACAGTTTCTTATAAAATGCATAATATTTCCATTGCTGTATGTGTAATATCACCACTGCCCATTATACATAATGTGTGAATAGATAAAGTACTCACATTGGTGGCAGTATGTACAGTGTGCCACTACTGTCTGAAAAAACATATACAGAAGGGATATATAAAACTCGCCGCAATGCTTATAAATATCCTGAAAAGATAGTAAAGTACTTACATTGGTAAGATGCTGTAGGGTTGTTATATTGTAAGCTGTGGAGAACTGAGAGGTCCCCTTTAAGTCTGGCACTATATACAGGAGCTTGCATTGATGAGACGTGGAAGAGAAACTACCCCCAAACTTCACCCGTTATATCACAGTTTTCCACTATTTAAAGGGATTAATTAGTACCGCACATATGCTGCATTTTAATGCATACCTATTAAAAAGTGTTTTAGGAGTCCAGTCTATTAGTAGTAATATTTAGTAAAATTCAGTTGTCAATTTTTATTTTTTTTTTTTATAAATGCAGCATCTATCTAGTAGGAATAACAGAGGAACAGCACAATGCATGCGAAACATACAATCCACAGATGTAATTTCATGGGGAAAACAAGTGTTTACTGAAAACAGTCTCGTCAGAAGAGGTGACAGGTTCTCTTTAATATATGCAAGTACTCCCTCCCATGTCCACATGGAACCACCATGTTGGTATATACTATATTGACGATCAATACTTTAAAAAGTAGGGATGAGCAAACTCGTGGAAGTTCGGGTTCGCTGGATTCAGCTGAACTTCTGGTCAAAGTTCGGGTTCGGGACCCGAACTTGACCCCATTCTGTCTTAAAGGGAACCTGTCATCTCTGAAACACCCCCTGAACTAGAGTAAGCGTTGTATAGTGTAAGTGATGCTGAATCCGGTTATGTAAGTTTTATCTTCATACTCACTTCCATTCTGACACTGTGCTCCCACAAACCTGCAGTAAAATGCATTGAGAGGACTCTTCTTTGAATCCTCTCCATTATGTGAGTGAGCACTGGAGTCCAGCGAGTGCATTTTACTGCAGGTTTGTGGGAGCACAGCATCGGAATGGAAGTGAGTATGAAGATAAAAATTACATATTCGGATTCAGCATCACTTACACTATACAACACTAACTCTAGTTTAGGGGGTGTTTCGGAGATGACAGGTTCCCTTTAAGAATGCTATTATTTTCCGATATTACTTTGCAGTTCGGGTTCACTCATCCTTATTAATAAGCCATTCATCAGCTATTACTTGTGAGGTTCTCAAACAGTTTAGGGCTCTTTCTTCTTGCTCCTCAGGAATCGTAGCTTTGTGGTCCCTGGCAATCTTGGCCTTTGAGCGTTACATCGTGATTTGTCGGCCACTTGGAAATCTCCGTCTTCGCGGGAAACATTCAGCCATTGGTATTCTGTTTGTGTGGGTCTTCTCTTTCATTTGGACAATTCCTCCGACCATGGGATGGAGTAGTTACACAACAAGTAAGATTGGAACCACGTGTGAACCCAACTGGTGAGAGGTTCTTCTCCTTTATTGTTATAACATATAATCTATATTAATTTACAGGCTGGCAAAGAACTTTTATCATTAAAGGCTATGGACACCTTCAGGGCTATTGTTTCTGAGTACATCTTACTCACCTTGGGCAAAAAAATCTTTATTTTTCAATAGGTCTTTATTTAAAGTGTTCAGCCATTTCTGATTTTACATTGTAACAAATCAGTCTATTTGCAAGCTATCAGTTTCTGTTTTCTTTGAATCTTGTCATCTGACAGCTCATGTGCAGCTCTTATCTTTGATCTCTTGACCTCAGAAACACTCATTATAGCTCAATTCATATCAAACTGATAGCAATATGGATTAAATAAGTGTTTATGAAGTCAGGAGACAGCAGTTACACATGAGCTGAGAGAGGACAGGATTCAAAGAAAACAGACTGATTTTTAAACCCGTATCTCAGAAACAGCTGGTCATTTTTAATAACGACCTATTGAAAAAACAATTTTAGCCCAACATGATTAAAAGGCAATCAGAAAAAATGCCCCCAAGGTATACATAGCCTTTAAGTATATCTGCTGTCAAGAATCATGATCATTGGGTAAGACCATGTTCACACCTGTATGGATAACTCCATTCAGAACCTCTGAAACAGATTTCATCACATTTTACCATGTACTGTAAAGGTACAGTAACATATCTTACTGTTACTGGTTTCTGAGGAACCCATAACTAGGTTTCAAGACATTCCAACCCTTCTTGGGTAAATCTACTCTACCTTCATGAGGATTTGTGTAATCCGGAGTCCCTTATTGCTTATTCATCATCACCCTTGTCACCAAGTGTCCGTAAGTTCAAAAGTCAGAGTAACCATTTCATGATGGGGAGTGTAGGGTTGTGAGGTTCTGCAGATCTTTATCATGGATGATAAACTTTGAAAAGCTTTCAATGGGTTGGACAGGATTACGTCTGGAGGAAAGAAGGTTTCTACACAAACATAGAAGAGGATTCTTTACGGTAAGAGCAGTGAGACTGTGGAACTCTCTGCCTGAGGAGGTGGTGATGGTGAGTTCACTAAAAGAGTCCAATAGGGGTCTGGATGTATTTCTGGAGGGTAATAATATTACAGGTTATAGTTACTAGAGAGGGGTCGTTGATCCAAGGAGTTATTCTGATTGCCTGATTGGAGTCGGGAAGGAATTCTTTTCCCCTAAAATGAAGGAAATTGGCTTATACCTCACAGGGTTTTTTTGCCTTCCTCTGGATCAACTTGCAGGATAACAGGTCGAACTGGATGGACAGATGTCATTTTTCAGTCTTCTAAACTATGTTACTATGAATAGAAGAACATGGCCTCTTTCTTCCAGAAACAGCCCCACACCTGTCCATGAGTTTAGTCAGCTCCACTGAAGTGTATGGGGCTCAACTGCAATGCCACACTCAACATACGGACAGGTGCGGAGCTGATTTAGGCAGAAAGCAGACATGTATTTTCAGTCCTGGACAACTCCTTTATGTTGGTTATGGATGATCAAAGTATTAAAAAATTAGATTTGGCTGCTTCGACAAATTTTACAAAAAAATTCTCTTCTTGATGAATTATTTTGTCACGAAGTACATTTCATTGTAAGTAGAGCATGCAATGACAGGGAGCGGCGCAATCCCCCGTCATTGTACCCCTCAGATGCTGTATTCATACATGAAATAGAATGTAACATTCTGTTAAAGAAAATCATACTTAAAGGGGTTTAAGTTTTCTCAAACAGCCCCTCACAGGTAATATACTTACCCCGCTCCCAGCACAGCTCCTGGTCCCTGCCGCTGCTGCTTCTCCCTGGTGTCGGCGGGAGGGGGGACAGCCAATGGCAAGTTGGGATAGGGACGAGCCTCCCTAGCAACCACTAGGCTCGTCCTTGTCCCCATCTGCCATTGGCTGCTCCCCCCGACACCAGATGTTTTCATCAGTGTGTAGGGAGAAGCAGAAGCGGCAGGGACCAGGAGCTGTGATGGGAGCGGGGTAAGTATATTACCTGTGAGGGGCCCGGCACATGGGGGACTGTTTGAGAAATTAGATAACCCCTTTAATTCACCCATTTGCTCGCGACCAGCCACTGCCATCTTGATTGAAGATCTGGTGTGAAATCTTGCGTGGCCCGTGATGACGCCAGCATCTCTGCCTAGTAGAAGTTTATTTAAGAAAAGATGATTGACCTCAGGGAGATGAACCATCATCACCACAGAGACACCATCACGAGTCTCAACGTTGGTGAATCTAAAACAAGGCTCCCTGGGAAAAGCAATATGCAAATCAAAAAGAAAACCACTACTCCACACTGATGAGGGGCAAATACCCCGAAACAGCTGTCTGTGGATGGATACCATGCTTTGGCATAGGTGGTTTCCTTTTGGAGACTGCCCTTCCCTTGGTTGTTTCTTCCCGGCGAAAGGCCTGGCTAGTTTTGACCGTCGTTGAGACATGTGATGGTGTCTCCGTGGTTTTCTTTTTGATTTGCATATCACCTCTGCCAGCGTGGTGACATCATACGTCACACTGGATTTCATGCAAGATGATTTTTTTTTGTTTTTTACACTATTTCAGGTTAAATTGATTCGCTACCACAAAGCACGAAGAAATTCGGGTTTGTGTCAAATTGAATTTATCCTGAAATTCGGATCAAAGTCCACTTCATGGACTTTGATTTGCTCAACACTAGTTGTAGACATAATGATTTCTCCCCAGTAAGTTTCCTGATTTATTTTTCTGATCGGAAGGCTTGTTGGGAATGGAGCATATACTGAAGGATATTTCCGACAATATAAATGATATTCCCAGCTTTAGTTATTTCTGAGCTGACCCTGCCAACAGATCATTTATATTTGATGCCTGGGGAGACATACTATACCGAACAGATTGAATTTTACCCTGGAGATAAGCAGCATTATAATTATTTGGCAGCTGCTCATCTCCCCACGTATTATTTAACATGTATATTACCAGGGACATTTGGGCCGATGACTGTAGGACGTCATCTATTGTGTCTATGACAGTCATCCAGAACCTCCGTCTGGATTTAGGTATTTACATTCAAGTTGACCCTGTAAATAAATACATATGTAGTCGTTCACTTTGCATTATTCATCCCACAATGCATTGCACACACCTGCCGTGCACTATAGATTGACACTAATTAGGGAAATAAGTGTAAAGAGTCACAGCTGTAGAGATTATCTTGTCTGGTGTGAACTGGTGATTATACTGGATTTGTCTCCTAGAACGTATGTGACATCTTGTATCATCAGGGGAGAGACCTGGTGGCAGGAGACCGGTCACAGCCATGTGTAGTCATCAATATGCAGAACCGAGGCTTATTAAAATACCTCCCACTACAGGTACTGAAGAGAGGAATGATGAATAATTAAGAAGCAGGGCCGCCATAACCTGAGAAAAGGTAAAAAGAGACATAGAATAGGGAGAAAATATTGTAAGATCCAATGCACCTTCACTTCCTCTAAAAGAATTACTAAAATCCACAGTTGTGTAACATGAGAGATGTGAGCTAAATTTTACATAGATGGATACACATGAGATAGATAGATATGAGATAGATAGATAGATAGATAGATAGATATGAGATAGATAGGTGATAGATAGATAGATATGAGATAGATAGGTGATAGATATGAGATAGATAGATAGCTAGATAGATAGATAGATAGATAGATAGATAGATAGATAGATAGATATGAGATAGATAAATATGAGATCGATAGATAGATATGAGATAGATAGATAGATAGATAGATAGATAGATAGATAGATGAAGGAAAAAAGCGGCACCGCTGTAAACAGAGTTGAGATGGAGTGCCAGCGGCTGTAGAGGCGATCCAACTTCCAAACGAAATATACAAAAAGTAATTCCACGGCACTTCCAAAATGTGGTCAAAGGCAGTGTAGTTTATTCACCAGAATGCGACGTTTCAGTCCACTTGCTGGGACTTTTTTCAAGCAGTGACATACATGATATGGTGCTCAATGCGTGTATATATACATGTGTTCCAATAATTGATAATTATACATAATTAGTATAAAATTGTACAAAAATTCATTTTTAAACATGATTGTGTTTTATCAAAAGTGTTACTTTCATTATGCTTCTCATTATACAATTCATTCAACTTATGTACAACAGTGAAAACACAGTACAGTGACATAAATACATTAGTCAATTCATAAACCCTCCCCCTTCAGGTGTGACGTGGTAAAGAAAAATTAAAAGCATACAAAACTCATATTTCTAATCAACTAACCAGCGTGATTCCCGTTCATGTTCCAGCATCTCGGCATGGTATAACTCCAACAGCGCATGCGTGCGCTGAATGGATAGCGTAAAGACGTTCCTCATTCAAGTGGAACGCAAATGATCTGAGGTGGAACGCACATGTGATCAATGTAGACGTCATCTGTTGCCCGATCACATGACTCAAGTGGGACGCATACAGAAACTCCGCTGCGTTCATGAAATGTCACTGTATGTCACTGCTTGAAAAAAGTCCCAGCAAGTGGACTGAAACGTCGCATTCTGGTGAATAAACTACACTGCCTTTGACCACATTTTGGAAGTGCCGTGGAATTACTTTTTGTATAGATAGATAGATAGATAGATATGAGATAGATAGAGATAGATATGAGATAGAGATAGATAGATAGATAGATAGATATGAGATAGATAGATAGATAGATAGATAGATAGATAGATAGATAGATAGATAGATATGAGATAGATAGATAGATAGATAGATAGATATGAGATAGATAGATAGATATGAGATAGATAGATAGATAGATATGAGATAGATAGATAGATAGATATGAGATAGATATTAGATAGATAGATAGATAGATATGAGATAGATAGATAGATAGATAATGGATAGATAGATAGATAGATAGATAGATAGATAGATAGATAGATAGATAGATAGATAGATAGATATGAGATAGATAGATATGACTTTTCATGGATGCTTGAGAAAAGTCCCAGTGTGAGGACTGAAACGTCGCTCCTGGTGAAATAAATCACTACATGATTTAAGCACATTTCTGGTGGTGTTGCGGATTTTGTTATTTTTATATTCAAGTGGACTGGATCTCGTCCGGAGCCGCTGGCACACCTTCACCTGTGTACTTTGGCTGTGCTGCCTTCATTATTGCGTATAGATAGATAGATAGATAGATAGATAGATAGATAGATAGATAGATAGATAATATATAGCTGATAGACAGATAGATAGATGTGATATAGATAGATGTGATATAGATAGATGTGATATAGATAGATGTGATATAGATAGATAGATAGATATTTAAACTAACTTATTTGTCGAATCTACGTAAAAAAACAACATTCCTGCCCAAATTACGTACGTTCAGTCAGCGTAGTTTAAATACGCAATACCTAAGCATTAGCATACAAAAGTGCGTACAAATCCTTAGCGCACTATTGATGCGCGATTGCGTCATAAGCACGAGGCTAGGCTGCGGCGTACAATCTTTAGAGGCAGTCCATATGAACTGGAAAAATAAGGTGCTCACTGCTGCTAGCTATCAATAAGTGAATAATTTACTAAAAACACCGTTCAATAAGTGCATAATAGGACACATTGCAGTACCAGAAAAAGAATACACACAATGGGCTAAAGTGCTGAGCCATTAAAAACAGTGAAGCTAAAATACAGCAAAGACATAAGTATGCAGACATTTTAGTGCAATCAATTTCACATTAGCAAGCATAAAAGGCTCAGATATACGTTTGAGTCTCTCCTTGTAAATTAATCCACGTGAGGTTAAATTGTAATCCAAACAGGTAATGTGTAATCATGGATAATAGAGAATAGCAGCAAATAGAGAACCTTTTTGGAAAAGGCAGCTCCCAAATAACCTGAGAAGAGGGTAAAAAGGAAAATAGGCGCACTTCAGCGCAACAGGGAAATTTTTGCAGAATGGGGGGAGTCCGGACAGCCATACCCATCTGGGTGAGAGTCAAACGGGGGCAACACAAACTAAACAAAAACAACTGCCAATTAGCATCTCACCTGTCAGGTGCAGTCCATGGTGTGGCTCTAGGGGCGTAGCTATAGGGGGTGCAGAGGTAGCAGTCGCTACCGGGCCCAGGAGCCTGAGGGGGCCCAAAGACCCTTGTGCCGCATAAGAAGACACACAAAGCACTGAGGAAAGGGGGGCCCAAGATGAACTCTTTCACCAGGGCCCATGAGCTGTTAGCTACGCTCCTGTGTGGCTCCCATAGGTCCTCCTGCAGTGTCCTTGACACTGCCAGTAGTTGTGTTCCTCATATGAGGGACCTGAATTCCTCCCTGCTCGAGCTGCTGCTGAAGCTCATCAGAGGATGCTCCTGCCTCTTGTAGGCCATGTTTGCTGCATTAGTGGAACTCCAGTGCCCTCTTCTTCCTGAAGTTGGACTTGACCGGGTCCGGGTGGTGGTGACGCATGCTGCAGCTATTTTCGCTTTTCCGGATGCTCCTGCTGGGACAACAGGGGTAAGGACTTCTGGCTGCAGCGGTTCCAGAAAGGTTGCATCCAGGAAAAAAGCCCCAGCTTCCCTGGCTGCTGGCTTCATCTTCCATGGCAGCTGGTATTGGTGGACCACTGTGGATTGGAAGGTGAACAATAACATGGTCAGATGACCCAGCTGTAAGGATTGTGGTGGGGATGATGGTGCTGGTAGTCCAGGAATCAGAGGCTCCGGCTGAGGCTGCGGCTTTTCCCTGAACCAGAGGATGCCATCTGGGAACTCCTACAGGCAGCGCAAGCGTCCTGGACCTGGTGGTTCATCAGGCCACACTTCTGGTTCCGTTGTAGGCACCAGAGGCTTTGAAAGGAGGGTAACCCTTTCAGGGACGCCATGGGGGTGTACTCCACGTACAGACTATGCCGATGTTGTGGCAGGTATAGCCGTTTCACCGACCTGCGGCCTACAAAATACTACTTTCCATCCTCATCATCCTGCAGGAAGCCAGACCCTCACCCAATGGAAAACCAAATCACCGTTCCCTTTTTTCCGTTCCAATGCAGGATCTCCCGGCCTAGGGTGGTCGAGTATCTGTATGACCCAGTCCTCCACTGCGGTTTTATAGTCCCAGAGGGTCTGTGCATGGGCCATCACAGATGGTGGAACAATTGGGTTCTGGTGTATGGAAGGGGTGAATCTCCTCCTGGACAGCGAAGTGGACGCTCCAGATGCCTCCGCCGCACGAGCCAAAGCAGACGTTCCAGCCACAGGAGCCAAAGCAGACGTTCCAGCCACAGGAGCCAAAGCAGACGTTCCAGCCACAGTAGCCAAAGCAGACATTCCAGCTGCAGGAGCCAAAGAAGGCGCTCCAGCCACCTCACCAGTTGCAGCAACAGCAACTTCAGCAGGTGGTAAGGAACACACAGGCACTGAAGCTGGGTTTCTCTGGCAGACTTGTGACACCCTGTGTGGAGCGGGTGGTGGTTCAGGTAAGTCGTCTCCAAAAAACATTTTGTTCCAATTTGGACGCAGCTGTTTACTAGCCATGATGCTTGCCTCTTGCTCTGAGGTCAGCGCTGGTCTAAACAGTGGGGCTGAGTAGGGGGAGAAGGGGTTATGTCGGGGTGGGGGGGACCCAGGTACATTCCTTGCATAGGGGCCTTCTGCTGTGTCCGCCCCTGGATAGATAGATATTAGATACATAGATAGATATTGGATGGATGGATTTATGGATAGGTATATAAGGAGATAGATAGGCACAGCATGTAGACCCAGCCTAAGCCCACTGACAGGTGAGGTGAATAACACTGATTTTCTTGTTACAATTGACCCTTTGAAGGGGCAATTATAACAAAAAGTGAACTGTTCAGTTCTTGAAACTGAAAAGCGTTGAAAGAATAAAAAGTTGGCAGGTGTAAAGATTTTTTCCCATGATTACCAAAAACTCAAGGCAAAATACAGCAGTTTTGCAAAATCAACTACAAAAAAATTAAAAAAAAACTCTCTGAAGGAATTGTCCAGTCTTTTTTACACAAAAGGCTACACAAACATGTAAAATTATTAGTGTTGAGGGAACATGTTCGTCCGAATATGGTATTCGGCCGAACACTGCATGTGCTTGAGCACCATGCTCGAGTCCCCTCCCCGCACGCTAATTAGCCAATTAGCGAGCGGTGAGGTACTGGCATTCACTGTAATGCCGTAGCCATCTTGGCTACTGGCATTACAGTGATTGGCTGGCCGGGAACGTGTCATCGGGTGCTATAAAGCACCGGGTGACATGTGACCCACTCAGACCTAGTCAGTGAGAGCTGCTGCAAGGAGCGACAGATAGTGTAGGGAGAGAAGAACGCTAGGCAGGGATAGTATTTCTTTTGAAAAGACCCAAAAGCCCTTTTAAGGGCTATTATATCTTGCTGCAATATATATATATATATATATATATATATATATATATATATTTTAAGGGGTTAAAAATTACGCAAGGTGGCCTGACATTAACGCCACCTGCGCAGCTGGTGCATGGTGTATTACTCTCTGTATACTATATACCTGACATCCTTTGCTATTTTTTCTGCTGTTAATTAAGTGCAAGGAGGCACATATAGTGTAGCGATAGGATTTGGCTAGGCAGGGCTAGTTGTTGTGTTAAAAAGACACAAAAGTCCGTTGTTATATCTGACTGCATTTTTTTTATTTATTTTGGGGCAAAAATAACACAAGTGTGCCTGGCGCTAACGCCACGTGCACAGCGTGTGCATTATAACGTTCTGTAGTCTATATACCTGACACCCGTTGCTATTTTTTCTACCGTTAATTAAGCCCACAGTACCTCTTTTGCATCTGCTGTATAACATTTGCGCAAGGAGGCACATATAGTGTAGGGATAGGATTTGGCTAGGCACGGCTAGTTGTTCTGTTCAAAAGACACAAAAGTCCATTGTTATATCTGGCTGCAATATATTATTTTTGTGGTGGGTTAAAAATTGCCTGACCTTAACACCACCTTTTCAGCATCTGCTGTCTAACATTTGTGTATCCCAAATAACAGAAATCCAGTGTATTTTTTTCTGTGGCTATTGAAGGCGACATTACTAATGTAGCCGTGATTAGCGGCAGAAAAAAACGCAATAAATGTCAGGTATATAGGAGAAACATACATTGTCCTGCACATGTAATGTCACCGTGATTAGCGTCAGAAAGAAACGCAATAAATGTCAGGTATGTAGGAGAAACATACATTGTTCTGCACATGTAATGTCACCGTGATTAGCGTCAGAAAGAAACGCAATAAATGTCAGGTATGTAGGAGAAACATACATTGTCCTGCACATGTAATGTCACCGTGATTAGCGGCAGAAAGAAACGCAATAAATGTCAGGTATATAGGAAAAACAAACATTCTAATGCACACAACTAGCACTGCCTAGCCGAATCCTATCCCTACACTATCTGTGCCTGATTGCGCAAACGTTATACATTATATGAATAATGGCAGAAAAAAATACACTGGATGTCAGGTATTTAGTATACAGAAAGGTTATACTGCACATGCAGCACAGGTATGTGACATTACCTGCGCTGCGTCTGCTGCATAACGTTTGCTCATTCGGTGAAATTTTTCTGCTCATACACTAAAAAAAATCTGCACAACTGTACTTTTGACAAACTTGCATATATACCATTTAGTATGAGCAAGGCGATCAGTAAGGGACAGGGAAGTGGGCGTGCTGCTGATGGACGGTGGGCGTGGTGAAACAGTGTCTGCTGGCAGAACACAAGAAACAAAGTCATCCAAAACTCCTAGCTTCATGTCTCAGTTTGGAGGGCGGCGCAAGACAGGTTCTTGTTAGGTCAACATGTCAGGAGGAGGACCAGAGTGAGGTTAATTTTTTAGATTAAAAAATTAGGGGTGAGGGCCTGCTGGTGAACCTCTTAAATATTTAAAGGCAAAGGCAGCCTAATAAGCAGTTTGATATGATGGAGGAAGAGGACGAGAAGAGGAAGGGGTTCATGGAAATACAGTGTATTCAATACACCTTAAAGAGGACCTTTCACCACTCCTGACATGCCTGTTTTAATAGCTTCATGCATTCCCCATGCAATAATAAGTCTGGAACATTTATTCTTATGTCTGTATGTTGTGCCATTCCTTTATTATTTGCACTAGAAGTTATGAATGAATTGCTATTTGTCTGCAGTAAGGGTACAGAGGGGAGGTAACCAGTTGGGGGGGTGTATCTGCACAGTCTGAACATGGCAGCACTGATTGGCTAGAGTCAGTCTGTGCAGGGACACACCCCCAGCTGGTCACCTCCCCTCTGTTCCTTTACTAAAGGCAAATAGCAATTCATTCATAACGTCTAGTGCAAATAATAAAGGAATGGCACAGCATAGAGCCATAAGAATAGATGTTCCAGAATTGTTAGTACGTGGGGAATGCATGGAGCTATTAAAACAGGCATGTCAGGAGTGGTGAAAGGTCCTCTTTAAAAGCCACAATTAAAGTTCCTTTATGTTCAGCCGCTTTCCTCTGGTGGAGTAGCGAAATTAGGGGCAATCCAGACCTTGTTTATTTTGATTATCAGCGTCAGCATTTTCAGTTGACAGGCGGATACGCTTAGCAGTTATTATGCCCCTAGCGGCACTAAATAACCACTCCGACAAAACGCTGGCGGCAGGACAAACCAGCACCTCCAAGGCGTAGAGCGCCAGTTCATGCCACGTGTCCAGCTTAGACACCCAATAATTATAAGGCACAGAGGGATCGATGAGGACGTTGACATTGTCAGCTAGGTACTCCTTTACCATTTTACAAAACTTTTCCCTCCTAGTTGTGACACTAGGCCGCTTATCAGAACGGTTTCCACATGCAGCACTGTCCATCTTTATTGTGAGCAGGTAGAGTTCCAGCGTGTGCTCAGGTCGCACAGCAGTCAATGAGCTGGCAAGTGTAAGCGCTGCTGCAGCGTTGCCAGACCGGCGGAAGCTGTAGGTGACTTTCGGAAATGGGCACCTTCACAAGCAGCTCAGGCAAATTGGTGTAGGTTTTGAGAAACAACTGAACCACTAAGTTGAAGCAGTTGCTTGGCCTGAGGGAGACTCTTGTTTGTCCTTCCTGTTGGAGGAACAGGTAGACTCATTCCTGTCATTAGTTCCAGGGTCCTATAGGGTCAGTTTGGTTTATGTTCCTGTGTATGAACTCGGCTACATTTGAGGCATGTTCATACTGGTAGTCAGTCAGGATTAGAGTCAGAGTTTTCTTTTAGGAGGTGTCCTTCTTTTAGGAGGTGTCCTTCCTTCCTTAGTTTCCAGGCCTAATCTTCTTTCCCTCCTATGCTCTGTGTGGTTTTCTCCCCACACCTGAGCGTGACAGTATGTGTGTGAGCTTGCCAAGCTCCAAAGCCACCACCAAGTTGTGGCCGTTATCAGACACAACCACGCCTGGTTGTAGGTTAAGTGACAAGAGCCACAGCTCAGCCTGGTCCCTTATACCCTGCCACAGCACTGTGGCGGTGTGTTGTTTGTCACCTAAGCAAATAAGTTTCAGCACAGCCTGTTGCCGCTTCCCCACCGCTGTGCTAAACTGCTTCCAGCTACTGACTGATGGCTGATTGGTGCTGCAAAATGAGAATTCCTAGATGGAAGTGGTGGAGGGGAAGGAGGGGTTGCAGCCGCTAATGTAGGTGGTGGCGGAAATCCTAGTGGAAGTAGGGCCCGCAATCCTTTGTGTCGGTAGCACCTGTGCCATCCCAGGGTACAACTTGCTCCTAGCCTCCACAGCGTTCACCCAGTGTGCCGTCAGGGAAATGTAGCATCCCTGGCCAGAAGCACTTGTCCATGTCGTTAAGTGGACCTTCCCAGTAACTGCGTTGGTCAGGGAATGGGTTATGTTTCAGGACACATGCTGGTGTAAAGCGGGGACGGGACACCGGGAAAAATAGTGGCGGCTGGGGACTGCATAACGATGGACAGCCGCCCCCATCAGGCTTTGAAAAGCCTGAATGTCCACCCGCCTAAACGGCAACATTTCAAGGGACAGCTGCCGCCATCAGACTGCGAAAAGCCTCAGTGACCACAAGCAACATTTTCAGCGCCAACAATTTGTAAAGGTGTGCATTTAGTGTTATGGCCTGTGGGTGGGTGGCTGGGTATTTGCGCTTTCGTTCAAAGGCCTGGGGTATGGACATCTGTACGCTGCGCTGGGACACAGAAGTGGATGTGCTCAATGATGGTGCTTACGAGGGTCCAGGTGCAGAGCGGGAGGCATCTGGGCCTGCGTCTTGGCTAGCACGTAACACAGGGAAGAGGAGGCAGTGGTGTGACCCGCAGACACCAATTGTGGATCCAGGCGTTTGGCCCACCTATTAGGGTGCTTTGCTGCCATGAAGATCATGCTGGTCGTGGTCAGGTTGCTAGTGTTCATGCCCCTGCTCATTTTGGTACGGCACAGGTTGCAAATGACAATTCTTTTAGCGTCCACACTTGTTAGTGGGTCCTGCCTTCTCCCTCACCCCACCGCCTCTTCCAGCCTGTTGCGGTGCTGCGGATTCCTCCCCCTCTGTACTACTGTCCTCGCTCAGCTTGCCTCCTTCCCATGTTGGGCCAGTGATTTCATCTTCCAGCACCTCCTCTTCCACTTCTTCACTCTGGTCCTCCTCCTGACAAGTTGACCTTCAGTGCTGCTGACACTCAAAAACATTTGGGGTGAGGGTCTGCTGCTGATCTGACTGTGTAAAACATTAGGGGTGAGGGTATGCTGCTACTTGCGCTTTATATACAAGTAAATATGTTTCCTAACAATATTTCCTCTAAAATCGATGTTATCTTCGTTTTTTGGGGGTATTATTGTCATTCTGTAAAAGTGGCGTAATAGTCGGACATCATCGTTAATAGCAGCGACTTCGGTGTCCAAGATGCAACCAGATATCCTCCCCATGCTGTTCCCTAACCATTTCAGTGGTGTTTCCACCATTTTCTCACGTTTCCCTATGAACCAGACACCCTCCCCTCTGCAGAGAAGGGGGTGCCTGGTGTTCTCCCATTTACTTTCATTATACTCGGGTGCTTGGCCGAGCACCACCTAGTGTTCGGCCAGAGCACCCGAGCATCGCGGTGCTCGATCATCACTAAAAATTATAAAATAAGCAATCCTCACCTTTACAGCAACATTTCTGAAAAGCCTCATGAACCTTCGGCTAGTTTCTTCCTGATCCCTCTCAACACACAGCAAATGACGGCTGAGGTAATCAGTGGCTGCCTGCATGTCAAGAGGGAGCAGGAAGAAGAGACTAGCCAGGGCCTGGGATGCATTGGAAAGGCACTGGAGGTATTATGGCACTGGACAAAAAATAGGGTTTCCCTTGAGGCACATGAGGTCTCCATATAGTTCTGATTTTAGACAGAGAAATAAGGAGTCTACCTCTGAAAAAAAAACATGGTGTGCTTCATCAGACTTCATCTGTATTGTTTCTAGGGGAGAGTAGCTCCATATATAAGTAGGGCAGCCAGACATCTGGCTTTAGTTTCCTGGCTTCCTGGTACTTTCACTTTCACTTTGTGCCGTTCATCTAATAAACCTTACCTCTAAACTACTGATAGGTCATACACTTATTTAAGCTGCATTTTTTATCAGTAAGATAAGAACTGAGCTATAATGAGTGTTTAGGAGGTCAGAAATCAGAGATAAGGAGTTGCCTGGTGGAACACAGTAAAAAGACAGCACCTGCTACTAGAGAATCTCAAGGCTGCCCAGAGAAAGGGGCTCAAAAATGTTAAGACCAATTGAAAAAAATGTTTTTTAGCTCAAAATGAGTACAATGCAATAATATAAAATTGCCACCAAAGGTGTACATAGCCTTTAAGGTCTCCCCTCTCGCCATTCTTGGGAGAGGGGGCGTGACTCAATGGGGTTGGGGGCATTGCCTAAGATGTCCTTCTTTTTGAGGTTACGCGAGAGGTCATCCTATACATAAGGCATCTGATAGCCCATTAGGCTCCATACTTAAGAGCTGTATGTCCTCCGTATAATGCTCTGTGCTTGTGCGTACATGAAACGTGACACTGGCCCCCCTTTTCTTTTGCAATTTTTGGATTCAAATGATCCCATGTTATTAGGTTAAAATGTAGCCTTGCAACAATTCCTACATCTGTAGGAATCATGGCACATTGCTCTAGTGGAGTAACGTAGCGTTGTTACAATTACAATGAACCCTGGGCAAACAACCCTGTGCCGCGCGAAACTCCAGTAGAGTATTGTGCCGTTCGTACAGAGGGCATGTGCTACATCTATATTAATTCTTTTGTACAACATTTTTTTGGTTCAGTTTAGTTTAATTTTCTACCATTTTTTATGTTTAGTTAACATATTTCAGACCTGAAGCATTTTAGGCTCTGGGTATAAATATGAATGTTTTCATTCACTGACAGCAAATAGAGATCTTGAAAGAGATATTATTTATCACAATTATCTGACAGGAAAACTGGCCTTGTTGTCCCCCAGCAACCAATTACAGCACAACTTTCACTTTACCTAAACAGCTAGTGAAATGAAAGCTGCACTGTAATTGGTTGCTATGGGCAACAAGTCCAGTGTTCCTGTCCAACAGTTTTGATAAAGCTTGTTAATGGACCTCATTTGGCAAAACTGACCTGAAGATTCAGTTGCCCATAGCAACCAATCAGAAGTCAGTTTTATTGCCTAAACAGCTGTAGAAAATTGAAAGCTGCGCTCTGATTGGTTGCTGTGCGCAACCATTCTGATCAGAAAGTTTTACTGTTTAGACAGTTTTCATAAAAGAGCCCACTAGTGAGGGAGGTTAAAACTGGTGAAAATATGAAAATCTGATCAACCAGTCAGATCCCAGCTCTTATTTTCACAGGCTCTTCTAAAAATGAAAGATGCAATTGGTTTGTAGGGGCAATGGGTAACAGATGCTGGGTGACGACCACGTGTCATGGTGGGAGACCCACAATGCTGGGAGACCCACAATGCATTTCTGCAGGAAATAAAGACACAGTGCAGTCTTATTTATCCTGTCCAGTATTGTGATATTCAATGTTAAATATTGGTCATTGTACAGTCATCAGATTTTGCATAAATCAACAGTAAAGGAGAATGTAAGAAACTCAGTAATATATCTTATTAAGGAAACATGCTATTTTCTCCATGTATGAGACAGTTCTTCTTCCCCTGCCTCCTGCCTTTATTGATCAATCACCTTCACTTCACAGATAAAGACAGATTATCAATTTACTGAGGCTAAATGCTGCCCATAGAAGTCTATGGAAAAGGGAGTGGAGGTGAGCTACTGGACTGACGCAGAGACACTGGCACACATGGAGATGCTGCTGTCTCTAGTACATTTTCTATCTCACGTCTATTGTAGGATTCACAGGTACACTACTCAATATTGCTGTATAATGTCCTCTGTGCTCCTGTTGCTTCTAAGAGTACAGAGAGTTGTGCAGAATCTACTCTTCTCTATGCGGAGTGTACGAGAAACATCACAACAGCTAGGCAACACCCATGAGCTCAGGGAAAACAGACAATTAAGGATCCATTCAGACAACCGTATTTCTGGGTTCGCAATTTTGCGTAACGGGTGCGGACCCATTCATTTCAATGGGGCCACAAAAGATGTGGACAGCACAAGGTGTGCTGTCTGCATCCATTGCTCCATTTCAAGGCCCTGCAAAAAATATAGAGCATGCCCTAATCTTGTCCGTGATCGCAGACAAGAATAAGCATTTCTATATAGGGCTGGCCGTATGTGTTCCACAGAATGCACACAGCCGGTATCCAGTTTTTGAGGATCTGCATTTTGCGGACCACAAAACACTTACTGTTGTCTGAACTTACTGTTGTCTTCAGCCACCTAAAGATGGAGGCTAGAGAGAAAAAAAACCGGTGAAAAATACAGGTCATATAATGGCCAGATGTAAAATTATTCCTCATGACAACTTATTCTGAGTCATCTTAAATGACTGTAACATTTTAAATAAGATGAGCCCATACCAAACTGAGGGGTGCTCCCCACCAATTGAACATTTACTACCTATCCAGTTGGGTCCAGAATCCCCCTAAGTGCTTACTATAATGCTAAAAACTGTACTATGACCTGACGCTGTGCAACAGTCTGGAGGAGGAGAGGTAAGTACATTTATTTAGTTATTTTTGTCTAATGGAGTTTGGGGGTCAGATCTGAGGTCTGAGGAGAAATGGGGGTCTAATACAGACTTCTGATGAGGGGTCTTATCTGAGGTCTAATGGAGCTTGGAGATCTGAGGTCCGAGGAGGAATGGGGGTCTGATGGGGGTCTCATTTGAGGTCTGATGAAGATTGGGGTATGATCTGAGATATGAAATAGGCTTAAACAGGCTAAGTGAGAAAATACTAAGTGGGATTAAATATAAAACAGACAAAGCACATGCAGAATAAAAAATAATCGATCACCTGGCCTGCAACATAATATGGCGGGAACTCCTGTTGCCATGCTACCCACCTAGTACATGGCCAATGCCCAATGATAATATAAGAGAGCGACAGTGTCCTACAACATCCTACCTGGATGATGTTCTCAGTGGAGCTCGTTTAGCAGCGATCTGCTGCCGGCAAACCACTGTGCAGCATGGAGACTAGCTATGGCATAGAGATCGCTCCTCCCCATGTTCTTGAGGAAATCATCAAATGTAATAACAGTGGTCTCCTCTGCAGATGAGCAGTCGATTGCCAGGAGGGAACACTTCCCTCCTGACAATCGTCTGCATGATTGGGGTGTCTAATACACCCTTAACTCACTACATCACAAGGAATCTAGAAGGTTATATAATAATTACAGGGGACAAAATCAGAATCAGTACTTAAAGGGGTTATCCCTTGAATTATGTAATAAATGAAAATCTGACATCATATGGTACCTGACATCCTTTTTCTAACACAGCTAGAACCAGCCCTGTACCTCACATGGATCCAGAGATCTCCACATTCATTGCTCTGCTTATATCAAGCTGACAGATCAAGGGGAGTGTCTTTTCTGCTGCAGCTCAGGGGGCGTGTCCATGTTCTCCTTATCACAGCTCAGGAGGCAGTTGAAGCATGAAACTGGGCATGTGTGGCCTTCTCAGGGAGTAGGTCAAAGAAATAAGAAAAAGAACAAACAGCAGGTGGCTCTATACAGATATATTTTATTGAATAACTCACTGGCTATACAAAATTTTTAATTTCATTCAATTACTAAAGTATTCAGATCCAGGTGCTGGTTTGAAAATTGTAAAATATTTTTCGTGGGACAACCCCTTTAAGTATGTAAAATACCCTTACAACACAATATCGAAGGAGTGTTATATGGTCCAATGCATTTTATAATCAAAACATACAGTATATTCCATAATTTAATTTATACTGATCTTGAGTTACAGCCATTATTATAATCCAAGGCTGCATTCACAATTCTGAAGGCTTCAAAGCTGAAATCTCCCAGTATTTCATGCTGAGCAGAGCTTGTTCTGATGATTTTCTCTTTTGAAATGCAATAGAAAAATCTGTCACCTTACTGTCACCTGAACTCTCCCACTGCATTATAAAACTTTCATCAAAGTTAGGGGTGTGTCTGACAACAAGCATGTTGACTGGTTCCAATGCCAATGAGGAGGTAATCGGTACATAAACAGAAGAGTTTAAACTGGAGAGGTTATTTGAATAAGAGATTTACATGGATAGTAAAAAAGATTAAGTGGATGTGCAGAAGGGGGAGGGGTTGGCAAGCACCTCGCTAGGCAGAACAGGTAAAGGGAAGATTACTTACTTGCTTCTTGGCGCTGGCTGGGAATGCAAGGGGATCCGCCATGGCCAGTGATTGGCTGCGGCAATGTCAAACAGGATGTTGACAGTGTGGGAGCCCATTGGAGCATTCAGGCCTGCAAAAGAAGGAGCATATATACAAGGCAAAGGAAACATAAAATAAGCCATAGCAGATCACGTGAAGAACTATTAAATATACAGTCTATATTTAGTATATGACTGTGCAGTATACGGTACATTTGTACCTGTTTGGCAGTTCATGCGGTCAGATTGACCTATGTATGTAATGCACATGCACTACCCCAGACCTGAAATTACAATAGGTTGTGTTAACCACCCTGTTCCTCCCCTCTTGGTAGAAGTGGGCTGGTCCTACTTCTTGCCAGGAGGGGGAGTTCCAGTCCAGACAGCAAGGAGGTAGGAAGCACATGCCATAGCTCCTACTTCAAGGGACCATATCCAGTTCTCCTGTGAGATCTTAACTCCAAAATATGCTAGATTCATGAACTACTTCTAAGAAGGTTCAGTTCGCCTAGACAGAGTGATCAGTGAAACCTCCACTTTACAGACCCTGCTGCCAGTGAAGGAAAACAGATCAGACAGCCATCTCCGAGAAAAAACATCAGGCTATACTAACTTCATGTCTGTATCACACAGTAGACACCTATATCCACAAGTGACTGCAAGTGTCATTAAATTGCCATACAACCAGCCACTATACCTCCTAATCTGGTGCCAGAAACTGCACCTTGTACCTACTACTGCTGCATATGTTACAAGTTAAGAGAGACTTTTACTTCTGGCCTGATTCTTCAAACTACCGTTCCCCATGGAGCAATGGCCCGAGGGAGTATATCATGACACAACTCATCAGGCCCACTACCACTCCCATCCTCTGCACTGACTCCTCAGGGGCTTGCTGCACATACAGTATAAGCCTCTGTTCACATCACATTTGAGTGTACGTCAGATGTATAGCTTGGGAGTATTCTCTGAGGTATAGCCCCTGATGGAACGCTCCAAAATATGGCACTGTATAGGCATACACATCCCAGTTATTGCATTGAACTTGCTCTGCGTAGTGTTACACGGCTAGCGTCCTCCAGAACCACAGACAGTATCATCTAAAACTACGAAGACTTCCCTCAGTGATCTCGAAACATCGCATTACTCTGGGTGGGAAACACTGATCTAGTGATCTAGTCCATGTTACAGAATTGCCCACCTGTCTCCTGCCCATGCTGGTCCTTACACCTCCCTATAGGTGTATAATTATTGTATATAACTATATAGTGTGCACTGTTTGCAGTCAGACTCAGGCCCTGGAGACGTAAAAGAAACACAAAAGTTCTGTTGAATATAAAGAGACCACTACTATAAATGGCACACGTTAGTGGGGAATTTTGTATTAGGGCCCGAGAGTGAGGGTGGCTTTCTGACGTCCAGAAAGTTGTCAGCTGTCTGAAATGAGTGACATTCTCTAACTTCAACAGGTGTGAAATGCGTCAGCTAACTAATTGCTATTTCAGAGACAGAAATCTGAATACCGTTCAGCCTATACTGAATATTTATATTTCCAGGTCAGGAGACGGTTGCAGGGGTAGAATATTACCAAGCCATGCTGCATCCATGTGTAAGATGAATGTTGATCAAGAGTAAACGAATCATCCAGGAATTCTGCTGGTCTGGGAGGGAAGGTTATATGAGAGGAAGAGAAGTGTTAGAACAAGAGGTCATGCTCTGAAGCTGGAAGTGAAAGTCTCCGGGGGAATGGGCTATAGTGCCGCTTCATGAAACCACTCCGACTCTCAGGTGCACGGCAAGTGCATGGTATAAGAGTGATGCCGTCCTGAATATAACAGCTTAAGCCAAAGAGAAAATGAACAGATTAGGAGAGGCAGATATAGAGGTATGTGGAATTACACAGCGCTGCATGATGGCAACTTCATGGAAATAGCCCGTATTAGGTGGATTTGCTAGAGTTTGAGGACTTTGTAGAGTTTTGTATTTTGCACAGTTTTCAGTCCATTGTTATTGACTTCAATTGTTTAGAAAAATGGGATCTTTCTTTTTTTTCATTTCAAGAGGCAAAGTAATGAGGTGTACTGCAGTATTTCACCTTTTCAATGTTAGATGTGAGGGTCTAGGTCAAGCACTATACTGCATGGACTTCATTGTATGGTAGGTCAGGAGGTCACAGCGTCCGCAGCCATATTGGGGACAAAGGCAGGATTTTAAAAGAGATAAGGGGAATACAAATTTGTTATTTGGAAGCATAGCAAAAAACTCCTAAAAATGTATAGTTGCAGACCCTGCTCACAAGAGCTTACAATCTAGGATGAAATAGGGGTGGCAAAAAAGGTAAAAAAGATTGTTTTTGTACGATGGTCCAGGCAAACAAAAACACTCCTCACTGACTGGCTGCTCCCTCCACTGCCTCCTTGAACCACTGCACCACTATTTTCCGGCCCGGTAGGCTCCTGCAAAGCGGGTGATCTACCCCGGGCACGTTTGGCTCCCGACCTCCCACTGCTGCCACCATGCTGACTCCCGGCAGCGCTAGCGACCTGCTGCCTCCGTTGCTGCCTCACGGGCAAGTTGCCACCCTCTTCTCCTGATGATGATGAAGGCCCTAATTCACCCGGCTCCCAAGTGCGATCGGCTTCATCATCATTGAGTAGTGTCTGCACGTCGCTGATGTCCTCCTCGACTCTCTGTGGGTCAGGAGCCTGACCGCACGCAACCTTAGCTCCCAAGCCACTCTCCTCATCACTACTTGCCTGCCTAACTGAGGAAGCTGCGGATGCCTCCTCCACATCTTGGCTGCACAGTAGCTGCTGACTGTCCTCCAGTAGCTGCTGACCTTCCTCCAGTAGCTTGTCCTCGCTGTAAAGTGGAGCTGAGCCCACAGCATACTCTGGCTGAGGGAACAGAAAAGGACAGAGGCAGGTTGAGGACAGGTGAGCGCACAGGGCCTGCTCCCGGGCCATGCCAACTAAGGGTTGTGTCTGACGAACCCAACAATTCTTGACTGGGGGTCTCTGAAGTCATTTGGGACGAAGTCGAAGACTGAGTTAACCATTCAAGAACAGCTGGGTTGCTGGTCAAGACCCGACCGCTAGATGACACCGCGAGCTCAGGCCTCTCAATGTTACCCCTGCTGCCATGCCCCCTTACTCTGCTGCAAACTGTGCCTGCGCCAGAAACTTTTAGGCCTCTGCTACTCCCCTGTGCAGGGCCTGTCACTTCTCTGTCTGACATACTGTTTGATCAAATAAATAAATAAAAAGGAAATTAAAACACGCTACAACGGGCTGTAATTGTCTCACTTCAACACCGAGCAAATAATACAATAAGCCCCAACACTAAAACCACAAAAAAGTGCTGTACTAAATGTAACTACAGCGCACAAGGGTTAACAAAACCCCAACAACCAGAATTGCAGAGGCAAACCTGACACGAGCAGCTGTAGCATGGCAATTTTGAATCCCAGTCAAACCAAGGTGTAATACGATTTTTCCTATTACCCTGTGGTTGCACTTCTTTCCAGATCTCACACTGTCTCTAGACACCCCAATAAAAGCCTGTTCTGCTTCAATACATCAATCCCTATCCTTTCCCTACACTTCTATTCAGCAATTTGTACTTTTCAGGAGGTTTTGTAACACTTTGCCTGTACTCACTGTTCACTGTACTGTCTCAAAACACCCCAGTGGAAGCCTGTTCTGCTTCAATACTTCAATTCCTATCCTTTCCATACACTTCTATTCAGCAATTTGCACTTTTCAGGAGGTTTTTTATTAGTTGCCCTAGCGCCTTCAAACGTCTGTCCCTGCACTGAGTTCACTGTAGAATGACAGAATCTAAAATGGCAATGACATCACAGGGCTGGCTGGCTGCTGATTGACTGTATGCATGGCATTGTGGGCGATCCCTCCCTCATGTTCCTTTCTCCATGTCCAAACACGTGCAGCTGCCATTTTAGTGAAAAAAAAAATAAAGATTCGTCGCCACGAATTGTCAGGAAATTCTAAATCGGCGCAAATCGAATAATTCCTGAAATTCGGATCGAATTCCACTTCGTCTGATTCGATTCGCTCATCTCTTAAAGCAATGCCTTGAAACTTGTTGTTTAATAAAGACATGGGGACATTTATTCTTTGCGGTTTCTGTCATTTTAAGTCTGTCTTTGCTTTGTGTGTCTGCAGCAAATTTATGAAACGGTGCACCTTATTACTATATTTGGGTTGAGTGCAATGTGGTTTACACCTATAGATGTTAAAGTACACCAGGGAGTTGCATGATGTGGAGTTGCGACTTTTATACAACTTTTGCCAAAGTCACACGTAGTAGATGTGCCACCATCCAGGTCTAATCTCACTTTTAGCTCTTAAACATAGACCACTATAAAGAGCGGTGAGTTTCATCAAACGTCACAAAAAAATGATGCAATTGGCATGACATTATTAAACCCACGAAACTGACATATCTGATTTGATAAATGTCTCCCATAGTGTTCATAAAACTCAAGTTCAAGACTAATTGCTGTTGTAACAGCCAAAAAAACCCTTTAAGATGATGATCATTGCAGCAGGGGTTGAGTGAGCTGACCTTGCAGGAGGCAGTGACCATTTGCAACAATATGATTCAGTCAAGGATATTAGGACTTAATAACCTACACATAATGACCATTAATGCTGTGTCCACCAGGGCTGTGGAGTCGGAGTCGTAGAGTTGGAGTCGGTAAAAAATGGACCGACTCCGACTCCTAAAATATATAATAAATTGGTACATTTAGTTCAATGCAGTATGTGCTGAATATATTTTCATACGAATTTGGGAACATGATGAAATGTCCTAGAAATGTCTATTCTATTCCTGAATTAAGGATCTAGGCTTTCAGTTGAGATGACTGTGTGCTGCCCTTCGTGTAGATGCTCAGAAGTGAAACTCCTCTGCTACAGATCAGAGGAAAAAGGCACTGGGAAGGAATGACTGTACTCATCTCAGAGCTATTAGAGAAAACAGGATTAAAGGGTTTTCTCACTAGTTACAAAGATTAGCTTTCAACATAAAAGGACAGTTAAAAGAAGACATTTTCTAAATACAGTGGTCAGTCATGAACTATAGACAGTTCAGCAGGTCTCTCACTGCACGCAGGTTTCTATGGTAACCTGCAGACCAGAAAAACTGTTATCTGATTGGCTGAGAGCAGGAGTGACCTCAGTAAGCAAAATTTGTTGAGGACTGAGAAGAATGGCTTTACCTCTAATTGTGTTAGAAATTACAACCTCCTGCTCTGTCAGAGTAGGTTAATATATGCTAATAACTGCTGGAAACCCCCCACGGCCTGAGGAGACATAGTAAGTGCAAACTGTCAGCCAGTGAATCAATGTGCTGAGAAAACCCCTTTAAGACAAGTACTTCTTAGTATATCTAAACTTTCAGTAAACTGTGCATAAATCACTTGTTCAGTGCACGTTCTCTCTGCTTTATGTTTTAGTTTGCTTTTCCTCTGATGTAAAACACCTCGGGCCTTATGTATGAGAACTGTCTAGGTGTAGAAGTTTCTTTGTTGCCCATAGAAACAAATCAGAGCTCTCCTCTCATTTCATATAGTGCTTTGGAGAAATGAAAGGGGAGCTCTGATTGGTTGCTATGGGCAACAAAGAAAGTCTTAGACCAAGACAGTTTCGATACATCAGGCCCTTAGTGAGCTGTACTGAGAGAAAAGCCTTAGGGCTCATGCACACGGCCATTTTTAGCACCAATGAAAGCCTATGGCGCTATTCACATGGTCGTTTTTTTTTAACGGCCAGTGAATAGCGTCCGTCCAGAAATAGGACATGTCCTATTTCTGGGCCGTTTCAACGGGCCGACTGCCCCATTGAAATGAATGGGGCCGTTGTTAACGGCCGATTGACAGGAGTGCTCCCGTCTAACGGCCGTTAAAAACGGGTACAATATGGCCACTCACCCTATCCACTTGCTCGCGCTGCGCAGTCTGTAGTTTCTTCATTGAGCAGGCCCTGCCGATGGACCTGCGTTATGCGCGATGACGTCATCACGCACATCGCAGATCGTTCGGCAGGTCCTGTTCAGTGAAGAGAGAAGAGACTGCTGCAGCGCGAGCAAGTGGATAAGGTGAGGTTTTTTTTTTTTGGTTTTTTTTTTTTTTTTTTAAATCATCAAAAAGCAGCTCTGGGGGCATTTTATTAAACCATTGGGGACATTATTTTACATGGGGGCCTACATGGGGGACATTATTTTACATGGGGACCTACATGGGGGACATTATTTTACATGGGGGCCTACATGGGGGACATTATTTTAGTTAGGGGCACTATGTAGGACATTATGGGCATCATTGGGGTCATGATTAGGGCTCATGCACACGACAGTGAAAAATGGCCGTGTGACGGCCGTCTAAGTAGTGGCCGTCACACGGCCATTTTTTGTGCCAATGTTAGCCTATGGGGCTATTCACATGGCCGTTTATTTAACGGCCAGTGAATAGTGTCCGTCCAGAAATAGGACATGTCCTATTTCTGGCCCGTTTCCATGGCCCGACTGCCCCATTGAAATCAATGGGCGCGTTTTTAACGGCCGATTGACAGGAGTGCTCCCGTCTACCGGCCGTTAAAAACGGGTCCCATATGGCCACTCACCCTATCCATCATCACGTAGGCATGTTCAGTGACGTCATCGCTCACAGGTCCTTCGGCAGGTCCTGTGTGTGAGAGAAGAGACTGCTGCAGCACGAGCAATTGGATAAGGTGAGTTTTTTTTTTTTTTTTTTAAATCCTCAAAATGCAGCTGTGGGGGCATTTATTTAAGATGGGGGCCTACATAGGACATTATTAAACCTGGGGACATTAAAATAAATACTACACTATGGGGGGCATTATTTAAGATGGTGGCCTACATGGGGGACATTATTAAAGCTGGGGACATAAAAAAAATTCCTACACTATGGGGGACATTATTTTAGCTGGAGCATTATGGAGGACATTATGGGCATCATGGGGGTCATGATTATAGTTGGGGGCAAGAAATAACTGCCAATCCAATTCATCAATTTTTCATGTCCGTTTTTAACGGACATGAAAAACTGATACAAAACGGATGCAAAACGGACATTAAAAATGGACACAAAGGGCAGAAAATGGATGCACACACTGATGCAAAATGGCCATGAAAAACTGACAGTGTGTCCGTTTTTAACAGACGTTTTTTTCACTGTCGTGTGCATGAGCCCTTATACTGAAAGTTCAGAGTAAAGATATCTAGTAAAACATAGATTACAAACTCTATTTGTCATTACATAGCTGTACTATTGATTTATGCAAAGTTTGTTTAAAGTTATCA
Organism: Rhinella marina; assembly: GCA_900303285.1. Taxonomy (NCBI): domain Eukaryota; kingdom Metazoa; phylum Chordata; class Amphibia; order Anura; family Bufonidae; genus Rhinella; species Rhinella marina. The sequence continues at coordinate 249,650 of ONZH01004127.1, forward strand.
CTTAAACATGCACCATGTATGAGGGAGTCGGAGTCGGGAGTCGGAGTTGGAGTCGGGGCTTTGGCTTACCGACTCCACAGCCCTGGTGTCCACACTGACATCATGGTACCACTCCATCATGTTTCTTACCAAACATTATACTTTAGTGCAATATTCTGGTTTGGTCAACTAGTAAAAACCTCACAGACCTATTGTAACTCGATGGGATCATTTAGGACAAATTAGAAACTATTACAAATTGATGAAAATGATATCCATCCCATATATAATTTATCCTGTAAAAATAAAAACCTAGATGCCAGAGTGGAAATGGTCACAACCGCAGCAGACGAGTGAGCAGATCTTGCAGGTGGCAGTGACCTGTTGCTGGAAGCAGAGTCTCATGTCCTTTTTTTGTACATATTATTTATCGTTCCTTCTCCTAAAGTTGAGTAAAACTAAACTTTTGCATTCCACTCTGCATAGTCAAATACTATTTCCCTACAAAAGAGCGATACAGAGAAAGATCCAAGTGGAATGGAACTTGTCAGTTGTTTGTTTGCCGACATGCCAATGATAAATAGCTCAAGCATTAAATTTCATGATGTTTCTCAGAATCCCAAAGGGCACATAATCAGGCAGCTATTTGCTAGCTGCAATAATATATCCCACATGAAGATATCTCTAATCACATTCGGAGTGCAATACATTGCCTTATAATTGTTCACTGCAGTACAAGTCCCTAGGCTGGCTCCTGTCCCCGGTGTTATCTCGTCACTGTGCTGCAACATATGAGTTACACGAAGAACACACTTTTAATTAACCAGTGATGTCTGCAGAATATTAATGTCTAATAGTAGTTTTCATTGTAAGCAAAAGTATCCATGGTGGTTACCGACTAGGGAGAACAAATATTCGCCAACCATATTGACACTAATGGTGCACGCTGGGGTCCTGGATCTCTTCTGGGTGGCTCTGTATGAAGCCAGTGTATTTTCTATATGTATGAGGCCTTGCACCACAGCCTCCACAAACAGCTGAGGTGTCGGACCCGATTAAATGTTAATGGCCTATCCCATCCAATATAAAAATCTCTAAAAACCCCTTTAAGCCTCATCTTGCCTGCCCTAAAGGGATTCTCCGGGAATTTAGAAAATGAAAATACTTAAATATTAGTTTATTGTAAATGTATTCCCATATATCTTTCATTAGTTATAATAGATCATTTTGTCTGGGGAGCAATCATTAGGAGAAACACAATGGCCACCGTCCTATTAGTACACACAAAAACTGTCCTAATCACACAGGAGGACAAGTTACTTCATAGCACTGAGGTAAAGAGCTGCCTCATCCTCCTCTCAGCTCTGCTTGTCAGGGATTATGATCCTGAATACAGTTTAACCCTTACACTCCCAGCGCCGTACATGTACGGCGCTGGGGCGATGCGGGCACATGGCGCCCGCTCGCAAGTGCAGCAGGCGTCATGGCCGGCAAGTCTCTGCTGTTTCTAACTACTTACTAGATCGGCGGCGTCTTCCTGGGCATTTAGATGCCGTGATCACGGCATCTAGTTGCGTCTGAACCCGGAAGCGTTCACTTCCGGGTGGTGTACAGACGCCCCGTGTGGCCAATCGGGGTGTCTGTACACCATATGAAAACTGTAATCCTCGCTGGTGAGGATTACAGTTTTCAAAGTGCAATTCTTATTCTGGCCACTAGATGGCAGGCCAGGATAAGAGATGAGCAATTCTTGGATTTATCTGAGTCTAGAAAATCCCTGATTGCTCATAAAGAAAAAAAAAGCCACAATATATCAGCTCATATTAGAGCTTTCAAATAGTAAAAAAAAATTTTAAAAAAATGTTAAAAAATATATAAAAAATAAAAAAGATATAAAAGTTCAAATCACCCCCCTTTCCGTATAATTAAAAAATAAATACCTAAATAACAATAAATATAGACATCATGGGTATCACCGTGACCGAAAAGGCCCGTACTTTTAAAATATTAAAAAAAAATTCCAATACGGCGAATTGTGTGGCAGAAAAAAGCGTCCAAATGGCGATTTGCCGTTTTTTGTCGCTTTTTTTTTTCTAAATAAAAAATTAAATAAAATGTGATCAAAAAGTCATACACACCCCAGAATGGTATCAATAAAAACTTCAGATCGTCCCACAACAAATGAGCCTCCATACAGCTCTGTACACATAAATACCAAAAAGTTATAGGGGTCAAGATATGACAAGGAAAAAAAAAAAAGGGCAACTTTCTAATTATTTTATCACTATGAAAACACAGGAAAAACTATACATATTAGGTATTGCCGGATTCGTACTGACCAGTAGAATGAAAGTAATGGATCAGTTTTAATGCACATCAAACGCTGTAAATAAGAAACCCGTAGAACGGTAGCGGAATAGCGTTTTTTTTGCAATTTCACCTGATTTGGAATTTTTTTCCCGCTTCCCACTACACCATATGCAATATTAAATGGTGGCGTTGGAAAGTACAACTTGTCCCGCAAAAAACAAGCCCTCATACAGCTATGTGAACAGAAAAATAAAAGAGTTATGGCTGTTTGAAGGCAGGGAGCGCAAAACGAAAATGCATAACCGAAAAAACCTCCGGGAGTGAAAGGGTTAATATGATCTTCACCTGAATCTCTGTAGGAATGGAGTCCATGAGGAGACATGAAGTACAGAGAGGACAAACATGACAGGCTATGGTAATGGAGACTACATACAAGAGCTGCTGCTCATTATCCACATCCCCATCCTCCTCTCTGTACTTCATGTCTCCTCATGAACTCCAACTAATGTAAGGCATTTAGGAATATATTTAAAATAAAGTAATATTTAAGTATTTTCATTTTCCTAATTCCCGGAGAACCCCTTTAAAAACGACAGTGTTGTAAATAGGAGGAAAAGGAAGCAGGAACCACAATCAAACATTGGGCTGGAGGTGTGCCATTTTAATGTTGCTCCTCTTTATAAGTCTCCTATTAGTCAATAGCTTATCCTTCATGTTTTATCCTTTTTGACACAGGTATTCAGGAGAAACGGAAGACCATACCTACATTATCACATTCCTTATCACATGTTTCGTTCTACCTCTGCTGCTCATATTTGTGTCTTACGGAAAGTTGATGAGAAAGTTAAGGAAGGTAAGTCGTGGTGATCATAGAGAAGTTGCTAGACGCCTTTATTCACACTTACAAGACTGTGTCAGAGCCATATTGACTGATTTGATCCCGTCAAGGGAAAGCAGGCAAATCATAAAATATTATTACTATTGGGCTCTGTGATCCCAGGGGCTGCTACAAAGCTACAGGAAATATTCTGGGTTGTGAGAGGCCCTCTCAGATTTAAAAACAAAATACTACTTACCTTTTGGGGTTATCAGATAAAGAGTAGTGATCACTGTGGTAAAGACACCCTTTTAGGTTCCTCTTGACTCCACCAGGGAAGCGGATCTTGATGCCTCATCCCATTAAAGGGGTTGTCCAAGTTATGGAAAAAAAAATATAGCACTGTAAATCTGATGGGCAGCAATATATAACTAAGTTCAGCAAGTTTTAGGCAAAAAAAAATCTATATTTCCTCATTTCCCTGGTTCTCTTCTGGCCTTTGTTTACATGCAGTAATAACAATCTCAGCCCCTCCCCCCTTCTCTGCAAAGGCAGTGAATATAAGTGCTGTGAGTACATGTCTGCCTGCTAGAATACTCAGCATGTTGTTTGTGTAGGGCTACAAGTCCCAGCTGTACAATGACACTGCTGATACACACAGGAAATTCTCCCTACCTGTTCTTGTACAATACAATTCTTCTATAGCTCCTTGCCCAGCATTTGTCTCCTCTCACTGCTGCAGCTACTATTTGTTGTAAAGCCTTGAGCGCTCAGTGTGTTCTGGCTGAAGGGGTTAATGTTTTATCTGAAGGAATCCAGGGAGAGAGCAGATAGCAGGAGCCCGGCAAAGAAAGGGGGCGTGGCCAGTGACGTCTGGTGTACAGACTGTTATCTGAACTCTGAGGCTTGTACACGAAACATCACAGACCAGGGAGATAAGCTGACATCACAGGTCATGTGACCCTCAGTCAACTCTGAGAAACAGCAGCTTTAGAAACACAAAGTATATGGGAAAGTTGTTATACCTGACAAGTTAGAAACATATAAAGAACAAAAAAATAACTCGGACAACCCCTTTAAGTATATTTTCTACTTGTTTTGCAACAAAATTGACATGATGACCTTATTCTGTAGGTCAATATGATTACAGAGATATTTATATCGTTTTTATTATAACTTCAGTTACAAAATGTAAAAAAAATTGTGCCGCCATATTGTGAAACACATAATTTTCTTTAGATAGGGGTAAGGGCTGCAAAGGCTTTTTGCAGTGTGAACTGTAGCGTTTATTGGTATTTTTGGGAACATGCAACTTTTTGATAATCTTTATTCCATTTTTTTGGGGGGGAGGGGGGTGTTCGTCCCACTTGGCAGTTTCTGTATATCCCATAGGCTACAATGGAGAGAGTGACCACACAAGCATGGTCACTGTATTATGGTGAATTCTGAGATTTGGGAAAAAATAGAGTTAACACCACTTTGGTGCATAAAAGTTTACTAAACTATGATAAAAGTTAGATATACAAAATATAACATTTAGAGTAAAGTTGGTAATACCATGTTTCCCCGAAAATAAGACAGTGTCTTATTTCTTTTTTTTTTCTCTGAAAAAAGGGTTAGGGCTTATCATCGGGGTAGGTCTTATTTTCGCCCCCACTGAACATATATCTCATATTTTCTCCCACTGAATATATATGTCATTTTTGCCCCCACTGAACATATACGTCATTTTTGCCCCCACTGAATATATATGTCATTTTTGGCCCCTCTGAATATATAGTGGTATGTCATTTTTTGTGCCCACGGGCCCCTGTGCACACACAGACAAAAAATATACTTACCTACACTCCGCTCCAGTCTTTTTCTTCTCACCCAATCCTGTCATCTGGCATGCACTGCGTCATCCCGTCAACCAGCGTGATCCCGCGAGACCCGGCACTGAAGTCACGTCTCGCGGGATCATCACAGGGGAGATGTCTTGCAGCGCTGGATAGGGTATGGGTATAGGTGTGTGTATAGGTAACTAACTGCGCAGCGCTGCATACTATAGTACAGGTAGCGCCACCAGCATAGAGGTCCTGACTGGCCATTAAAATCACTTGCGTGCTGCGCCCCCCACGGCCCGGACCGTAACCCTATTCTCAGTGTATCTTCAATGTACCTAGGGCTTATTTTTGGAGTAGGGCTTATATTTTAAGCCTGCTCCAAAAACAGGGCAAAATAGCACTAGGGCTTATTATCGGGGAAACATGGTAGTCACCAAAGCCGTGAACAAATGAGCGAGCTCACCATTGGCATGTTCCCAACATGGCACCTGCCTGACGCCCTTATGATACAAAGAGATATAATGATAGCAAGACACATCTTACCCTGATGATGTCTTCAATGAAGCTAAGCTCTTTGTTACACAGCTAGAAGTTTTCAAGTTTCCTGGCCCCTCCTAGCCCCACCTAAAAGTCTTCAGTGAGCACCTTAAAAACACATATAACACATGAAGAATTATAATATGTGGTTTCTCTCCTCACCCTCAGTACCTCAATTTTAATACAGTCACTTTTTCCTTGCTGTTAATATGCCTTGTTATTAAGTGTTAGTATGCACACATGTTACTTTCCCTAGAAACAATGTATTTTCCCTTTTTTAAGGACTTTTGCACACTGTTATCACATGCCATACATGCTTCCAATGAGATAAATAAAATGTGAGGTCTGATTGGGGGTAATTTACATTGGGGCCTGAGCTGAGGTCTGATTATGGGTCTGATCTGTTGTCTTATTGGGGTCTTATCTGAGGTCTGATCTGAGGGCTAATAACATTTTTTTTTCTTATTGTCCTCCTCTTAAACCTAGGCGCATCTTATGGGCAGTTGTGTCTTACAGTGTGAAAAATACGGTACATTAATCACTTACTTTACAGAGCATTTTCTACTCTAACTGTTTATCTAAATACGTTTTTTCCTTAGTAACTTTCAACCTTTGAATTCATCCTTATGGATCATATCCAGCTTAACCCGCTCCCTTCAATCTTTCTAATGCAGTGCGCAATCTTCAAGGAGGGGTTGTTTTTGAGTACAACCTTGTAACAAGCACTGAGAAGACCTTACCTATGTGATTAAACAACAGTGAAAGCCCAGCTTAATGGGACCCAAATTTAACGGGATCCATACACTTGTCCTTAACCCTTATTTTTCCTCACTCCTTTAACTTCATGCATACAATGCCTGCTCTGATCTATCTCACTACCTTCCAGAACTCTGTTCACAGTAAGCCAAATATAGCAGAGATTTTCTATCTTTTCTCAAATATTTCCATTTTCCCCACATGTCTCCCGAACAAGTCATAAATCTACTACAATACACAGATGTTTTTTTATGCCTAAACATCTGGGCACTCTTCCATATCAGCTCTGGATGAACTCTGATATCTGCAATCTGACGACTTTCACTACCACAATTCCTGCAGACTACTTAATTGCTTCAATGATCTCTACAGATTATATATATATATATATATATATATATATATATATATATATATATATTTTCCTCTTCTTTATAACGCCACTCACAGTAATATCCACTTGTAGAGATCTCATTCAATAGTCCAGGTTGTCGCCACTCCTGAGTCTATGGATGCCCCAGGTGGCCATCTTGAGTGGTCAGGACCAAACCAAATCAACTCTTTGCACTTAATACCCATATCCCACCACTTGCCACCAAATGTATTATCAGGAATTCTGAGTTTCGGGGAAAAATAGACTTAACACAACACAAATTAGGTGCATAAAAGTTTACTAAACTATGATAAAAGATGAGTGAACCAGTCCAGATTCGTTTCAGGTCCAGTTCACCAATTTTTTTAGGAATCATTATTTTTAGGAAAACTTGTTATGTCTTCATTACAAGCTCTGGAACGCAATGACACCAATAGTAAATGATGTCTGAGTAACTGATATACATAGCTATGGGTAACTGCACATTTGAAGGTTTTAACATACAGCATGTATAAAAACACACCACACAGGCACGTCTCATGCTTTTTCATATTTCAAAGCTTCCAAATATTGTCCATTATCAGGGACAGATGATGTTTAAACACATACGATAAAAAAAAAAAAGAAATAAAAAGTGGCATGGGGGACCAAGTGTCTAAAAACTATACCTTAACAGAGTTAAAATGCCTGCCCGTACTAAGAAAAAGTGGCAGCAGCAGGAGCAGTATAGCATGTGCCGTGGCTGGGTTTGAGGTCATCCCAGGAGACTGTCGAGGTGACACCACTTGTTCCTGCTCTCTGGAAGGCATGGTAATGCATGGTGCACCCCAATAGGAATCCAGAGTCCAGAGAGTCAGGGTCTACAGTAACCAGGGTGCTTCTTTACTAGAGGAATTCAGGCGCAAAACAATACAGGTGATGTATAGGGTTGGTTTCTGCAGTCTTCTCCCTGGCAGAAGAAGGGTTAATTGCTGAGGAAAGGCCTGAGCTTGAACCTTCTAGTGAGAGAGTTGGAGTAGAGAAACTCAGCACAAACAGATACAATGTTACAACTTCCGTCTGCTATAGACTTGCATTAGAGCTTCAATGATACTCAGTGGCAATTACACTGCAGTTTTTCCACACAAAAACAGGTTTTCAGACATAATAACAGATTTAAAGCTAATTTCACATTAGCGTTAGCAGGGTCCGGCAGGGGAACAGTCTGCCGTATCTGTACTAACGCTAGCCCACGAGTGCCACCGGAAGTCTGCTCTGGCCCCATTCACAATTAAGGGGATTGGGTTGGAGCCGCCGTTGCAACACGGCAAATATGCTGAGAGGCAAACAGACAAATACTGCAGCATGTCGTAAGCTGTGACAAGCTGCATACACAGTTTTTCCTGGTAATAAAGTAATTTGTCCTCCCTTTCTGAGAGAGGAAAACATTCCCCCAATTTTTCCTGGTAGCGAGGGTCTAAAAGCATGGCTATCCAGTAAATATCAGACTGCTTGATGTCAACAATATGCCTGTTACTGCATAAGCAAGCGAGTCAACAGGTCGCCATTCTGGCCATGGCCAGCATGCCTGAGAAGCCTGTTCACCTCCACCCCCTCACAGAGACAATTGGGTGTTGTGGCCAGTGTCACGGATATCAACGTCATCCTTTTTATCCTCCAACTCTGACTCCTCTTCCTCCTCCTCAAGTGGCAGCACCTCCTCCCTCATGGCAGGTTTTTTTGTGGGTCCCCAACAGCTACAGGGCCACTTGTTACATGATTGTCAGCGTCTCTTCAAAAATACATATGAATGGAATGAGGGACAACTGCAGCATGAACGGCATGAGCTGCCACTGCCCAAGCTGGAAACAATACATGTTCCCGGCTAAAGTGGTCTGGCGCATGACCAAATCGTTCACAGCTTTCTTCTGCACGTACAGATGGTCAAGCGTGTGCAATGTTGAATTCCAGCAATTTGGAACGTTGCAGATTAACCATCTAACTGTCCAGCTCGGGCAGTGTGAAAAGTAATTAACTGGAGGGGGAAAGGCTGCTTTAGATGGTGATATCTCTTCAATGGTAGCAGCTAGAAACATGCAACTGGTCTTGCTTGGAAGCTGACAAGCAACAGAGGAGAAATCATTGTTAGAAATCAAGTCAGGAATAATTGCGACTAAAACCTGTTTCACTTTCAGCTGCATTCACAGCATCACGATTTCTATCAGTGATATTTTTTCCGTCCAGAACATATTGCTGTCATTGTCTGAAAGCCTGGAATGTCTGCTTTCAAACAAGATCAGTTGCATGTTTCTAGCTGCTATCATTCAGGAGGTAGCAACATCTAAAGCAGCCCTCCCTGCTCCAGTTAGCTACTTTTCACACTGCTGGAGCTCCACTCTGGCAAAACAGTTAGGGGTTAAGCAGTGTTGCTGCAAACCATTCTGATGCTGCAAGTCCAGGAGAGTGTTCCTCACCATGTGAGAATGGCTGAAAAGAGGGACAGTCTCCGTGACATTGCCAGCACCTTGTGCAAGCCAGTGCTGCCAAGCCATGCAGGAAGTATTTGTCATTTCCCCCAGGTTTGGCCAGTTGGAGTCGGCAAGGTGACAGCCAGCAGGACTGCTTCATGTACTTCAGCAACTGCTCGCCGGTGTGGCTACTTTCTCCCAGGTCAATCAGCTCCGACGCAGAGTGGCAGCGCTTAACTTGACACATGATAGGAGGGGTAATGTGAGCGACACTGTGCCCTGCTGCTTTTGGGGACAAGACCTGTCCATGGATGAGGCAGATAAATGCCTGCTGTGGGAGCCAGCCACATGATATCGTGGGAGGCAGGGTCTCAAAAGATCCGGGGCCCAAGCCCCAATGAATGTGGCCCAATTCTCTATGTTGACCCTCGTCCCAACCCTGCTATACAGGAGAACATACCTCTCACATCCAGGGCCTCCAGGTGACATCTCCTGTGATGTAGATCTTCTCTGTCATCATCTTCTCCATTCGGCCCAGACAACTTCTCTCACCCGCTCCTCGTCTCTGCAGAGTGTGACACACAGACACCTTCCTTCCTTCCATTTCATTATCATTATCCCCCAACCTGGAGTCCCCACAGTCTTATCCTGATGCTCGCTGTGCCCCCCAAAACCTCCAAATACTATCCTGGAGAAATAATAGTGCCCTCCATAGTAATAGTCCTACCAATAGTAATTCCCTCATTAGTAACACTGCACCCTACAGTGACCCCAGCACTGATAATGCTCCCCAAGATTGTCCCCATTAGTAGAAGAGTCCTCCGGTATTAATAATGCCCTCACAGAGCCCCCAGTAGTAATAAGGCTCCCTATTGTTCCCCCAGTGGTAATCAAGCTCTCTACAGACCCCTCAGTAGTAATAAGGCCCCCATAGTGCTCTTAGTAGAAATAAGGCGGATCTATAAGTCCCTCCTATAAAGCCCCCAGTAATAAGAATGCCTAATGTCTCCTGGATTTATAATACCCCTACAGTGCCCGCAGTAATTTTTTTCGCTCCCCCTACTGTTATAATGCTCACCCTGAAGTGCCCGCTGTAGTTATATTCTTCCCTTTAGTGTCCTCAGAAATTATAATTCCTCAGCCCCTCCACTATACAGTCCCATGTAAATAAAGCTATTTCCCTCTTGTGTAAATCACACCATCTCTCCACTCCCCTCCAATATACAGTCCCATGTAAATAACATCCCTCTCTATCTACAGCCCCCTCCAAATACAGTCCCATGTAAATATCACTCCCTCTGACAGCCACCTTCAACATACAGTCCCATGTAAATAACATCACTTCCTTCCCACAGCCATCTCCAACATGCAGTCCCATGTAAATAACATCACTCCACCCCACAGTCCCATGTAAATAACATAAACCTGCCCTCAGCCACCTCCAACATGCAGTCCCATGTAAATAACATCACTCCACGCCACAGTCCAATGTAAATAAGGCTACTTTCACACCAGCGTTTTTGCTGGATCCGTCATGGATCAGCAAAAATGCTTCCATCATTATAATACAACAGTCTGCATCCTGATGCATTCTGAACGGATCCTTTTCCATTCAGAATGCATTAGGACAAAACTGATCAGTTTTGGACTGTTTATGAGAGCTAGTTTCACAAATGCTGTACTTTTGTTCCTGCCGCCTCTCGACAGGGTTTGCCGTGCTGCGGCCGGATCCGTGGCCCGCCTCCATTACAGTGAATGGGGCCAGAGCGTAGTTCCGGCCTCACACGTGCACCCGCGGCAGCACGGATCCGGCGGGTGTGACCGTACCCTAACAGAACCATGGCCAAGTCACCTCCAACACACAGTCCCATGATAACATCCCTCCCTTCTGCCCTAACATACAGTCCCAGATAAATAACCACAACTCCCAGCATCCCTCTGCTTCTCCCTTCACTTACCTCTTCTGATGTAGCAGAGCTCACTACAGCTTCGGGAGAGTTGTGCTCACTGTCACATCCTTAACTGCCCTGTGTAAAAATGTGTGATGTACTACATGTATAATGTGGGTAATTGATCATAAAGGGGGTATTTTGTTGTCTCTTTTTTTTGCACCAAGGGTTTTGGACTCCCTTTTGCTCTTGAAGGTTGTAGGCAGGGGCGAACACGATTTGATAGGGCCGTATGGCAAAGCTTAGTGGGGGCCTTCCTGGACCACCCAGTTTACCAGCACACGTGTCAAATACTCCCACGCAATGCAGAATACAAAGCGCAGTGTCCCAGATTTTTGACATTTACAATCTTTTTCATAAGCAAAATAAATTTTAACAAAAAAATGCAATAAAAATAGTCGCCTTTGGCCTCACCCACTGTATCCAACTTCTAGGTCAGAAAATTTGGATCTTGGTGCTTCGAAAATATGGCACTCATTCAGAACACTATACTTCTCAATATATTTAGACCAGACAGCTTACATAAAGACATTGATAAATCTCCTGCTTCACTCCACATATTACAAAGCGGTCTGTCGGCAGCTACCACTACAGGGAGCTCAGTGCATAGGAGTTTATGCAATTACCATTGTCTGCAACAGAAGCTGTAATAATCTCTTTGCACTGTGCTACTCCCTAGTGGCTGTATGAAAATGGAGTGATGTCACATCAGAAAGAGAAAAAGGAGTTCAGTGCCGGGCCCCTCCCAATAAAATACATTAACTCTTAAAGGCTATGTACACCTTTAGGGGAAATTTTTTAAATTATTGCATTACACTTATTTTGAGCTAACACTCATTTTTTTCAATTGGTCTTTATTAACAATATGGAATCGTTTTTTTCTGTACAGAGCTGACATGCTCTACTAGCTGCCTGTGAATTTTTTGTCTTTTCCGTCATCTGAGGAGCTGACGGACTCCTTATCTCTGCTCTCTGACATTATAAACACTCATTAAAGCACAATCCTTACCTTACTGATAAGAATGTGGCTTAAATAGGTGTTTATGACCTTTAAGTAGATAAGGGTGATTAGGTGACCGGCACAAAGTGAAAGTACTAGTCACACAGTTAGAAAAAACAGTTAACTCTTTGTGACTGAACAGCTCAATATTTTTAACAAAGGCCAATTGAAAATATGATTTTAGCCAAAAATAAGTTAAATGCAATCATAAAAAATTAACTCAAAAGGTGTACATATTATTAAACCTTTTAGCAGTAAATTAAAGGGGTTCTGCAGTTTTTTAACACTGATGATCTATCCTCAGGGGCGGGTCCCCTGCCGATCAGCTGTTTGAGAAGGCAGCCGCACTCCAGGAGCGCCGCGGCCTTCTCTGTGTGTTCCTCAGGCCCAGTGACGTCACGACTAGAATCACTGGCCTGGGCGGGGCTAAGCTCTGTTCACATGAATGGAGCTTAGCCCCGCCCAGGCCAGTGATACTAGTCGTGATGTCACTGGGCCTGCGGTAAACACAGAGAAGGCCATGGTGCTTCTGGAGCGCCGCTGCCTTCTCAAACAGCTGATCGTCGTGGGGCCCCGGGTGTCGGTCCCCCACTGATCAGATGATGATGATCTATCCAGAGGATAGATCATCAGTTTTTAAAAACTGTAGAAACCCTTTAACTCGTTGCTGTGGTCCTCTGGGGCACTGCACCAGTTCTGAGTTTACTAAGGCCCCCATGAAATCTATTTAATCCACTGCTTATAATACTCCAGCTGCTTCACATCTTCACATTCATTTTATATGTGTGTCTGCTATTCTTCTTTATGAATATGACAGCTTTGTGCTTACACCACGTTCCTGGCAGGTGCTGGTCAGTTAGATCAATAGTGTTTCATAGGAGCTCCTGGGTGCAGGATGCCAGCAATCTGTAGGATCAATATCTAACTGGTTGTCTCTTAGATCTAACTGGGGAAATTACACAAGTCCCATTGTACATTAATGTTTTGTCAGGACATGTGGAAGCCCTGCATTACAGTGGATGCTTGATGGAAAATTGAAAAGATGATCAGCAATTTATTGCATTAGGAATCATGTGCAAGCTACAGTTTACTATAGGACCCCACAAAGTATTAGCTCAGGTACTTTCATCTCAGAAATTGGAATAAAAGTACCTCTCTGTAGATGAGTCACCCAGATTGCATCTATATTTGGATGCCGTCACCCATCTTATATACAGCATTTGCTGTCATTGGTTAGCACTGGTGTCTAGCGAGGACAACATCTGCAGAGAGTTTTATATCTTCTTCTTGTGATTCCCCCAGGTAATCCTGTTTTTCCCTACACATTGATTACTTGGCAAAAAAAATGTGCTTATTAGTCGTGTTCTCTTTCCGCAGGTTTCAGACACTCAGAACAGGCTGGGATCTTGCAGGAAACCAGAGAAGGAAGTCACTAGGATGGTTGTCATAATGATCCTGGCTTTTCTCATTTGCTGGACGCCATATGCTGCTTTTTCTATCCTGGTCACAGCACATCCCACCATAGAGTTGGATCCACGTCTTTCAGCGATCCCAGCATTCTTTGCAAAAACGGCTTCCATGTATAATCCCATAATTTATGTATTTATGAACAAACAGGTACAGTATATATGTTCTCTTTCCATTTCAGGTCTATATAAGACTCCAAAAATCCTCCAAAAAAGGTTCTACTTGATTATGCTAGTTAAAGTTCCCTATCAGATCGGTGGGAGTCCTACCACTGGGCCCCACAGCTATCATGAGAACAGGGCCCCTGTACCCCCTGCAGGCCCCCTGCTACATCCCTGAAGTGACCGGAGATATTGGAACCCCCATACAGATGAATGGACCGGCTGCGCACTTGTGACTAGCCACTCCAGTAATTTCAGGGGAGCAGCAGAGGGGGTACAGGGCCACTTTTCTTGGGATTGGTGGGGGTCGCAGTGGTAGGACCCTCAACGATCCTGTGAATAGGGTATAACTTTTACTTACCGGAAAACCCCTTTAGCTTGGTAGTATCTGTGTACAGACCTACAGCTCCACACAACCTTCAAGAATTAGGTAATCCTCATATGGCACCCATAGAGGAAGATGCTGAATACCTGCGCAGTGCAGTATGGGGACAATATATGTGGAGAGCCTATGGTTCTGTAGTACATGTTATGCAGGCTCTGTGTGTGCATTATGCATGAGGCCCTTATCTTATAATCTTCACAGAGCTGACATTAATGAGTTCAGCTGGAATACCCCTTTAATTATTTCTGCATACACAAGGGTCAGTTGTCAGCACTTTCTGAAAAAATTTCACTAGTATCCAAAAAGGGTTTTATCAATGAGACATTCTGTTTACCACTAGAGAGTGATGAAAGTGAACATCACAATAGCTAAGTTACATCATGTGAGGACCGCATCCCCTGTATCAGTCAATATAGGGATATTTAGCATCATTTTCAAAGTGACTGAAAGAAATCTCAGCCATTTAATTTCAGTGTGCTGTTTGTTTGATTGCATTTGCTACCTTTGAGTTTTTACGTGATTTCTTTCATTTTAGTGGTGGTGCAGGATTCACTAACTAGGCCAGATGTAGCAGAATAAAGGTCTCTCTTTACTGAAGTGCAAAACAAGGTTTCAACTGTACACAGTGCAATTCTTCCCAGATAACGATGTATGGATTTAGGCAAGGGTGGGCGTTATGGCCCTCTTCCATTTCTATGTGTGTCTTCCTGCAGAGGCTCTAATGTCCACTGAGGGATATAGGATTTTATGACTGGTCAGGTTGTGTCCAGGTGTGAAGGGTGTCTTCACAGTGTCCCTCACTGCAGTAAAGTCTTAACAGCTTTTGGTAGCAGGTTACCTTACTGACACGTATGCTCGGCCATGCAAACTCTAGGTTCTCTAGTTCTCTTCTTTGTCTTACTCCTTCTCTGCTTCTGTACATCATGCAAAGATTGGTGAGTCTTTGTAGCTTTTTGGGCCTAAGAAGAGGGAGCACAAGACATTGCTTCCTCACCCTTCCCGTCTAGACTGCCTAGAGCTAGGGGTGGAGTCAATCCATACCTAACCTCCTACAAGCCATCTACCCCGGCTGTGCCATCCATACATAGTTATGCTGGATACAATACATAACATGATAATACATGACAGTATATTACATAACAAACCATTTCCAGAAAACCTTTGCTCTGGGGTACCGCACAAGCTAGAAAACCAAAAACTACACCTAATTAACAAAGATGCTAGCAAAAAATGATTGTGGGTCCTACATTTTATATTGCCCATAGACCTTCGGCCAACGTCTGGATTTGGTGTTTTTACTTAAAAAAAAAAACAAAAAAAAAAACATAGGTGCCACTAAAAACGTAAAAGTCCAGAAAAACCCCAGCAAAAACTTGTGAGTGAACCCTAAAACTCTCTTAAAAGGGTTGTCCAGGATTAGTAAACGATGTCTGCTCTTCTTCAGAAACAGTGTGACACCTAGAAGCAGCAAACGTTTCTTATTCTCTGACTCTTCTCCCTGTTCGTGGCTCCTTTTTTAACTCTTGCTGATGGATCCGGCAGCATGAACCTGATGACAGGTTCCCTTTAATACAACTTTCTCTTTAGGCTGCCTTCACAAGTGGCAGATTTTGTTGCGGAAATTTCCGTTCATCTAAACAGGTTTTTTTGGAGGCAAACACATGAATTTTTGAAAGCCTCGTTTAGATGAATGGAATTTCTGCAACATAATCTGCCGCACTTGAAGGCATCCTTAAGGTGGATTTAGACGAACGAATAATCGTCCTGATTATTGGGAAAAACCGTTCCTGCAAACGTTCCTTACCGATAATCTGGCCATCTAAATGTGCTGCTGATCACCCACATTGTATGTATCTTCTTGGTTTTATGTTGGAGGTATTAGAAAGGGATCTGGGCAACAACTCACCTCATAAAAGGATAATTGGCCACACAGAGCACTATTGTAGTCATTCATCATGTATAATTTCATCCTGAGATGTTACCTGCACATGTTGAAGATTACGCACAATTTTTCCGTCCGGATTGTCATGCATAAAAAACGGAGTTCCAGCAAAGTGAATGAGATTAGACACTTAGTTTTTTTCCTATGCGGAAATTGACCTGCTTTGTGGATCTGCTTTGTCGATTTCACCTTTCTCACTGCAAGGGTGAGATCTGCAGCAAAACCACATCAAATCACCCCAAAAACAGTACAAAATGCATAAAACGCATAGAAAGCCATACAAAAACCACACAGAATTTCTGTTTTGAAACCTGCATCCACCTGCAGGTAGCCTTAGGTAGTAGAAATAGTAAAAAACACAACATACCGTAGATTTTTTTTGCAGAGTAGCAATGACAACTGGACCAAACGTATATCTCCCCATTCACTGTTTTACATTAAGTTACTGACAGAGAAAGAGCAAGCGGCTTCCGGAGTCCAGAATATTTCTCACAATGCATTAGTGGCCCCCAGTATAAAAAAAGCTTCCATTAGTGGCTCCTCTCCGTAAAAAGAATGCTCTCATTAGTGGCTCCCAGTATTATTAATGTCCCAATTAGCAGCCTCCAGTATAAAGAATGCCCCCATTAGTGGCTCCCACTATAAAGAATTCCCCCATTCTCCTTGTGTAAAAAAATAAATACTAACCTCATGCATTTGCACGTGTGGGGACATCTGCTCTTCACTGGAAGCAGCAGGACCTGGCACTCCCAGAGTGGTGATGTCATCACACTGGGAGAACAGGTCCTGCTGCACCCAGTGAGGAGCAGGTGTCCCTGCATGTGTAAGTTGTTGAAGTGAGTATTTTATTTTATTATTTTAACCCCTGAAGGATCATCTTTTTCCCTAGTGTGGTGGGTCATTAGACAGGTGTACTCCTGTTAAAATGGACATTAGAAACGGTCTTGCTGATTTCATTGGGGTCCATCTAGACATGTCCATTTTTTGATGGCCGATATTCGCTGGGCAAAAAATGACCATGCGAATAGCACAATTGACTCCAACTGGTCCTAAGAGGGCAGCGTGATGACCATTTTTTATGTTTGTGTGAATGTAGCCTTACACAATGCTCACCTTAGTCTATAGATCTGCAGCATTTATAAAGGTGAACCAGTGACCTGCCCCACTATAGCTTTTTGCAAAGTTGGCAAAACAAATATGCAGAGGAGGTCAGTGCTGGGATATTTCATTTTGGCCCTTTGTGATCATATCTGTCTGTATGTGGGATGGTGTTTTAATGACCCAGGTTTTGCCCGGTCATGTGCAGGAGTGATAAGGCCATCTAGAACCTTGATCTCTGATCATGGTTTCCTTCTCTCTGTACGCCTCAGCATCAGAGTAACATTGACTGTACTGTAGCATTTCTGGCGTGCGCGTATTGATCGCTATTGATCCGTGCTTCCCTTAGGACGCTGATAATTAAAAAAATGAACAAAGTCAGCGACTGGCGTGTTTACTTCACCGTCTGAAGTGTCAAAATGAACGTTCTTCAGCGTTTAGAGGAAACCATTTCTAGTACTGTCTAGTAAACCGTAACTGTTGATCTGGTGTTCACCTAAGGCTAAGGATGAGCGAACTTGTGTTTTCAAGTTCGGTGTACAACGTTCAGGTTTGGGTTGTCTAAGAATTCCATTATCGATTCCGCTACCACGGACCAGAATTCTTAGATAACTCGAACCAGAACTTTGTACACCGAACTTGAAAACACAAGTTCACTCAACACTACCTAAGGCCCATCTTGTATTTTCTCAATGCTGTTTAGACCCTATTGGTCGGAAAATGATACAGAAAGTGTGGTGTGAAAATGGTCCTAAAGGGATTGTACAGTATTTTTATATTGATGGCCTATCCTTAGGATAGGCCACCAATATCAAATCGGCAAGGGTTCGGCACCCCACTTCCCTTTTAGGGAGTAATTCCGATGCCAAAATAGGCACCAAAACTACACAGCTACGTCCACGGTGTAGTGGACATAACAGGTTACTGCAGCACTGTTTTCATTGAAACACATGGGAGAAGTGTTGCAATAACCAGTTCCCTCCATTACAGCCAGGGGTTCGCCAGAAATGAGGCCAGGTGAGGCGATCGCCTCAGGCAGCACCAGGTAGGAGCAAGAGGGGGGCAGTGGAAGGGCCATGGGCAATGAGCGATTTCATTGTGGAAACGCTCATCTCTAAATATTTAACTGCATCGCTGTACTCAGGACAGCAATACAGTTGAATACTGCAAATGGGCACAGAAGAGATGTCTCCCCGGCCCACCGTTTCCTCTAATAGACTTTAGTCCTAGTTCCTGTAGCCTATAAGAGGCCGGTGTCATCATTATCGCGCTGCCTGAGCCGGGCATTTCAGTTTTTGCCTCAGGCGGCAGAAAGGCTAGGTGCTCCCCTGAATACACCTTATGCTTTGCAATGGTTGTTTTATACTGACCGATTTAATTTGTCATTTCCTTCAGTTCAGGAGGTGTCTGCTTCAGATGTTCCACTGCAATGACCTAGAAACAAAGGAGTCGAATAACCCAACTTCAGAGCGGGTAGTGTTAAACCGCTCTAACCACGGAGGGGAGATGCAAGCCATAGCAGCGCACATAACTTCAGACCGAAAGACTGAAGAACAGCAGAGCAGCTGCAACTCATTTGCACAACTTCCAACATCGGAGAACAAAATTTATCCTATGTAGACTCGATATATATATATATATATATATATATATATATTTATATTATTCAGTATGTGCCGATTATTATAAAGACCTGAGTTCTCTTCCACACGGCTTCCACCAAGAGGATTACAGGAATTATTCGTCAATGCACCGTTCATATATAGAGACCATGTGACTGTGGGAATGCATTTCATCCTGAAAATGTATGATTACACTAAAATAAAAGCTCAGTCACAAAGTATCACCTCCATCACATTAACAGGGGATCTGTAGGGGACTGTTTTTAAAGGAAGATAATGGGGAATAATGCTATAATAATACTGGCCAAATTATGCTACCATATACCCATATTATGCCCACCTAACACTTCTAGGGTTAATTCACATTTGCATTGTACCATGGAGGTACTTCATGCATAGGATGATTCCCTGGCATATACAGTACATATAATGTACAGTGGGGAAAAAAGTATTTAGTCAGCCACCAATTGTGCAAGTTCTCCCACTTAAAAAGATGAGAGAGGCCTGTAATTGACATCATAGGTAGACCTCAACTATGAGAGACAAAATGAGAAAACAAATCCAGAAAATCACATTGTCTGATTTTTAAAGAATTTATTTGCAAATTATGGTAGAAAATAAGTATTTGGTCAATAACAAAAGTTCATCTCAATACTTTGTTATATCTCCCTTGTTGGCAATGACAGAGGTCAAATGTTTTCTGTAAGTCTTCACATGGTTGGCACACACTGTTGCTGGTTCCTCCATTCTCCATTCATTCCTCCATTCCTCCATGCAGATCTCCTCTAGAGCAGTGATGTTTTGGGGCTGTCGCTGGGCAACACGGACTTTCAACTCCCTCCAAAGGTTTTCTATGGGGTTGAGATCTGGAGACTGGCTAGGCCACTGCAGGACCTTGAAATGCTTCTTACGAAGCCACTCCTTCGTTGCCCTGGCGGTGTGCTTGGGATCATTGTCATGCTGAAAGACCCAGCCACGTTTCATCTTCAATGCCCTTGCTGATGGAAGGAGGTTTGCACTCAAAATCTCACAATACATGGCCCCATTCATTCTTTCATGTACATGGATTAGTCGTCCTGGTCCCTTTGCAGAGAAACAGCCCCAAAGCATGATGTAGCCACCCCCATGCTTCACAGTAGGTATGGTGTTCTTTGGATGCAACTCAGCATTCACTCTCCTCTAAACACGATGAATTGTGTTTCTACCAAACAGTTCTACTTTGGTTTCATCTGACCATATGACATTCTCCCAGTACTCTTCTGAAACATCCACATGCTCTCTAACTTCAGACGGGCCCGGATATGTACTGGATTAAGCAGGGGGACACGTCTGGCACTGCAGGATCTGAGTCCCTGGCGGCGTAGTGTGCTACTGATGGTAGCATTTGTTACGTTGGTCCCAGCTTTCTGCAGGTCATTCATTAGGTCCCCTCGTGTGGTCCTGGGATGTTTGCTCACAGTTCTTGTGATCATTTTGACCCCACGGGGTGAGATCCTGCATGGAGCCCCTGATCGAGGGAGATTATCAGTGGTCTTGTATGTCTTCCATTTTCTAATTATTGCTCCCACAGTTGATTTCTTCACATCAAGCTGCTTGCCTATTGCAGATTCAGTCTTCCCAGCCTGGTGCAGGTCTACAATTTTGTTTCTGGTGTCCTTCGACAGCTCTTTGGTCTTCACCATAGTGGAGTTTGGAGTGTGACTGTTTCAGGTTGTGGACAGGTGTCTTTTATTCTGATAACAAGTTCAAACAGGTGCCATTACTACAGGTGATGAATGGAGGACAGAGGAGCCTCTTAAAGAAGAAGTTACAGGTCTCTGAGAGCCAGAAATCTTGCTTGTTTGTAGGTGACCAAATACTTATTTTCCACCATAATTTGCAAATAAATTCTTTAAAAATCAGACAATGTGATTTTTTGGATTTGTTTTCTCATTTTGTCTCTCATAGTTGAGGTCTACTTATGATGTCAATTACAGGCCTCTCTCATCTTTTTAAGTGGGCGTATGTCTTGGTCCCATGTGTCTGCATCGCTGACTATATATGCAAATGAGCCTCTAGGAGCAATGGGGGCGTTACCATTACACCTAGAGGCTCTGCTTTCTCTGCAACTGCTGCACCCTCTGCACTTTGATTGACAGGGCAAGGTGTAATAAAGTTTTCACTGCCTGGCCCTGTCAATCATAGTGGAGAGGACGCGGCAGTTGCAGATAGATCAGAGCCTCTAGGTGTAACGGCAACGCCCCCATTGCTCCTAGAGGCTCCTTTGCATCTATTAAAACGTCATTTTTTTCAGCAATGCTAGCACATATGAACATGGAACCAACACAGCTGCCAAGAGCTCATGTAACAGGTCAGACAGTGTCATAGGTGCAAATCTGCTGATATATGCCCTTTAAAGATCTGATCTCTTCTTTATCCATTCGGGGAGCAGGGTGAGTAGTACTAGACTGTATTTGTCAACAACAAATGACCTGAGAGTTAAGATGTTACTGCCATCTAGTGATAAAATCCCAAACTTCATGACACAGATACAGATGTGTCCATGCTTACTTTGGCTTTAATTCAGTTAAGCACTCCAATGTCTCATGAAACCAATTCAATCTAATATCACAACATGTGACAAAATCCATTGACTGACTGCACTTCACAAGACGACCACTGGGTCGCCACTTATAAACTTCTGCTGCCTTTCCCTGGTGCTAACAGTGTCTCTAACTACTCAGATACCACCCAGGACTGTATTGTGTAACAACTGGACAGTCATCTGGATAATAATAAGAATTACACATCTCAGCATTAGCACTAGTAGTAACAAGAAAGCAAGAAAATAGGAACTCTTGAATGGATGAATGGAACTGGTGGGTGATGATAGATGGTGGAACTACTACCAGATGATGATGATGGTAGTCAGATGATGAACAGATGGATGAAGGTGAAAATATGATAAACAGATGACTGAACATTCAGACAATAACATTCCCTGACTCTAGATTTCGATGATTTTTTATCCCTTTACACTGACTCTCAAACCAAACAACACTTATCTTCACTGCACTCTAAAGATAACCCTATGGAAAACCCTAATCCACAATATTTGCCCTAACACAAAGAACAGAAGGCACTAGGACCCACAGACATGAAAACCAACAGAGCTGAACTGGAACCAAGGCAAGCCAGATTCAAACCTGGAGAAAACTAAACACAAACAACAAGACTCAAACAGAGGGTGGACTACAATAACCACAAAAACACACTTAACAAGATGTAAACTGGGCATGAAACAAGATAGCAACTTAAACACGGATTTGTATTCAAATGCACAGAGTGTATGCTATAACCAGCAACCCGCTGCAGAAGTCAGACATATTTAAAGAGGACCTGTCACCACTCCTGACATGCCTGTTTTAATAGCTTCATGCATTCCCCATGTAATAACAATTCTGGAACATCTATTCTTATGTCTCTATGTTGTGCCATTCCTTTATTATTTGTACTAAAAGTTATGAATGAATTGCTAGCAGTCTGCAGTAAGGGTACAGAGGGGAGGTGACCAGTTGGGGGGGTGTCCCTGCACAGATTCACTCTGTCCAATCAGTGCTGCCATTTTCAGACTGTGCAGGGACACTCCCCCAACTGGTTACCTCCCATCTGTACCCTTACTGCAGACTGCTAGCAATTCATTCATAACTTCTAGTAGAAATCATAAAGGAATGACACAACATACAGACATAAGAATAGAAGCTTCTGAATTGTTATTACATGGGAAATGCATGAAGAAAATGAGAGGGAGAGGGGAAAGGTCTTCTTTAAAGAAAATGATAACCAATCAGGAGCTCCTTTTTCTAATGATGCAAAGCTGCAGCAGAGAGATCAGCTAACCCATACTAATGGATCATCTGTGAGATTACTGCATAATGACTGCCCCAAACAATCAAATAGGAGACGAAACAGCAAGAAAATTCCTACAAATCTTAACCATGAGGTTGTAATATCACACTGTGATCCAAACAAGACATTCAGGATGGGTTAAAAAGTGAAATCACACTTTGGATTATCAATTAGGACAAGAATTGAAACAAAAGTGCTCTTTTATCTGTGTGATCATTCCAAATTCAAAAGCTCTGATAGCATAGTTACACCTCAATCTGTATCTCCCTTAAAATGTGTTGAGTCTTTACAATAAATGTTTAATTCACTTCCATCTAAAAATTGTACCTGTCACCGGGTGTCTGCCTGGTCCCTTTGAAGCTGCTGCTCTCCTGATACTGAATTCAGCCAGAACAAGTGCAGAAAATGTTACATCAATGACTGAACACAACTTCTGTAAAAACAGAAAAAGGCTTTATGATTTTTTTTATTCTGAGTAATTTTAGGATATTTAATATTTTATAGAAGCTGAGATTCAATTAAATGGAATATATAGTAATGTAATGTTGAAGATTCCCTGCATAATCTATACAATAAGGGACAGGGAGACGTATATTCTGGTAAGTTTAATGCAAAATGAGATATCCCAGCTAGCAGGGTTGTACCTAGCCTTTCTGCTACCTGAGGAGAAAACTGAAACGGCGCCCCCCCTCCCCCAATACCAATTTCTTAACCTAAGGCCTCTTTCACACGAACGTTGTGTTTTGCGGTCCGCAAATTGCGGATCCGCAAAAAAAACGGATGGCGTCCATATGGCATCCGTATTTTTTGCGGATCCACTGTAACATTGCCTATCCTTGTCCGCAAAACGGACAAGAATAGGACATGCTCTATTTTTTTTTGCGGGCCACGGAACGGAGCAACGGATGCGGACAGCACACGGTGTGCTGTCCGCATTTTTTGCGGGCCCATAGAAATGAATGGGTCCGCATTTTTCATGTGAAAAATGCGGATCGGAGCCCGCAAAAAATGCTGTCGTGTGAAAGAGGCCTAATCCCTTTACCACGATGAAAGCGCTCATTGCCCAGGGACAGACTGGGAACTTAAAGTGGCCCTGGAAAAAATACTAAAAGTGGCCCCATTTTGTAGTTGGGTCCAAATTGATGAAAGGCAGGGCCAGCAATAGCATATTGTGGCATATTATACCACCTCAACACAGAGCCAAATACCGCAGTCCATCACAAAATATTGCCAGCAGCATAAAATACATCCCCAAAAACTTCCACTTGCTGGCAATTAGGAGGGCCCAGATGGCCCCCCGGGAAATTTCCCTGTAAGGTCTATGGCCAATCCGCCCCTGCTCATTGCCCATGGCCCTTTGGCTGTCCCCCTCTTGCCCCTACCTGGTGCTGCCTGAGGCCTCACCTGGCCTCATTGGTGGTGCACCCCTGCCAGCTCGTATGGGACACAGCAACCAAGGGGTCTATCTCCCCAGTGAAGTCAGTGAAAGGAGGCAAGAGTAGGAAAATAAATGGAGATGGCTGAGAGTCCAAGGAACAATGGAAAAGACACGGAGGACAGAATGGAGACCAAAGTAATCATGTGCGGAGATCCATTCCAAGCTCCAGGATTACTTGTTATCCCACTGAAATATCCCTAAGTATGGGGATTCTCTGAAAAATATACACACAATTAAAAAAAAAATTAAAAAGGGAAAGGGATTTGGAAGGAAGAATAGAAATGGCCATGGAGCAGAGGTGGGATAAGGTGGGATAAGGAGGGAAGTCTCAATAGGTTGTTGATACAGGTTGAGATAGAGAATGGTTTGCTGCTTTCCAAGCTAGTTTCTATGGATGGGCTAGGAGTGAAAAATCTGTTCTCACATAGGTCTGATGTACCTGAGAAAAGACGGCATAGTCTTTTGCCGAGCTGTGTTGAGATTGCAAAACATTGCATAGTTCTTCCTGCCACAAACCTCTATTCAGGAGTATAGAGGATGTTCTATCTATGTTAGGGTCTGGTGTTGCATTAAAATCCCAGCATAGCAGCAGTTTGCCCTGCCATGTTTAGGAGCCCACTTAAAGGGGTTGTGCCACTAATAACACATCCCTTATCCACAGGATGGGGGATAAGTGCCTGAGTGCTGGGGGTCCAACCGCTGGGACCCGGGGGACCGCAGGTGCTATTACCATAGAAGTGAAAGCAGAGGAAGTACATACGCACCTGCACTCCATTCTCATGGGGCAGTTTGCTGCCAATTGTGGACCCCATTCTCTTGATCACTGTGGGTCCCAGCAGTCAGACCCCCCCGCAATCAAACACTGTGCACATCGGATACGTGTATAAGGGGATAACTCCTTTAAACAAATAAAATGCGGGGCCTATAGTGTCACACTATCCAATCTGTCCTGCCAGTATCAGACTGGGAAGGGACACCCCCCAACTGGTAACACCCAGACATTTACTGCAGACTGCTGGCAATTCATTCATAAACTTCTACAAGAAATAACAGAGGAATGGCACAACATAGAGACATAAGAATAAATTCTCCAAAATGATTATCAATAAAACAGACATGTCGGGGAAGGGGGGGAGGGGGTGAAGCAGCTCTAAGAGGTACTTTGGAACCGAACCCGAGTTTGGGAAATGGTACAAATTAATTTATGACGTTATTAGACAAAGTCTCGCGAAAATTCGCAAAGTAATAACTTCGGCTCATTGGAGCCAATACTTTCTAATACTGTACGAAGCTCCGGCTCCGTACAGTATTGGAACAAAGTTTTATGTGAATCGGCTTTGGATGTTTAATCAGAAGTCGATTTGCTCATCCCTAGCTATTAATACTAACATATTCTATGGCACTATGCAAACCTCATAAACACTTGCATCAGTCCAACCTCACAGTCATATATACCTCATACACACTAGACCTAATTTAACTGAAAACCAATTAACTTAATCAGTAAGTTTTGGAGTGTGAAGGGAAACAGGAGAACCCAAAGAAAAATCCCTCCTACACATAGTGAGAGTACATAAACCCATGGTTGGGTTTGAATCCAAGACTCCACTGAGCCGCCCAGAGGGACAGTGGGTGGGTATTTACTCCCCCAAAAACTTTCTTTTTTATCATGATCAGATAACATTATTCATCGGGGGAGCATTTTTTGGCAAGCACAGGAAAAATATTAAGCGTAATAGGTGTTTACTGTCTTGAAATGTGAACTAATCCTCTTTTGTGCGAAAGCAGTAGAATTAGCGGCCACACAAAAATCCAGATTTGCTATTCTGATACTGCTAAAACAACAGCCAGGGCGAGCGTGTCTTTATCTGTATCATGTGTCTCAGGCACACAGGCCTACAGCATGGCGGGAGTCAGAAGGTCTGGATTTAACAGTGATTAAACAAAATAAAATCTCCTAAATGTATTGATGTTATAAAGTGGAAATGACAGTGGATGGAATGAAGGAGCAGAAATCTTTGTGAAGAGATACAAGTTGTCTTCTGATCAAGAGACTGGACTGCAAAAAAAAAATAAAAAAATGGTGGTAAGGACTCAATCAACAGATTATAAGATTAAGCTTTGCACTTGGATACAATGTTTTCTTTTAAAACGTTGTCACATGTAAAATACTTTTCAAACTAATTAGAGTGTGTGGACGACTTTCCTAAAAGGCTTGTCTCACCATGGCAACCACAGTTTGAAGCCAGCCTGGCAATACGCAGAGCACCACGAGTCCGGCCTGAGATGCCTCCAGAAATCGGCTTTGTTCACAGGTGGAAGTTGTGACCACTTCTACAGTTGTGGCCAAAAGTTTTGAGACTGACACAAATTTCAGTTTTTGCAAAGTTTGCTGCTTCAGTTTTATGGTGGTAAGTTGCATGCATAACTATAGAAAAAGGGGTAGGCAACCTCCGGCACTCCAGATGTTGTGAAACTACAACTCCCAACATGCACACTTGCAACTCTCATAGAAATAAATGGAGCATGCTGGGAATTGTAGTTTCACAACAGCTGGAGTGCCGACGGCTGCGGATGCCTGCCCTAGACCGTTATGAAGAGTGATCCAATGAACTAGCATTAATTGCAAAGTCATTCCTTGCCATGAAAATTAACATAATCCCAAAACCCCTTTTCCACAGCATTTCAGCCCTGCCACAGAATGACCTGTTAACATCATTACAGCTCAGGAGAAAGTGGTAATGAGGACAAGGCGGCCGATATCACTCTGTCATGCTGTTTGAATTTGAAGAGCAAAATGATTGCTTTAAGGGTGGTGCTTGAAATGATTGTCTTCTTCTGTCAACCATGGTTACCTCAAAAAAAAACCAAAAACACGTGCAGTCTTTTTTGCTTTACATCAAAAGGGCTTCACAGGCAAGGGCACTGCTGTTTCTAAGATTGCAACAAAAAAAAAACATTTATCGGATCATCAAGAGCTTCAAAGAAAGAGGTTTAACTGCT
Source organism: Rhinella marina (assembly GCA_900303285.1). Taxonomy (NCBI): domain Eukaryota; kingdom Metazoa; phylum Chordata; class Amphibia; order Anura; family Bufonidae; genus Rhinella; species Rhinella marina. The sequence continues at coordinate 276,648 of ONZH01004127.1, forward strand.
GTGAAGTAGGCTTCAGGGTGCCCAAAGAAGTCCAGCAAGAACCAGGGCCATTTGAATTCCCTTCTTCCCAGAATTCCAGAGAAGCCAATTAAGGCGCTCTCCATAAGGAAATATAGTACCACCCAAATGATAAGTGTGGAAATGTTTTTGGGGATGAGTGTTTTTTTTTTTATTTCATTTTATTTATTCAGCATTTTTACTTTTTTTATGTTTATGGTTTGCCCCTCATAGGTCAGAAAAGATCATAGAATGACTTTTTTACACTTTTTCACTGTGACTTGGGCTGCTTTTCCGTCAAGTTACAGTGACAGTTGTCACTGCCAGGGCTGTGCTGGGTCTAGTTATACCCAGCGGCAACCTCCTAGAACCAGAATCCTGGTGATCATGTGACAAGTCACATGATCACTGAGATGAATAGAGGAAGCAGAACAAGAGCTCTGAATGCGAGAACAGAGAAGTCAAAATTGATAAAAAACCACTTTTGTCTTCTCTCCAGGGCCCGTCATTCTTTCAGAAACGGGGACCTGTCATAATATACTATTGTGTGGGCTTTACTGACTTGGATCGCTTGCCACAAATGTATAGCCTATGGTCATTAACCAGTTAGCAATCAATACATAATTTTATTTTTTAACTGCAGATTAACTTTAACATTGTTTTACTCATCAGGGATTCCGAAAACTAACTTGTCGGTTTTGATGTTTTTTTAAAGGCAGTTTCCAAAGCTTTATAATAAAGGGGTTGTTTCATCTCGTCGTTTCTAAGGCAAGATTAGACTAAGTCCTGACCACCAGGTGGCTGGGAAAAAGCGGAGTTGGCCGGCGCTCACTGGTTCAGTGGCTCCCATTGCAGCACATGAGAGCTATGGAAACATCGTAGCTCAGCAAGCCATGCTGTTTCCGTAACTCGGAATTACTTTTTGATATTTAATTCCGCCTGAAAATATGCAAATAATTGCAATTAGGTAAGATTGATACTAAATGTATGATAAGTCAAATCTTCTGAAGATTTTTCTTCACTCTTTTTAAATGTTTCCATGGTTTTGAAAGAACATCAAAGATCAATGTGCTAGTTCAGGTTTTTTATTTCTTTTGACTGGAAGTGAATCTACTGTATTTACCTTAATGTGAGACTATAGTCTTATAGTCCTTACACACACATTTTATTTAGTATTTTACAACTGGACACATTTGTTTGGTCACCTGTATTTTTTGCGGCATTTTTTTTTACTGACGTTTTTCCCTATAGAGGAGGTGAAGTTTAAATGTTTGAAAAAACACTAAGAACTACAGCATACTGCATTTTTGAAAGAAGCCAGAACGACAATAGAAGTCACCTAATCACCCCTAAACACCAGTAGCAAATAAAAAAAGCTTGTGTGGCCCGCGTTTCATATTTCCCACAGTACTTCAGCTAAGGACCTTCTCAGGATCCCCATGGATGACTTGCCTTGTGTTGTAAACCCAGCAAGCTAAGGCCTACCACTCTAAGACTGAATGGCGGTATACAGAATACCTGTGCTTCCACCAAAATGAATAGGAGATAAACTTGCCCCCACTGCATGTTTCTGAAACAGTCTTCAAAAAATGCAGGTAATCAATTCTATATTTGTCTGGAGCCTGGCTGAGTGGCCAGGAATCTTTTTGTCCTGTAGAAGACAGGGCACAGCAGGGAGTCCCATGCACTAGCCACTCGTCTTACAGCCACAGCCATACACAGAGCAATGAGTAGGAGGAGAACATGGTTGGACACCTGGGACACAGAAGGATGACTGCATATTTCTCAGTCTTAATTGTAATATGAGATAAATAAGGATACAAGGAAATGAAGACATTTATGAAGGACTGTTTTTTTTTTACATCGATTTTCAATGTTTAGTGTTCCTTTAATGCAGACACTGTATAAAAGCAGTGCAATCCCAAAAAGCTAACTGATTTAACTTTAACTAATTTAGTGGTGTAACTAGAACTGACTGGGACCCACAGCAAATTTTTGAACGGGCCCCCCCCCAGCAACCATCTCGTCCTGTGCAACCCTCACTACTGTGACTAGTTAAGATCACTCTCATTTCCTACACGTATATACTGTATGTCATGTCACTGTATATACTGTCACTGTATATTATGTCATTGTATAATACTGTAGAGGGGGCCCTGACAATAAAATCTTTCAGTCCTCCTTCTGGGTGGGCCCCTTCTGAGTTTTGGTGCTGTACAAGACGCTTCCCCTGCTTCTATTATAGTTATGCCCCTCCTACCTATAGTCCCATTTAGGGCAAAAGAGCTTACACTCAAAGCCAGACTACATCCTAGTGAAAAGGTTAACCTTATGAAATAATTAATTTAAAGGTTTTGCAGTTATGATATTATTCATCAATACGTTTCTCTTTTATGTGACACCCCACCCCCACATCCCCGTCTCTTCAGTAAACATGCTGTGCCGTTTGTGGTCAATGTTTTGCACAGTAAAAAGCCACAGATTCTTGGGTGCAGAACACTGTGTCTCAATTAATATCCCATACATGGTACAAAAGCATAAAACACAACTTATGTTGGAGCTGAAATTTTTTTATTTCAACAAGCCCAGTACACTGCTATAAATAAAAGCAAATGCGTTGAGTGAATAATGGATTGTTATGTTAAAATTACAGTAATTCAGAGCACCCTGGGTTTAGTCTTATTAAATTATCTCATGGACTGTTTTCAGTTCCAAAAGTGATGTTCGCTCAACCTCCTCAACCTCTGAAGTCATCAAAATGTGATTCTCACATCACAACCATATTGGGTAGGCCGTACAGAACATAGCTATATGGGGATGGGTCTCCAAAGAGAAGCTTAGAATCACGGGGGCTCTGCTCAGCTTCATCATGTGCATCCTCAGAGTTGTCTTCTTCTAGAGAAAAAAAAATATACATATATAGAAGGTTATAATAAATAATACATTTTCACAATCTTCAGAATTCAAGGGATTATCCGAGTTAAAAAACAAATGAAAATTTAGACTAGCACAGGGATGCTCAACCTGTGGCCCTCCAGCTGTTGCAAAACTACAACTCCCAGCATGCCTGGACAGCCTACAGCTATTAGGGAATGCTGGGAGTTGTAGTTCTGCAACAGCTGGAGGGCCGCAGGTTGAGCATCCCTGGTCTAGCACACTTTTAGCTTCCATTTCTTGCCATTTTCAAGATATCTGATTAGTGAACTGATCCAATCTTGTTTAGGGCTCGTTCACATCACCATTCAGCCCTTCCGTTCTCATGCTCCGTTTAGAAGCAGAACGGAAAGGACGGATTCGGCACATAACTCAGCTGAACGGAGCCTAAGGGACCCCATAGACTATAATGGGGTCTGTTAGGTTTCCGCCCAGAAGATGATTTTTGAAGCGGAGACAAAAGTCCTGCGTGCACAACTTTTGTCTCCGCTCCAAAATCATCTTCTGAGTGGAAACCTAACGGACCCCATTATAGTCTATGTCTCCTATAACGGAGCAGGAGAACGGAAGGGTTGAACCGTGATGTGAACGAGCCCTTACATGAAGAGGTTTCAAACCTGTGCTGGCCATATCCAGAAAAGTGCAATACTAGCACTACTGTAAGTCATTCTTTTGCCTGTGTAAGGGCGGGTTTGCATTGGCGTTACGGAATTCCGTTATAGGTTCAGTTATAACAGAATTTTAGGACGGTATGCAAAACAGAAACCTTTAAGAGGCATTCCATTTTGCTCCATCCTAATACAGGACAATTTTTTCTGTCATGTATAACGGAACCAAGCAGAGCTGTTATATGTCCCCATAGAAATGTTTTACGACAGAGCAAATGGAATGCCTCTTAAAGGCTTCCTGTCTGCATTCTGTACTAAAATTCCGTTATAACTCTTTTATAACAGAACCTATAACGGAATTCCGTAACGCCAATGCGAATCCGCCCTAAGCATGACATGGTTAGGACAGATTTACAACCAGTTTGTTTTGCTCCAATGCCAATAAAATAAATGGGGCAAAAAAAAATAGTAGGGTCATTTTAAAGGGGTTGTATCATCTGAGACATTTGTGGCATATTACTACAAGTCCTGCCCCTATCTCCAGAACAGGATCACTGGAGTCAGGGGAAAGCAGCCCCACATGTGCGGCCTTCCCTCCATTCATTTCTATGGGACTTCCAAAAATAGTAGAGCTTTCGGAACTCCCATGGAAATTTATGGAGAGCACACTACACATGGGCGGTGTGCTCTCCTTCACTTTCCGGGACCCATTTTAGAGACAGGTGTGGGTCTCACAACTTTAGACAATGGGGGAGACAACTTTAGATAATGGGAAGATTGATCCAAACTGTTGTAAAGGAAAACTGGCCTAGTTGCCCATAGCAACCAATCAGATTGATCCTTTCATTTTCCGAAGGAGCTCTGAAAAATAAAGGTGGAATCTGATTGGTTGCTATGGGCAACTAAGCCAGTTTTCCTTTGCTCCAGTTTTGATAAATCTCTCCCAATGTTTTTAGCAGATGGTGTGAAGTTCAAATAATCTTGTGCCGGTATACTTACCCCTCACTTTCCTATCAGAGTCGCTCCCCAGTTTTCGCTGACTATGCACTGCTTGTCCTGTTGTCTTGCCAAGAGATAACAGATCTGACAAGGAAAGTGACGTATGGAGCGTGTGAAGATAAATAACATCAAAAACAACAAGCCAATGATGCTCAGATATAAAATTTAACATTGGTGGAAATATTTAAAGGAAATCTGTCATCTGTAAAAACCAGGCACAATGCACTGGCAGGGTTATCTCAGCTGAATGTAATGATACTTTTCACTTACTTAGTTCTCCAAAAAAGGACCTTTAAGAGCTCATGCACACAAACGTGTGCCGGCCGTGCCCGTATTGCAGCCCAGACACAATGAATGGGTCCGCAATCTGGAAGATCCGGAGTGGAGGCACGGAGCGGAGGACCACGGAAGCACTATGGAGTGCCTACGCAACGCAAAAAAATAGAGCATGCTCTATTTTTTGAGTCTCATTTATCAAAACTGTCAAAAACTATCAAAACAGGAAAACTGACTTAAAACAGGGATCCGAAGTCGGCTTCACTAACGAGGTACCAGCCGGTACTGAAGCAGACTTCGGATTCCTGTTTTGATAAATGAGGCCCAATCTTTTTACTGCTTATATATTTAAAAAATTTTAATTAAAGCCAGAAGCCCAAAGTCATTCACTGAAGTCTCGCACAACTTCGGACTTAATGAATTTTGCCTCGCCGAAACACATACATTTTAATACTGTACGGAGATAGGTCTCCGTACAGCATTAAAACAAAATTTTGAATGAATCGACTTTGGATCCTGGCTCTGAAGCTCGACTCCCTCACCCCTAATTACAACAATGCCACTAATGTATGCTTTAATACTGAAAAAATAATAAAAACTTTGAAAACATTTTTTTTTCATTACCATATTCTGACCCCCAAAACTTTTTTTTAGTTATGTCTACTGAGCTGTGTGTGGGGGGGATTATTTTTTTTTTGCGGGATGATCTGTAGATTTTATTGATACCACTTTGGAGTGAGTGTGACTTTTTAACCAGATTTTATTCAATTTCTTTTTGGATATGAGAAGCGATGAAAAAATGGTAAATTGGCCATTTTGATATTTTTTCCGTTATACCATTTGCCATATGGAATAAATATTTTTAGATTTTAATAGTGCTGGTGTTTTTGGATGCAGTGATGTCCATAAGGTTTATATTTTTTTATTGTTAATGTATTTTTTTTCTGTTCTAGGGAAGGGGGGGTGATTTACATTTTTTTATTTTATTTATTATTTTAGTTTTTTTTTTTACTTTTATGTAGCTTCTCTAGGAGGCTCCAATATCCACTATTTTTTTGTATTAATGGCTTATACTGTATTTCCATAGAACTACAGTATAAGCTCTAATTGCTGTTATTCTATGTTGGCCAACATAGGAACTACAGCTCTAATACGCTGGGTCTCTTCAGAGATGACCAGCTTCCTCGATTGCCAGAAGGGGGAGCTGGTCTTAACCTGGAAGTGCGCGCTTCCGGGTTTTTCACCATTTAGATGCCATGATCAAGTGTGACCATGACATCTAAGAAGCCTGCGATCGGCATTATTACCAGTCGCAGGCATTAGCCACAGGCCTCTGTTTTTTTAAACAGCAGAGACCCGTCGGCTATGGTGCCTGTAGACGCATGCGGGCACCATGTTTAAAGACCCCCACAATAGGAGCAAAAGGTGTTTTTCCCATATCAAAGCCCTGGAAAACCATTTTAGGCCTGATGCACACAATGATATGTGTTTTGTGTTCCGCAAAAACACAGATCCTAGATGTGCAGAAGCTGCCATTTTTTTTAACCCTGTAGAGTTGTCCTATCCTTGTCCTCAAAACGGACAAGAATAGGACGAGCAGATGTAGACAGCACATGCGATCCTATCTGCATCTTTTGCAGTCCCACTGAAATGAATGTGGACTGAAAATGCGGTTGTGTGCATGGGGCCTTAAAGTGAATTCAGGTTTACTATCCCAGCTCTCCAAATTTTTTACTACATCACTAGTGAGAGAGGAAGACATGTAAAAATCACTTACATTCTGACAGGAAGTCTAGTCTTTTGGTATTCTTTTCGAGAGGTGTATGCCACTGGTTCAGCATCATAGAGCGCACGCCCGCCACGCTTAGCATCAGGGCTGTCTCCACAGGTCGTTCCAACCACAAGCGAGAGTCACTTCACACATAAAATGGGAAATTATCATTATTCACAATAAATTGCATGTTATTATACTGTACAACCAGACCTGGAAAAGCGGGTGAGTATTTCTTGTGGACCCTGCGCAACCAGTGAACCACTTTAACGATCAGAATAAATCAATATGAAATACTGATTATTCCATATTTAAAGATAATTTATTTTTTTACCTTTTTTGGACATCAATTGTGGATTGCCTTGAAAAACTCTGACTTGTTCTGACTTGATCCAGAAGAATCATTAGCTGACAACCTAGAAGGGATAATCAACATGTGCCTATTGAGCCAGACGTCCAGAGCTTTAAAACTACATTTTGTATAGGCCGGGAATTATTGATTGAAAAAGGTCTTGCTTTTTGGGAGGTTAATAGCTCATTTTGCAGCGTATTACTTTATGGTTGGCAGCGTTAATTACAGGTTGTCAGTATTTCTGCTCCTCTTTGATCCCCCTTTTTTTGTAACAGGCATATATGGAATAAATTAAGCACACTGTGAAAAGTGAATGCTGAATGTACTGTCAAGATTTTGCCTGAATGTCCAGCGCAGGTTAATGGATCCCACTGAGATGTTAGGAGAGGTCACTTCTGCAGAGTTCAGGGTAGTTCATCACTTCTATTAGTCCTGAAGCTATCACATAGAGGTATCCCTAAGGACTGGTTATATTGATATTACAAGACCATAAGGAGCAGTTACACCGCAGAACACAGGACGGCTGCCATGAGCACGCTATCTAAGATACATTATACATCTCACCTTTGCTGGATCCATAGGGCAGGTATTTATGGGGCTAGCTCTCCAGGGACCTCATAATGCATTTTCCGTGTACTGGTATTTTCCATCTACTGGTATTAATGCATGCTTTCTCTATATAACTATAATGTATATATGTATATGTATGTAGAAAGCTTGCACAGTAAAATATCAATTTTTGCAGATGACACTAAATTGTGTAAAGTAATTAACACAGAAGAGGACAGTGCACTGCTACAGATGGATCTGCATAGATCGGAGACTTGGGCAGAGAAGTGGCAGAATTTTAGTGAACAGCAAACTAAGCTGCAGAAACCAGTGTCAGACAGCTGCTGCCAAGGCCAATAAGATAATGGGTTGCATCAAAAGAGGCATAGATGCCCGTGATGAGAACATAGTCCTGCCACTTTACAAATCACTAGTCAGACCACACGTGGAGTACTGTGTACAGTTCTGGGCTCCTGTGAACAAGGCAGACATAGCAGAGCTGGAGAGGGTTCAGAGGAGGGCATCTAAAGTAATAACTGGAATGAGTGGACTACAGTACCCAGAAAGATTATCAAGATTAGGGTTATTCACTTTAGAAAAAAGACGACTGAGGGGGGATCTAATAACTATGTATAAATATATCAGAGGTCAGTACAGAGATCTCTCCCATGATCTATTTATCCCCAGGACTGTGACTGTGACGAGGGGACATCCTCTGCGTCTGGGGGAAAGAAGGTTTGTACACAAACATAGAAGAGGATTCTTTACGGTAAGAGCAGTGAGACTATGGAACTCTCTGCCTGAGGAGGTGGTGATGGTAAGTTCACTAAAAGAGTTCAAGAAGGGCCTGGATGTATTTCTGGAGGGTAATAATATCACAGGCTATAGTTACTAGAGAGGGGTCGTTGATCCAGGGAGTAATTCTGATGCCTGATTGGAGTCGGGAAGGAATTTTTTCCCCTAAAGTGAGGAAAATTGGCTTCTACCGCACAGGGGTTTTTTGCCTTTCTCTGGATCAACTTGTAGGAAAACAGGCCGAACTGGATGGACAGATGTCTTTTTTCGGCCTTATAAACTATGTTATTATGTTACTGTGTATTAGCACTGGAACCAGTGAAACTGCTGGGACAGTACAATAAACAATAATGTATAGCTATAGGGAGTCTAACATGTTCACACAACAGTGTGCCTAAAGCTAAAAATGATCTACCATTGAAAATGTTAAGGGAGTAATGACATGGAAAATATGTCTCAACCGAGGGGCTATTACTAGATCATACAGTGCATAACTGTGCCATTCAAGTCAATGGGAAGGAATCTCTGTAATTACACTGCTCTGCCACAGCAATACTGACGTCAAGCAGGTAAACAGTGAATAGAGCGTAGTGCTTCTATGGGCATTGCATTCTCTTCAAGCATGCTTGGCAGGGCTGTCAGGAGTCAGACCCCTGTTAATCTATTAATGATCTATCCTGAGGATAGGTCATCAATATGAGAAAACTGAAAGAACCCTTTTTGAACACCTTCAAGGGCAATAGTTTTTATGATTGGATTTTACTCATTTTGGGCTAAAAAAATCAATCTATTGAACATTTTATGCAGTTTTTATTATAAAGGGTTAAAATTTAGCCTAGCTGCAGAGTTATCTTACTTACTTTGAGCCGTCATCTGACAGCAGGTATAACCCTTATCTCTAAACTCTCATAAACACAAGCCATAAACACAGCTCACCAACACAAGCCATACTATTAGGCTACTTTCACACTAGCGTTTTTAAATTCCGGTATTGAGTTCCGTCAAAGGGGCTCAATACCGGAAAAAAACGCTTCAGTTTTGTCCCCATTCATTGTCAATGGGGACAAAACTGAACTGAAGACAACGGAATGCTCCTGAAAGCATTCCGTTCCGTCTTCAGACCGGAGAACAAACCGCAGCATGCTGCGGTTTGCTCTCCGGTCCAGGCATCCGCACCAAGACGGATCCGGAATGACCCCCAATGGAAGTCAATGGGGACGGATCCGTTTGGTGTGGACACACCAGTAATCCGGATCTGTCCTCCATTGATTTCCAATGGGGGGTCATTCCGGATCCGGCATACATACACACAGACTACATACAAACAAACATACAGACATACATACAAACATACAGACATACATACATACTCACATACTCCCGGGACGCCGGCAGCAGGTCTTCACGCGCCTCCTGCACGCTGCGATGACGTTTCCCCACTGCGCCCAGCAGAGGGCGCTGTGGGGAATCGTCATCACTGCGCGCAGGAGGCGCGTGAAGACGTTCTGCCGGCGTCCCGGGAGTATGTGAGTATGTATGTATGTTTGTATGTATGTCTGTATGTTTGTTTGTATGTAGTCTGTGTGTTGTTTTAATGTGTGTCATGTGTGGGGACGGAGCGTTGCTCCGGCTCCACACATGTATAGCGTTAGCACGGATCCGTCGGCACCCTTTAGGTGCCGGATCCGTGCTAACGCTAGTGTGAAAGTAGCCTTACTTAACTCAGTTAGTTAAGAACTGGTTAAGGAGCTGTCACGAGTTCAGACATAAGGGCTTCACATTAGCCATCAGCAGAGTTCCCTGACGGGACACAGTGTACATAGAGAGCCTGCTACTGTGCAAATACACAGCAATTCAATGCTGTGCAGAGAAGAAAAACAGACTGCCCCATTGTCTAAAATGAGAATAACCCTTTAAACTTTTTTTGTAATAATAAAACTGAAAAGTCGGGCGTGCAAAATTATTCGGCCCCCTTGCATTAATACTTTGTTGCGCCACCTTTTGCTGCGATTACAGCTGCGGTCTCTTGGGGGATGTCTCTATCAGTTTGCACATCTAGAGACTGAAATTCTTGCCCATTCTTCCCTGCAAAACAGCTCGAGCTCTTTGAGGTTGGATGGAGAGCGTTTGTGAACAGCAGTTTTCAGCTCTTTCCACATATTCTCAATTGGATTCAGGTCTGGACTTTGACTTGGCCATTCTAAGACCTGGATACGTTTATTTTTGAACCATTCCATTGTAGATTTTGCTTTATGTTTGGGATCATTGTCTTGTTGGAAGATAAATCTCCGTCCTAGTCTCAGGTCTTTTGCAGACTCCAACAGGTTTTCATCCAGAATGGTCCTGTATTTGGCTCCATCCATCTTCCCATCAATTTTAACCATCTTCCCTGTCCCTGCTGATGAAAAGCAGGCCCAAACCATGATGCTGCCACCACCATGTCTGACAGTGGGGATGGTGTGTTCAGGGTGATGAGCTGTGTTGCTTTTACGCCAAACATATCGTTTTGCGTTGTTTCCAAAAAGTTAGATTTTGGTTTCATCTGACCAGAGCACCTTCTTCCACATGTTTGGTGTGTCTCCCAGGTGGCTTGGGGCAAACTGTAAACAAGACTTTTTATGGATATCTTTGAGAAATGGCTTTCTTCTTGCCACTCTTCCATAAAGGGCAGATTTGTGAAGTGTTGGACTGATTGTTGTCCTATGGACAGACTCTCCCACCTCAGCTGTAGATCTCTGCAGTTCATCCAGAGTGATCATGAGCCTCTTGGCTGCATCTCTGACCAGTCTTCTCCTTGTTTGAGATGAAAGTTTAGAGGGACGTCCGGGTCTTGGTAGATTTGCAGTGGTCTGATACTCCTTCCATTTCAATATGATCGCTTGCACAGTGCTCCTTGGGATGTTTAAAGCTTGGGAAATCTTTTGGTATCCAAATTCAGCTTTAAACTTCTCCACAACAGTATCAGGGACCTGCCTGGTGTGTTCCTTGGTCTTCATGATGCAGAATCCTGAGACTATCACAGAGCAGGTGCATTTATACGGAGACTTGATTACACACAGGTGGATTCTATTTCTCTTCATCAGTCATTTAGGACAACATTGGATCATTCAGAGATCCTCAATGAACTTCTGGAGTGAAAGTAAATGGGCCGAATAATTTTGCACACCCAACTTTTCAGTTTTATTATTACAAAAAAAGTTTAAATGACCCAATAAATTTCGTTCCACTTCACAATTGTGACCCACTTGTTGTTTATTCTTCACCAAAAATTTAAAATTTAAAATATCTTTTTGTTTGAAGCCTGAAATGTGGCAAAAGGTTGAAAAGTTCCAGGGGGCCGAATACTTTCGCAAGGCACTGTAAATGGCTGCCCGATAATGCTACATTTCTCATGTCATGGCGGTTACACTGTAATGAGAGAGCCCCTTTAGATATCATGGTGCACAAATGGAACAATAGCAAAATACAAATTTGGCAATTTACAGTGATTTTGTGAATTGCCGGTCCAATGGTCACAGCTTTGCCGGCTGCCGAGGTCTCCTACCCAAACATTTGTGACAAGCCATAATATCTAATACTTCTAAATATTGATCACTGAAATGCAATAACTCAGAAATGAAGCTTTGCTTAGAGATGACAGGTACCTAAGTTTAATCAAAATGGAGAAGTCTCAATGGTATACTTTCAATAACAAACTGTCTCGGTCTGTCACTTCTCACCCCATGGATAATATATATAATGAAAGCTTTTGTGCAGTGCATCACTTTTGTGTGCACTGTACCATGGAATCTCATTAAAAGGGTTTTCTGAAATTTTTTAAAGTTGGATCGGTAGGGGTCTGACATCTGGGATTCCCGCTGATCGACTGTTTGAGAAGACACCGGCATACGGGGGTGGCGGCCTTATTGCAGCTTGCCAAGCACAGCGCCGTACAATGTATAGTGGCTGTGCTTGGTATGGCAGCTCAGCCCCCATGTCGTCACTGACTTAGGAAAATCTGAGAGAAGGTCGAGGCACTACTGTGACTGTTGGTGCGTTCACAAAACAGCAAAACAGCTGATTGGCAAAGGTCCCGAGTGTCGGACCCCCACGATCAGATACTCATGACCTATTGAGAGGATAGGTAAAAAAAATCTTGAAAAGCCCATTACTATATGACCATGGACTATACCATACTATCTAACCAGACACTAACAAAGTAAAGTGGGCAAAAATCCAACTAAAAAAATCCAAAAAATATTATTAGAACAATAAGGCAGACCGGGGAGTTTAAATTCCCAGCGGCCTCTTCATGTAAAAGGAATTTTCTGCTGCCTAGTGAGCTACTTAACAGATCACTTTCGCTTGAAAAGAGTGGCATCATTAAAACTGCTCCTTCAGCAAGAAACTGAACAATGCATTTCGTGCCTGAATTAGGAAGTTTGTCAGGTTCAACGGTATACAAACATGCGGTAGACCTTCATTAACATGGAGTACCGAAAGCACAACCTAATGTGAATCGGCAGGGATGTGCTCTATTTTAATGGAGATATGTGCTTACACATTATTGAATCTGATGAAGTACCTAGCTCAGGTATGAAACGCGTTGTTCAGTAGTAGCCTGTATTTTTTATGGTTTCAATAAATCGCTTTGATGCTGGAGAAACCTCTTCTTGCTCGGTGAGTTTTGAGAGACAGTGCCGGCAGCTAGAACCAACCCTTCTACTTGGAACTCCATTATTGTTTCCCTGACCTGAATATGGACGCCGGATAGAGTGGCTGGCCTGAAGTCTTTTTACTGATGTCAATTTCTTGACAAGCTATCATGGAGGTTGTGACCTTACAGTATAGCACAGAGATCCTGCTGTTTGTTCCTCTTCTTATTTCTCTGTGCACCTGGCTGAGGTGGTCGCACATGCTCAGTTAAAATCTTCAGCTGCCACCAGCCATATGTTCAAAATGACACACCTGAGGAAAGACACTCCCCTTGAGCTGCCAATATAAATCTAGCAGATCAATTGGAGCAATGAATGGGGAGATCTCTGGATTCATGTGAGGTACAGGACTTGTTCTTTCTTCGTTAGAATTTATTGTCATGTACTATATGATTTTCATTGTTTATATCAATTATGGCACAATCCCTTTAAACAAGGGATTTATAGGGCAATGTCAGATGGTGTTGTAGTGCCCTGCAGTAGGGACAGTCTGGACATTTGCCCGTTTCCCCTATGCAAAGTAATAAACTTCTTACTTTATTTCACTTGAAAAGGTTAACTTGCACTGTTTAATACTGTTTATCTTTGCATGCATTTTATATATATGTTGAATGTGTTTTGCATTGCAAAGCTCTGTGGAAAGGGTTAATGAATACTGAGATACTTTTGGGACTTTGCATAAGAAGCTGTTAATTTTCCACAGCTGCCACAGGGTTTAAAGAAGAGCATGTTATGGATTTAAAAAGACAGATGTTGTTTACCACCAAAACCAGACAGACTGACCTTTTGCATGTCTGGTTTTAACTATGTTGCTATGTCTGGAAACTTGTTTTTGTCTGGAAAAACTGCTCTGTCATTGCCACTGAGTATCATTAAAGCTCTAATGTAAGTCTATGCCAGACGAGAGTTTGTAATTGTTTGCGCTGAGTTTCTCCACTCCACCCCTCCCACTAGAAGGTTCCATTCCAGCTAGAAATGGTATATAAAGAGAGCAGTCAGAGCCCCTAGTGTTCTGTAGTTAGGGAACAGTGCTTGGAAGAGGAGACTCTGCCAGACTACTGAGTGACCAGAAGAAGACACGGAGATGGGGATACTCTGCCACAGACTCTGGATCACCAGCATTTGACCAGGGTACCAGCCTTCTGAAGACAGAGGAACAGCTAGCTCAGGCCTTTCCTGTTCATTTTTCCTCCGGTGGCATTGCAGGGTAACTGGAAAAATAACCCCGTTTCTAATTATATCAATGGGTGGTCTGTATTGTGTGTGGACATTCTTATGATAGGTCATCAATATCTGATTGGTGAGGGTCCGACTCCAGGCACCCCCGCCGATCTGTTTGAAGAGCAGGCGATGCTCGTGCGAGCGCTACTTCCTCTTCAAGATTACACTTTACGTCGTCTCGGAGGCACAGTGTATTTACAAGTGCTTGTTCCATTCACTTGATTGGGAACAGGACTTGCAATAAAACTGCACTGACGAGACAATGCGCAGTGTAATCTTGAAGAGGAAGGAACGCTTGTACGAGTGCCGACTCTTTTTCAAACAGTTGATCGGTGGAGGTGTGGATAACGATGACCTATCATGCGGATAGGTCATCAATATGTACAGGCTGCGCAACACCTTTAAGTAACTAGTGTATATGAACATATATTTTAGAATACATCTTTAAACAAGCCATTCATCTGCAGTAATAGTTTTATTTCATCCTCACCTGTAAAATCCATAGCCAGAAACTTGTCTAATAGTACATGGGCTAAAAGCCTCTCTGTCCCATAGAAGATGAATGCGCTGCAGCTTGTCATCAGGCTTTCCCACTCTGCATGACTACAAGACAAGGAATAAAAAGTAATGGAGTTAAATTGTAATCCAAAGTCCTACTGTGGTCCATGTTAGATTCAGATATTTCTTGCTGCAGCAGGAAAATTCCCTAAATTAAATACAGCCATGCGGAGGCAGGATTCACAGTTCAGTCTACCACAAGGGTGTTCATTAACTATGGGTTAGTGCCGATTGTTTTCTGCAATATGGCATACGTATCATGTAATCACTCAGTAAGGAGTACATTAGACTCCATATAACTCAGTTATAAGGGTTTGCTAGGCAGAGCCTGAAGAAGGCTCCACTACCACTAACTACACTTAGAATACTAACACCCTCTAAAGGTGGTGTTCATGACAATCTACTATCAATTTCATCATCTGAGCTGGCACTAACCTACAGCCTGTACTTGGATGGTAAAGGTTAGGCAGTGCCAATTACAAGTCCTGAACGTCAGCCCATAATGCAAGTGGCTAAATTTGTCACGGATATGGAACATACAAAATGTAAATTGGATGGAGAGTACCTCCAAAGGCTCTGTGCAGACATCCATATTATAGATCTGTTTTGTATGGATCTGTGATACTGTATTGTGTGCCCAGAGCCCATTCTGTACCAATAATACAAAGTGGATCTGTCAGCTTAAAGACTTTGTGCAATGGGTTAAGATTGATGACCTTATCCTCAGGATAGGTCATCAATATAAGACTGGTGGGTATCTGACTCCCTGCAGCCCTGTCAATGAGCTGTTTGAAAAGATAGCGGTGCTCATGTGGGCACTACTTACGCTTCAAAATTACCTGCGCGCCGTCTCCTTTGCAGAGGTGGTGCAGTGTAATTACAGGCGTCCCTCCCATTTAACTGAAGATGACAAGGAGTTTTAATTACAATGTGGATCCTCTACAAAGCAGACGATGGGAAGGTAATTTTGCACGCTGATAGGTGGGGTGGTCAAGAGATGGATCCCAGCAAATCTGGTATTTGATGACCTCTTCTGAAATAGGTCATCAATATTAACCCACTGCACAACCCCTTTAACTCCCTAACTGTTTTGCCAGAGTGGAGCTCCAGCAGTGGGAAAATAGGTAACTGGAGGGGGGAGGGCTGCTTTAGATGCTGCTGCCTCCTGAATGATAGCAGCTAGAAACATGCACTGATCTTGTTTGAAAGCAGACATTCTAAGCTTTCAGAAAATACCAAAATGACAGCAATATGTTCAGGACAGAGAAAGATATCACTGATAGAAATCGGGATGCTGTGAATGCAGCTGAAAGCAAAAGTAAAAACAGGTTTTACTTGTGATTATTCCCGACTTGATTTGTAACAGTGATTTCTCCTCTGCTGCTTGGACTTTATCTGTCACTTTGGTCTTGTATGAAATCCTGGACTGTCAGGTTTCATACAAGACCAGTTGCATGTTTCTAGCTGCTACCATTGACAAGATATCACCATCTAAAGTAGCCCTCCCCCCTCCAGTTAGCTACTTTTCACACTGCCTGAGCTGGACTCGGGCAAAACAGTTAGGTGGTTAAAATGCTGGGAAATCCTAGGGAAATGTAGAATATTGCAGACACAGGCCGGTAATCCTAACAGCCAAAATGGCACCAAAAAATGTATCCTATAACTCCACACAGGGTGCCTACTGGTTTGTAATACAGGCTACTGTAGTATGGGCTCTGTGAGCTGCCACATGACATGTTTCTTGACTGTAAAATTGCGGCAAAATTCACCTATTCTATAATATGGGGTTATTGTATACCAGTGGTGGCGAACCTATGGCACGGGTGCCAGAGGCGGCACTCAGAGCCCTCTCTGTGGGCACCCGCACCCTGGAAAAAGTCTAAGGTGTACCAATATGCCTTAGACTTTTCCTGCCATTCATCAGCACAGGACGCACTATGAACGGCACAGACAGTGCACTGAATGTAGGCAGATATACTATATCGGACTGTAGTATTTAGGCATTTTGTGATAAATACGTGGGTTTTGGGTTCAGTATACTGATATGTCAGATACGATGAACTGTGTGAAAATAGCCTTAGAAAATATGAACATTTTAGTTGAGATCTGAAAACTTGAAATACGTTCCTCCCATGCCTTTTAATATACCCTTACATTGCAACCTGAGGTGCAAAGTATTGACTGTGCAAACACCAATAAAACAGTAGCCTAAAAACAATTAAAAGATAACAATAAACCCCATCGACTTGCTTGTATTGACACGAAAAAAAACCAAACACGATTGTTACATCCTCAGCAAAGAGCCAACCTGGGCACGTGTGAAGCGCCTGTAATTCCTTCCCAATTAGCGGCAAATTGCTGGCTGTATTTGACAAGAAGTTCATTCATTCTATAGACCGGGCTCAGTGCTTCTGAAAAGAAAGCAAATGAATAGAAAATTGAGTTTCTGAGCTTTTGGATACCGACTTTTTCATTTAGTATGATCTAGCAAGTATTAAGTAAAATAAGCCTCTTCAATAAATAATCAGGTATCAAAGGTCTCCTATGTATTTACCGACATTAGGCACTAAATCCATACATTAATCAATGCAGAAAAATGTATAATTGACTACGCCTGTCCAGGGAGAAGCATTGTCTGTACCGCCATCAATACTGAACAAATACACAAAATACTACGAAAAACGTTATTCTGTAAGTATTGTGTGCATAAAATAATAATGCCATTAGAAAGTCCTTACCTGGTTCTCTTATGTCATTGTATGGATCCACAATATCTGATAAATGAAGTTAAGGAAGCAATAAAGAACAATACAAAAGGAATTAAAGGCTATGGAAACCTTTGAGGACATTTTTTTTATTATTGCATTTTATGCTAATATTTTTTTTTTCAATTTGTCTTTATTAAAGGGGTTGTCTCATGATGGACAATGGTGTCATTTCAGCGGTGGGACCCACATCTATATCTAGAACGGAGCCCTGAAAGTGAAGGAGGGTGCACTGCGCATGCGCAGCAATCCTCCATTCATTTTCTATGGGGCCGGCGAAAATATTCCGTCGGCTCCATAGAAATGAACGAGAGCGGGGGCCGCGCGTGTGCGGTACGTTTTTATTAATTTCTATAGGGATCCAGCTTGGTAGTGGCCGGACCAGAGTCTTCCAGCCACCACCTTGCGGGGCTCCGTTCTGGATATAGGTGCGGGTTCAACACCTTTAAGACAATGGGGGCATATCCTAGCGATATGCCCCCCATTGTCCATCATGAGACAACCCCTTTAAGTTTTCAATGTATCTGTAGACTATTGCTTAAAGGAAATCTGTCACTTGTTTTGAGTGAATTAAACTAAAAGTACTGTTGCGTGCATTAAAGTACCTTGTATCCAGGTATGGTCGTCTTTCTTTTGTCTGTCTTCTCATTTTCTTTTAATTATCGTTTTTGTGATATGCAAATGAGCTCTGAAGGCGCCCAGAGGGGCGTTACAATAGATGAACTGAGCCCCCCCTCTTGAGCCAAGCCAGCCTTCTAATTCAAATTGAACACTCCTCTTTAGGGCTGGAGTAACGCCCATATTTGAATAATTCGCCACCTCCTCCTCGGCACGGCAGCGTTGGAAACAGCAGCGGCCGGTACTGCGCCTGCGCGAGATTTCATCGGGGCGCGGCCGGCAGCTGAAGCTGACGTTTCCAATGCTGCCGTGCCAAGGAGGAGGGGGGAGGTGGCGAATTATTCAAATATGAATTAGAAGGCGGGCTTGGCTCAAGAGGGGGGCGTTACTGGGCTCGCATGCGCGAGAGTTCAGCGCTAGACTTACCAGTCTAGCGCTGTCTATCAAGTACAGGAGGGGGGGTGATTAGAGACAGGGGACATGCCTCGGGCCCGGGGGAGCGGTGCTCCAGAGGAAAGAGGCCGCCCCCCGGTGCTCCGATGGCTCCTTTGCATATGTTTTAAAGTTTAGATTTCTACGCGACCGCTGCGCAGAACTCTGCATGAAAGGTATGATTTTAAAAGTTGTCACTAGGACTTGTAACCTATGTATTTAAATACATAGGTTACAACCTAGTGACAGAGCCTCTTTAAGCAGGTTTATCCTGCTGAAGGATACATTTAAAGCGATGGGTATCCACTGGCATGCAATTGGCTGGTAGAACACGATTGATGGGTACCTATAAAAAATGCATTAAAATATTATCATATTAATTTTAAAATAGTTTTTGACTGACTGTTCAGCACTGCCCCACAGAAGATTGCAGACACATCCCAGACATACCTGTGTGTACTGTGTGTCTGTATTACATGTCACATCCCAGACATACCTGTGTGCACTATGTGTCTGTATTACATGTCACATCCCAGACATACCTGTGTGCACTGTGTGTCTGTATTACATGTCACATCCCAGACATACCTGTGTGCACTGTGTGTGTGTATTACATGTCACATCCCAGACATACCTGTGTGCACTGTGTGTCTGTATTACATGTCACATCCCAGACATACCTGTGTGCACTGTGTGTCTGTATTACATGTCACATCCCAGACATACCTGTGTGCACTGTGTGTCTATATTACATGTCACATCTCAGACATACCTGTGTGCACTGTGTGTCTGTATTACATGTCACATCCCAGACATACCTGTGTGCACTGTGTGTCTGTATTACATGTCACATCTCAGACATACCTGTGTGCACTGTGTGTCTGTATTACATGTCCGGGAAAAGCACTTTTATTCTGCAGGAAAACAGCTCCCAAGTGCCCAGCTGAAAGTGAAAGTAAAAACAGCTTTCTCTCCCGACTCGATTTCTAACAGCTATATCTTCTGATATACTGGCTATAATGTTGTGATTTAGGTATCATTTGGAATTTCAGCTTTCAAAGAAGGTCAGAACCATTTTTCTATCTGCTACCAATCCCAAGATATGAGCAGCTAAAGCAGCCCTCCCCTCTTCAGTCTGGTTTGCAGCATCAGAGCTGGGCACTTGGGAGCTGTTTTCCAGCAGAATAAAAGTGCTTTTTCTGGACATGTAATACAGACACACACAGTGCACACAGGTATGTCTGGGATGTGACATGTAATACAGACACACAGTGCACACAGGTATGTCTGGGATGTGACATGTAATACAGACACAGTGCACACAGGTATGTCTGGGATGTGACATATAATACAGACACACAGTGCACACAGGTATGTCTGGGATGTGACATGTAATACAGACACACAGTGCACACAGGTATGTCTGGGATGTGACATGTAATACAGACACACAGTGTAAACAGGTATGTCTGGGATGTGTCTGCAATCTTCTGTGGGGCACTGCTCTTAGTTATATTGGTGAAAAACAGGTGAAAGACTCCCTTTAAAGTGTGACTGAGTTTTAAGTTGTGAGACCGCCCTGGTTGTTAGAACAAGGAGAGAGAAGTGCCCACATATTGCATGGTCTCTCCTAACTGCAGAGAATGAAATCGAGGGGCTCATAAGTTTCTACTGAGTCAGTCTCCTGCAGAAGAAAGAGAGAGATATACAAGCACTTCTCTCTCCTGGTTCTAATGATTCGTAGGCGTCTCAGTGTTCAAACCCCTACTGATCAAAACTTTCGATATGTCTCTATGACATATTAAAAGTTAAAAAAACAACAACTCAGTGACCCTTTAACCCTTTCCCGACCAGCACCATCTTTACAGATGGTGTCCGCTCTGGAGCAGGTGCCACAGGGGATGTCTGCTGTTTTATGACCACTGAGCCAATTATGACCACGGCGTCGGAGGTGGCTTTACTCAGGAGCACTGTGCTCCTGGAGCCAGAATGGCTAACCCACGCAGTGATGGGGGAACTGTTAGTTCGCTGTGGTAGCCTCGGTCCCTCTGAAGGATTTGAGGCTACCACAGTGATAGTTCCTATGGAGCCCTGCCACACGCAGGGCTCTATAGGAAGATCATGGAACTCCCATAGACTGCAATGGTAATTCATTGCAGTTTATGCAAGAAGCGACCAGATCATCTCATGTTAAAATTCCGTATGGGGACACAGGGATATTTACTATAGGGAAAGGGGGTTTCCCTATATTAAAAATAAACAATATAAAAAAACCTAAAGATCATTTGCACCTCCACATCCCAAAACTCCTGAACTATTAAAATATAAACTTATCCATTCTGTATGGCGTAAAAAGCATTAAAACACAGAAAAAAAACAAACTCATTTTTTCGCTTTATAAAACTGCATCTAGGTTTTAGAGGAGGAAAGTCTGAAAAAAATTCTCATCAGACTTCAGATCAGACATAAAATAAATAAATGAACTTACCTCTCCTGCTCCAGATGACCCGCTCTTCCTGCATTCACTGCTCCCTGGTCTTCTTTCGGACCCTGCGCTGCACTGTGACCCGACAACGCAGAGCGTCAGTTTACAGTGCATGTCTATGTGCACTACTTCATGATGCTATATGCAGTCAGGATAAAGTGCAACATGTGGCTCACAAGATGACTAGGGGGCAGTGAGTACAGCCAGCGCTAGCAGTGCTACACTCACCGCTCCCACACCTTCTTCATACTAAAGAGCGCTTCCATGAGTAAAAAAAAATACGGAAAATACCCTAGTCATTAAAGAATTTCCCTAATCTACTAAATCCAGACAGAAGGGTTGCGACAACATCAGCACTAATGATGACAAAAGCAGAAATATGATGATCGGTTACCTTAAAGGGATATTCTCATCTATAGGATGTGAATTTGCCATATATGTTTGACAGATATGGGTCCTAACTATGTTCCCACCAGAGTCCTGAGAATATGGTCCCACCCCCTGGTCCAGCCTAGTACCATGACCATTGACAAGTGGCCACCCATGCTTGGTTCTCTACATTCACCTCTATGAGAGTCATAACAAGAGCCGAGCACACTTGCAGATAAAGGCTGTGTTATGTCACTGAGCTAGCACTACAGTGGATGGAGTGGGACATGATCAGAATTTATTTATGGGCAGGGAACCTCTGCTGAACTTCCTGAACTCTCCGAAGACAAGGAAAGTTCTGCTGGTTGATGTGTTCAGGAACAAAGGCCGTGGATTCTCCATCAATCATTTTGATGTCACATGTCAACGGTTAGCACATCCATTACACCACACACACTGACAGAAAGAGGTGCGCTCACAGTTTTTATGGTCTTTTTCTGTTCCCCTCTCTGTCTGGATTCTTTGGCACTCTTCACGTCCCTCTTCCCTTCTGCATCTTCTGTAAGACGAGCAACGAGAGAACAAGTCAGAAAATGGCTTCTTAATGTCAGCACGTCAAGTGTAGTCATTAATGGTTAATATCCATAGCACAGATCACAAATACAAAGCCTAAGCCAGCAAATGAAAGGATTGATCCGACACCGCTGTGCTTTCATGAAAGAGACGCACAACTCTCCTATGTATCCATACATGCCGGCTCCAATCAATAAACCTGATGTAGGACTACAGTACAGCCATTAAAGATTTACACTTATAGACACGAGGCAAACTGCTTCCCTATTAAGTCACATTACCATTAAAAAAATCATAATATGCCGTGATATATTTAGAGGATAGTTAGCGTTTGGAATAACTAATGACATTGAACTAGTTCTAATATTCAGGTTTTTTTCAGAGTAATGAGGAACTTTTGGTAATCCTGAATTTCATAGCAATTCCATTTAGAAATATTACATTTTGCTATGTACTTGGCAGGTTGTGTGAGTGCTATGTGCCCATGTTGAGGTGGCGGATGGGGGGGGCCTAAAAAAAATGGGAACCTTACCTTGGCCCCATTTTGTGATACTCATACAGATTGTCACAGGGTGGGAAATAACTGGTAGTTGACTGGATTCAGAGGTTTGCAGAACTGCATTATGGTACAAATACAACCTCGGGATTTTTTCGTAACTGTCCCATACAGGGTGGGCCACGAAAAAGTGTCCCGCCACCAGCGATAGTATGACAAGATGAACGAGCAAGTGGATTGTTTTTTTTTGTTTGTTTGTTTTTTTTAATTACCCACAAGTCACAAAAGATTCTAAAAGTGGTCCCCGTTCAGGTCTCTGCATCTTGGGGTAGGTCGGATTACTGTATGTTGGCTGATACAGCTTGTGATGCTGAGGATGGTGTTTGTGATGTTCTCCTTGAGTTCTTCCAGGGGATGTGGATAACCCCTTGCTCAATGTTCATGAGCCTATGCCAGTGAGTTTGGTGAGATGCGGCATGTTGCCCCATCTTATTGGGAAAAGCAGGACATTTTTTTGTTCTGGTGTTATTTGGTTGTAAAACTGCTCAGAGATGTCTGGGTAAATTGCGGTATTCACAGTATTCACAGAAAATTTGGGCCACTATTCGTGTTCCTGACACTGCACACCAAACGCCAATTTTCTGGTCGTGAAGTGGTGTCTCGTGAGTCAAATGGGGATTTTCAGCAGACCAGTACCTCGTATTCTGGAAATTTACATGACCCGATAAATGAAACCAAGCTTGGTCCGTCATGAAGTACAACAATGGGTCCAAATGTCTGTCAGCAATCATAGTCAGCAACCAAGTCCAGTAATTGCCGCGTTTAGCCTTGTCGGACTCTCTCAGTTCCTGCACACGTTATTCGGTACGGTTTTAGGTTCGGAGATTTCAGCACTCGCTGACACGTTGGTCGTCATACACCAACTTGCTGAGACAGTCTTCGAGTTGATTTTCGGGGGCTACCTGCAATCCACTGCTGCAGCCGCCCTGATCGATGGAGGCCTCGGTTTATTCATGTTTGTAACAGAGCCAGTTTGATACAATTTCCGAACCAGAAAACCATCTTTCTGACACAATAGACCACTTTTATCAAACTGAGTAATAAATCAGTCTTAGTTGTCCATAGCAACCAATCAGAGCTCAGCTCTCAGTTCCTACGGAGCTTTGAAAAAATGAAAGCTGAGCTCAGATTGGCTGCTAGGGACAACTAAGACAGATTTACTATTAGCAGTTCGATTTGTAGATATTGGAGACGGGCTACTTTTTCGTGGGCCACCCTGTAGTTGTACAATTCATCAGCTCACCCCCTTCTGGCGGCTGTTATTCTGCTCCTGGGTTCGGCACATGCACCAGCTTCGTTAGGGCTACTGTGAGCTAAGGAACCCCTGACTCCACTTAATCCCTTTGTGTCCTAAGCCTCATAAGAGTCCTTCCCACATCACTGTGGGCTTGAACAATAAGATCCACTGGGTTCCTAGGTTGGTACAGTGTTTTTTTTACTGCCTGCTACATTTGTGATCCAGCTTGATTTCCGGTTTTAGTTATATTGTCTGCTGCCCGTCTTGACCTGATCTGCCCTAATGATTGATTTCTGCCTGACTCAACCTATATTCTTCATGAGCATGATTTTGGCTTCTGTTCCGGTACCATGATTCAGATTCACCACCTCACCAAAAGCGACAGCCTATGCTAATGAAGAATGCTGCTCCAGAGGCAGAGACCTGTAGATATCCTGAGAGAAAGGCCTCATTCAGACATTCGTGGAGCACGGTCCTTGAAAACCCGGACTGTGTTCCTTCTGAGGCAGGAGCTTGCCGCGTCATTGGTTGCTATGACACCATGCGCTTCATGAGGCCACCGCTGTACAGTGATACACTCGATACAAGTGTGTACAGTGTATCACCGTACAGCGGCGGCCTCACAATGCGCAAGGAGTTACTGTATAGCAACCAATGATGCCATAAGCTCCTGCCCTCAGAAGGAGTACAGTCCGGGTTTTCACGGACCGTGCTCCACAGATGTCTGAATGAGGCCAAAGTGTGTACCACCTTGGTAAGGGTTGGAGAAAAACCAGCAGTGCTGAAGGTATCGGTGGCAAGAAGATTTTACTGAAGTAGGAACAACGCATTTTGGAGTGGAACCGGCCATTTCATCAGGTTCAAATCAAACCCAACTTGGTGGAGGTTGAGAATGAGAAGCATAATATCCCTTAGAATCCATTCCCTTGTTTAGCTCTATGCCAAATCTATTAATGACCCTAAGGGTCCATTTCTCCACTAGACCAGTTTTACAATAGTTCATGAATTAGAGTGAAAAATTAACCAACTTTAAAGGGAATCTGTCAGCAGCTTTGACCATGCTAGACTGCTGACAGGACTAGGTAGGCACTGAGGAGGGAAGCACATAACGTTTGTGGAGCTTTTCTTATTAGGAGTAGTGTGAATATGAAGTTCCATTCTGACCAGGAGGACAGTGCCCAAGAGGCAGATCTTCACTGCAGGCATTTGCAAGAGCAGATTCTAGCAGAATAAAACTTCTTATTACTACTCCTGATAAGAAAGCTCCACAAAAGGTAATTTTTTTGTACTTCTCTCCCCGCCCCTACCTTGTGCTTTCAACAGTGAAGCATGGTCAAAACTGCTGTCAGACTCCCTTTATAATGAATGAGAATATTGAAGGATGACAAGTCACACAGTAAATTACAAAGTTCTTCCTCCCCTAGGATAACATGATCAAGGAGTGTCCCTCTGCTGGGACCTATAGAAGAACCCACTAGCAAATGTTTCATTCCCCTGCAGGAGTAAAGAAGAAGAACACTGTTCTCATTGAAATCACTGGGGTACATGTGTAATGTGTAGACATGTTGAGACCTCCACGATCAGGGCCCGACGAGAGACCTGAAAGAGGCACTTCATAATTTCGTACTCCCCAAAAGAGCATTTGAAAATTGTTTAAGTGTGGTGCTTACAAACGCAATGAATGCAGAAATCTATTACAATGCATATAATATTAAAACCAAGTACTTGTGACGTATCACGACCCTTTAAAAGACAACATGATTAATATTCCAAATAATCCTACTTCCTATAGGTATGTGAAGCCTCTCGTGACTGATGTCCTTGACCTATTTGCGAACCATATGTCACCATATGTAAACCTGACAAAACATCAATAGCACCTTCTATAAAGGTGTAAAAATCATTGTCAGCAGCACAGCTCCCGAAGTAAACATGAAATATAATGCCAACAAATGCAAACTGTTTCGGAAGAATGATCGTACTAATGATCATTCGTTCCCATATGGTTTGACATTTACAGTAAATGTGTTAAACGAGCACTGACATGTGTGACATGCTACAGTATATCGATTAGCGCTCATTGTACCAGATTATCTGCCCGTGTAGAGGATTAACAAGCTGCGTAATTCAACATAACAGAAAAATGTTCTGCCATAGAGAAAAAGGCAGGGATACAAACACTGCGTTAAAAGAGTATTACATCCGGGGTGTACACAGATCTCATAGGGTCCCATAGTGAAATGTAAGTGCGACTCCTAAGATTTCTGATGAGTCTGCATTTTATTTCTTTTTTTACTATGCAGACAAATGGGGTCATTTATTCAGTTGAACTATGGCTATATCAGGCATATTTTGGGTGCAGATTGCAGCGCAACAGCTTTGTGTGCCGCAATCTTCGACTTCTCCCCGCCCACAAATTTAGACCTGGTGTGAGGGGATGGGCCGGCAGGCGTAGAAAATGGTCTAAATATAGGACAGCTTGGAAGCTGCCTTACATTTAGAACTGGCGGAGGGTACTCCGAAGTTATGTAGAGTCCGGCACCTGTTCAATAATTCGGCGGACCCACCGCCAGTGCTGAGGCTTTATTAAGACCAGCGTCTAAAAATGCCGGTCTTAATAAATGTGCCCCAAATTTTAATTTAAAAAAATTGCAAAAAAGTCAACCTTGGCCTCACCCACCTTATTCCGTCCTCCAAGTCATTAAAGTGGAACAGGTGCTTCATAAATAGGGCACTCATTCTCATCACCCTATTTTTCAATACATTAAAGGGATTCTCCAGGAATTGAGAAAATGAAAATGCTTAAATATTACTTCATTATAAATATATTCTCAAATACCTTTCATTAGTTATAATGGCTTGTTTTGTCTGGGGAACAATCATTAGGAGAAACAAAATGGCCGCCGTCCTATTTGTACACACAGAACCTGTCCTAATCACACAGCAGGACAAGTTACTTCACAACACTGAGGTAAAGAGCTGCCTTATCCTCCTCTCTGCTTATCATAAGATCTTTAGCTGAATCTCTGCAGATGTGGTAATGAGCAGCAGCAGCACTTGTCTGCAGTCTCCATTAATGCAGTCTGTCCTGTCCGTCCTCTCTGTACTTCATGTCTCCTGATGACCTCCATGCCCACAATAATTCAGCTAAATATCATATTAAACTGTACTCAGGATCATAACCCCTGACAAGCAGAGCAGAGAGGAGGATGGGGCAGCTCTTTACCTCAGTGTTGTGAAGTAACTTGTCCTCCTGTGTGATTAGGACAGGTTTTGTGTGTACTAACAGGACGGCGGCCATTTTGTTTCTCCTAATGATTGCTCCCTAGACAAAACGAGCCATTATAACTAATGAAAGGTATTTGGGAATATATTTATAATAAAGTGATATTTAAGTATTTTCATTTTCTTACTTCCTGGAGAACCCCTTTAATGCCAGACAGCTGGCATAAAAACTTTGGGAAATCTGATTCCAATCTGTTACAAAGCTGTTTGCCTGCAGAAACCACTAGGGGGAGCTCAGTGCATGGGAATTTAAGCAGTTACAATTGACTGAAATGGAAGCTGTAAGAAGTGGCATGGGTCGACAGCTATTCAACTGTTGCTAACCTGCTCTCCCTGAACAAGTCCTGAACCCCATTCACATGCTCGTGAAATCCATTTTTCTTTACCACCTGCATCGTACAGAAACACCAGAGGGAAATTGGTGCAAAAATGAACCCTACCTTTCCTATAGGAACAGTTTGGGCACCATTGTTTGAGCTGGGGTGTTGCATGCCTCCCTGCATTGAAATCTGCATTAAATATATTGCCGTGTGCATGCTGTCTTATAGTCCACCTGTGAGACTGGGTTTACTTGCTGTGGTTGCTGAATGTGCCATGAGTCATTACCACCGGTGTGAAGCCATTGGGTGCTGTGGGGACGCAGGTTTCGGACACATGTGGTGTGTAAACCTAGCCTCAAGGCAACTGATATTCCATGATAATTCACAGGTTCAGCAGATGCCACATTCAGTATATGAGTTAAAGGGGTTCTCCAGGCTCTCCAATATTGATGACCTATCCTCAGGATAGGTCATCAATATCACTTCAGCAGGGGCGCTCTTACACATGAGATAAAAGTCGTCTAATTTTGATCATTTCAGCCACTCATTGTTTGAAAATGTAATGCAAATGATCGTTCACAATGTGATCTGATCGGTTAGGAAATCAGGCCACGACTGGTTAAACATACAAGTGTGTGGCATCCTTGGTTGAACCGGTTGACTATGAACAATCATTTGCCTTTTTTTTTTTTGCAAGCCCAAAATAATTTTTTTGTAACCGGCTTCCTGATCAGCTAGTTTAGCCTTCTTCTATGTTTCTGGTGGAATTATCCGGGTCATTATGCATGTGGTTGGCTTTACTCACTGGGGCAGATTTACTAATCTTGTATGTAGATGGTGTAACTTTGATGATGATAAATCTGGGATGGATGCTCGGCCTAATCTTATATCAACTATTGTTTGGTTTAATCTGAGACAGAAAATTACACCAGAATTGTGGTGCAATTTGGGCACAAAACTGAGCATCGTAGGCCATGCACATTTTACTGCAAAGCTCCACTCTTTCATGGAGATGGTGGGCCTCAGGGGCGGATTGGCCATAGACTCTACAGGGAAATTTCCTGTTGGGCTGATGCCCTGTATTGGACAGTGATATAGTTGAATACTGTGGAGAGGGGGGCAGTATTTTGTGCTGCACTGTTATATTTGATTCTGCTGAGGTTGTAGTTTGTGCTGCACTATGGTATTGTAGGCCATGTCTACTTCTGATGTCCCTGCCTACTTGTGTTGGCTCTTTCTATTGATGTTACCCCATCTTCTGTCAATTTAGTCCCGCATACAACATGGGGCCACTTTTACTTTTTTTTCCAGGGCCACTTTAAGTTTCCAATCCGCCCCTGGTGGTCCTTCCAAGTTACCCATAAAAAATTGTAGAAACTCTAGTTGCGCCAAATTGCACTAATTTGCATCAGTTTTTGTACAGCTTATAGGCGCAGACACATTAATAAATCTGGGCCCCATGATGTCTGTTACTAAACACTGAGGTCCTGATCGGCATTTGCTAAACTGGTCTTGAGGGGCCCTGCGCTGCCAGAGCAGGCATTTCATTTATGATGAGGTGCAGGCCTTGTCATAAACCAAACGCCTCCTCCGGCAGCCCATCCGCTAGACTGAAATCTACTACAGCCTGTAGCAGCCATGGATTTCAGACATCATTTACGCCAGTTTCTGGTGTAAATGATGATCAATTCCCTGGGCCGGTACATTTTCGTCTCCTTTTCGTAAACATAGAGAAATGATATCTGCGACTAAATCGAGTCACAATGGCATTAAAAAAGTCTGCAACTTTTTACGCCAAATCCATGGCATAGAGTGGATGATAAATCCCCCCGTTTCAGCTTCTTATACTATCCAATGATCTTTGAATAGTGATCATAATAAAATGTCCTCGCCATACTATAAGGCAATTAACATATGCAACTACTGAGAAGAAGGTAAAACACGATGAGCTGTGGCGCAATCAAGTAAGGTTCAAATGAGGTATTCCTTTAAAGGTATCTTTATTGATGTAAGTTTCTTTAACAGGTGACGCGATTCGGGGCCGGACCGGCTCCTTCATCCTTCATCCTGAAACGCGTCACCTATTAAAGAAACTTAATCAAGATAAAGAGGAGTACCTTCAAAGGAATACCTCATTTGGACCTTACCTGATTGCGTCGCGGCTCATACCATTTTACCTTCTTTTCAGTTTAATAGCTTGCATGAGGGAAGCCTGGCTGCATCAGCATCAGTGACATTACTTGCACGCAAGTTTGGGTGTCACCTTGCAAGGTGAGAACCTCTGATTGCGATTACTCACATTACTGTTCAGAGGTCCTATCTATGTGCGCTGCTCTCCCATCAGCATATGTAACTACGTCAGTCCTTGTTACCTGTGTGATCTCTATGTATCCTGTTATACAATAACTGAAGTGAAAAGTCTCTCGACAGGGCGTTTATACTGTCGTCCTTGAAAATGCCAAGAGCCTCTAATGGCAACTGTTGAAGTGATTTATCTGCCAGCAGAATCATACAGTCTCCCACGTCCACTGACGCACCTGCAAAAATGGAAAGGACTAGATTACAGAACGAAAGTCAGAATCTCAGCAAGTTCTTCAGACAGACCACGGAACAGAAACTATTTTTCCCTTTCTACATCCTTAAAGAAGAACTCCCAACAAAAATTTTATTCCATGTCCTGCTAGAAATGTACATGATATAATCTGTAGTGAATGTCATTTTCTTACCAGTGTCTGAATTTTTGACTTATATCATCCTGAAGTTTCTTATCTGTGTCATGTGACCAGCAATTAGACCCAGCAACTCACACAGAGACTTATGTGTGGACAGGAAGTCTAATTCTCTATGTATTCCTATGAGACTGAAAGTGAGGCTCCCATAGGAATGAATAGAGCAGTTACTGGCTTTCTGTCCTAGGTCAGTTGGAGGTCAGGGAGTTGGTCACATGACCCAGCTACAATAAGAAGAGAGGTTTTTACTCACAGAAACAGTCACTGATAAGAAAATGACAATCACTACAGATTATATCATGCAGCTTTCTAACAGGTTAGAGAATAAAAATTTAGTTATTTAGTTATAAAAGTTATTCTTTAAAAAAATAACTGGTAAGAGAGCTGAAACTATAGTTAAAGAGGACCTTTCACCGCTCCTGACATGCCTGTTTTAATAGCTTCATGCATTCCCCATGTAATAACAATTCTGTAGCATCTATTCTTATGTCTCTATGTTGCGCCATTCCTTTATTATTTGTACTAGAAGTTATGAATTGCCAGCAGTCTGCAGTAAGGGTACAGAGGGGGTGGTAACCAGTTGGGGGCGTGTACCTGCACAGTCTGAAAATGGTAGCACTGATTGGATAGAGTGAGTCTGTGCAGGAACAACCCCCCAACTGGTTACCTCCCCTCTGTACCCTTACTGCCGACTGTTAGCAATTCATTCATAACTTCTAGTAGAAATAATAGAGGAATGACACAACATAGGGCCATAAGAATAGATGCTCCAGAATTGTTATTACATGGGGAATGCATGGAGCTATTAAAACAGGCACGTCAGGAGTGGGGACAGGTCCTCTTTAATCTATCATTGTATATGGCAATTAAATTAAAAAAGTATTTTGGGGGGGTACTGTCTCTCCTTGAAGAGAGAGTGCCTTAATTGGTGTGAGGAGACTTATAGGCCATACATGCTTCTCTGAAATTCTGGGAAGAAAAGGATGCAAATGAGCTCTTAACAAGCTCCGCCTCTGATGCCATCAGATGTAAGGCAGCTATCCTATAAGTCAATGTTCGACCCTTTAAATAGGCCTTGAGACATGACTCGGGTAATAAATAAGCCAGCACCTCATCTGCAGACATCTGTTTTGTGGTGATTGCCCCTCATCAGTGCAGAGCAGAGAGTAGTGGCTTTACTGGGTAAGAGGCCTAGGTCAGGATTTGGTGGAGGGGGAGGGGACTAGCTCTCCTTGCATTAAAAAAGTATGCATCATAAATCAGGTGTGAAAAATGCAGTGAAGATGTGTGACGTTGTGTGCATGCATTACCAAGGATTACAAAAAGAGTCTCCTTATACTTCCCAGAAACAGCACCACTCTTGACCGTGGATTGTGCCTGGCAATCACTTGAATGGAGAAAACCTGCAATACCAGACCTGGCCCACGGACAAGAGAGGCGCAGTTTCCTATTCAAAAGCAGACCCTTTTCCTTATCCCGGAAAACTCTTTATTATGGTGGAAACACTGGACTTTATCTGTGGATACAGAAGTGTGACTGAGTGCTACTTGCTACGAGGACACATCATCAATATGATGAAACCTCACCCCTTTAATTATAGATCAAGGGTCCATAAAGAGTGACCTTTAGTTGCATCACCTGGGCTGACGGGGAAGTGACAAAAGAGTTCAGCACTGTGGTGCATAAAGGGTTAAACGGCCAAGATCATTTTCCTCTGATGCCTGCTGCTAGTACTAAAGTGCTTGTCAAGTCCACAGGAATATGACTTATCATGGGTCGCGTCAGGTTCCACTTTGGTGTTCACGGCTGTAATGCTATTCTTCCGATCATATCTGACAGACTGTGCAGCGGAGACTCTGACTCAGATGTGAGGAGAGCTGAAAGCAGCGTAAAATTGTGAAGAAGGGGCCGTACATACTTGATGTGGTTACCGGCTTGTCGTCTCTCTCTCTAGACTTTACTCTCACTGATTCCGCTACTGACAGAGGCGGCGACGGCTGTCTGCAGAGGAGAAATCAGTCAGGAACGATTTACATACAGTGTTCACATTAGTCAGCAACTAACATTAGACAAGGTTTGTAAGATACATACAAATGTACTACTCCAGTCCAAAAGATGCGCCAAAGTTATCATGGTGGCTCGCACTAGATGATACTTTTAGTACATGTCCGTAGACACTTTTCTTTAACTTTACACCAACAATTAATTTGCTTAATTTGCCCCAAAATTCAGGAGCAGATTTGGTGCATGTTGTTTCATTAGAGTGACACCGTTTCCTGCTAAGACACGCCCCTTTCAGTTTAAGCCACACCCCTTGTCTAGTCAAACACACATTATTGCACTTATAGCTTAGGAAATCTCCCTCACTGTATACAAAATTAAATAAAGACTAATAATGTGACTATAGCGCTACCCCATTCTCAAACCTGGGCCAGCCCCTCCTTGAACCCTTTTTTACCATCTCTATTCTTGATTTCATTCCCCGCCCCCCACTATACAGCAACATACAGTATACGTATACTCTACATCTTTGGCCAGACCTTATGCTAAACAGGATAAACCCTACCTAGAATGAAATAATACATGTAAGGGCTCATTCACACGACCGTATGAATGAGTCCGCATCCATTCTGCAATTTTGCGGAACGGGTGCGGAGCCATCCATTTTAATGGGCCCGCAAAAGATGCAGACAGCACACCGTGTGCCATCCGTATCCGTTGTTCCATTCCGCGGCCCTGTAAAAAATATAGAGCATGTCCTATTCTTGTCCGTTATCGCATTTCTATAATGGGCCGCCAATTGGAACGCACACGGGTGGCTTCGGTGTTTTGCGGATCCACAATTTGCAGACCGCAAAACATGGCACGGTCGTGTGAATGGACCCTTATCAAGAGATATAGTTGTCCTCACTCTTGGTCAGTCTGCAAGATTTTCTGCAAGTACCTAAAAACAACGTTTTTTTTTTACTGCGAGCACAGGAATTAATCGGTTGATCTGATTTTTGGATGGGGATTGGATGAGGGGCGGGGTTTAGTCAATGGGGTGGAGTTTAATGTATTCTACTGGAGAGAGTAGAGAAGAGAAAGGCACCTTCTCCGGCCAGTTGTCTTATAGGCAGATAAAGAGTTAAGGCACATTTAGACGCCCCGAGGAGCAGCAGATTCTTGGGAAGGAAGTGTTCCTTCCTGACAGTCGGCTAGTTATTCAGTGGGGGTGAAGTACTGTATTTACATGCAGCGATCACCTCCACAGTATGAGGACAAGCTCGCTATAGCAGGGTGGGGTTTACACAGCTGCCCCAAAACAATAATTTAGGTGTCTGCACTAATGACAGGATCACCCTGTTTCGCTCATTCATCGGGTGATCTGTGGCACCTTTACACTGGCAGATTGTCGGGAACGAGCGTTCACAGAAAGGTTAGTTCCCGATAATCTGCCCGTCTAAATCCACTGTTAGGGAAGAAGAGGAGGAGGGAGACAAGGCTGATCTCCTGGGACACAAAGAGATTTCTCATATATACATTACATTATATTTCTCCGTTTTAATTGTAATTATGTGAAAACAATTAAAGAAGAACTCCCGCAAAATG
This sequence comes from Rhinella marina, assembly GCA_900303285.1. Lineage (NCBI taxonomy): Eukaryota > Metazoa > Chordata > Amphibia > Anura > Bufonidae > Rhinella > Rhinella marina. Next base: position 310,362 of record ONZH01004127.1, read on the forward strand.
TTTTATTCTCTGACCTGTTAGAAAGGTGCATGATATAATCTGTAGTGATTGTCATTTTCTTATCAGTGACTGTTTCTGTGAGTAAAAACCTCTCTTCTTCTTGTAGCTGGGTCATGTGACCAACTCCCTGACCTCCAACTGACCTCTAACTGCTCTATTCATTCCTATGGGAGCCTCACTTTCAGTCTCATAGGAATACATAGAGAATTAGACTTCCTGTCCACACATAAGTCTCTGTGTGAGTTGGTGGGTCTAATTGCTGGTCACATGACACGGATAAGAAACTTCAGGATTATATAAGTCAAAAATTCAGTTACTGGTAAGAAAATGACATTCGCTACAGATTATATCATGTACATTTCTAGCAGGACATGGAATAAAATTTTTGTCGGGAGTTCTTCTTTAATACAAGTACAGCATATCTGTATAAGATTCACAACAGATGTCAAGTTCACCACCGACTGAGGATTTGACAACCAATATGGCTGAATGCCATTTTCTCAAGAAAAAAAAAATATCTACCACAAATGAAGAAGAAACAATGTCTCCGCAAGTAAAAAAAGCAAAAAACAAGACAACAAAAAACAGTCATCTGAACATGGTTGATGATATAAAAAATAAAGCAAAGCAAAGCAAAAAAAGCACTAATGCAGGATACCTACTATACGGTATGTCACTCTATACCCTTTTATTACAGGTAATGGTGGACAACCAAAATAACAGCTAAGCTGAGCCATGGTTTGTCGCCGTTTTCCTATTAAGGACATAACACATGTAAGTGCGTCTTACTCCTGGAAGCAACTGACTTTGCTCTCACCATGGAGTCAAGAATGAAATTAAAGGAATGAAATGATGATTTGAAATATGACCAGTGTGGTGTAAATACGCAGTGCCAATCTTATTATAACTTCAAACAAAATCCGAAAATAGAGGACGGCCTGGGCGCCGAGAGATGCATGTGGGTCTGAAAGCTTTTATTTAAAGGGGTAGTCCCATTTCAGACTTTTATGGCATGTCCACTGGATAATGTGAGCTCCACCTATCTGTAGATGAAGAGTCCCCTGCCTCTGCCTAACCCCATCCCAATCAGTATCCTGGCTGTGAGAGATGGCTGAGTTTATGGAAACCGCCATGCTCACTGTGCTATGCTGCTTGTACATCTGCCATAGAAGATTTAAAGGGGTTGTCTCACTTCAGCAAATGACATTTCTTGTGTAGAGGAAGTTAATATGAGGCACTTACTAATGTATTGTTATTATCCATATTCCTTCCTGGCTGGATTCATTTTTCTATCACATTATACACTGCTTGTTTCCATGGTTATGACCACCTTGTAATCCATCAGTGGTGGTCGTGCTTGAACAATATAGCAAAAAACACTAGCCTATGTGCAATCTCACAGTCCTGGCCACCAGGGAAGCTAGTGCTTTTTCCTATAGAGTGAAAGCACGACCATCACTAATGGATTGCAGGGTGGTTGTAACCATGGAAACGAGCAGTGTATAATGTGATGGAAAAATTAATCCAGCCGGCAAAGGAAGCAATATCAATATTAACAATACATTAGTAAGTGCCTGGTATTAACATTAACTTCCTCTACATAATAAATGCCACTTGTTGAAGTGAGACAACCCCTTTAACTACTTCTATGGGAGTTACGGAAACAGCATAGCAGTTAGCAGCCTGGATTCGGTGGATAGCGGGATAAGGGGAGGAGGGTTGGGGTTGGGGAACCTATTAGAAACAGGAGCTGGTTTTCAGAGATGGGACCTGCATCTATGAGATTTATGGTGTATCCTGTGCAAATGCCATAAAACTGTGATATTAGAACACCCTTTTACCTCATGAACTAATAAGTGGTCATCAAATGCCCTTTCATTATCTAGACTGGACTAAAGTTTGAGTGGCTGGATTTATTTCCATGTGTCTCTCTTGTTGCTGCTAGAGACAGGCTCTGGACAGAATCAGTCTCCTTCCCCTTCTGGCAGCTGACAATACCCTTCTTACTTCTACAGAGGGGTGTTTTCAGCTATACTGTCATGTTACTTCAGAGGCTGAAGCAGGCAGAACATCTGACAGTTTCGGTTTAAAAAAGGGGATCTTCATGAGACAACCCTTGGGTTGGGCAAAAATACTAAAATTCAAACCAAATGTAATACTGCCATCATAAGATAATACTGTCTCATAAGAATATGGGATTCAGTTCTGAGCTATTACATATTACGCAGAAGCTCTGGAGAGGGGTCAAAGTTTAATTAATGGAAGGTGAAGTCCCTTGTACGATAAAAGGATGGAAAAATTGAGCATGTTCAGCTTGGAAGAGGAGTTCTCATTTACATGTATAGATATATGTGTGGTCAATACAAAGAACTGGCGCCTAATTTACTGTTTCCAAGGGACCAGGGTTTGGGGGGTACTATCTCTCCTTGGGGAGAGAGCGCCTTAATCGTCGTGGCGAGACTTATAGGGCATAGATACAGGGCTCCTCTGGAATTCTGGGAAGAAAGGGATGCAAATAAGCTTAAGGGCTCATGCACACGACCGGTGCTGGCCCGTGCCCGTATTGCGGCCCACATACGCCGGGTCCACAATATATGGGCACCGGCCGTGTGCAGCCCGCATCACGGACCCATTCACTTCAATGGATCCGCAATCACGGAGATGCGGAACGGAGGCTCGGATCGGAACACTACGGTGCGTTTCCGTGGTGTTTTTGGCCGTGCCTCTGCACCGCAAAGAAGTAACGCATGCACTACTTTTTGCGGGCGGTGCGGACCATCGGATGCTGATCGCGGACCCCATTCAAATGAATGGGTCTGCGATCCGCATGCGGCAGCCCCATAGTCAGTGCCTGTGCGTTGTGGACCACAATTTGTGGTCCACAGCACAGGCACTGATTGCACACGTTCGTGTGCATGAGCCCTAAGGGCTCATTTGCATCAATTTTTTCCAAGGGACCCGGGGAAATCCATGATGTGTGGAAGAAAGGTGATTTACACATCTATAAAGGAAAGCATTCTTTACAGTAACAGCAGTCAAACCATGGAATGCTCTACCCCAAGACGTAGTAATGGCAGATACTATGTCAGTTTAAAAAAGGACTAGAAGCGTATCTAATAGTAAACAGGCATTGAGGTTTATAATTAATTCAGCAATAAATAATGTATAGTGAACGAGGGACACTGTCCATCTGCTGTAAGTCACAGTTGGCAATAGCTGGCAAAGGGATTTGTGTTTTGCCTTTATCTAGGTCAAACAACTAGGTAAAAAAAAAACTGATGAACTTAAATGTGTTGTCCCACAAAAAAATATTCTACATTTTTTCAGCCAGCTCCTGGATCTCAATATTTTTGTAATTAAAAATTTAGTACAGCCACAGAGTTATTCACTGAAATCTATCTGTATAGCGCCACCTGCTGTTTGCTCTTTTTCTAATTTCTCTGTCCTGCTCCCTGAGATGGAAGCACATGCTCAGTTCCATCCTTCTACCGCCACCAATTGCAGTAGAAAGTGCAGGCCCTCTAAGCTGCCAGCTTGAAATAAATCTAGCACAGCAATGAATGGGGAGATCTCTGGACCCATGTGAGGTACAGGGCTGGTTCTGAGTTATGTTATGAAGAGACTGTCGTGTACTTTATGATATCTTATTCTTATTTTTTACATTAATCATAGGATATCCCCTATGAAAGTAACCATGTAAATATGTAACACTTGTCATACATGGCATCTGCATTACACAAGCTCCACGTCCTTGCCGTATCTTCGTATTTAAACCGGTGACCAATGTCTTAATATTAGTGAATACCTGAATGGAGAAAAGTCCAGCTGAAGAAGCACAGGTCTCAGATAGTTTTCCAAGGCTTCTACTATCTCATGGAAGTCTTCTCCAAGTCTTTGTCGCCCTTCACCATCTTCTGCGCCCGGATCATTCTGAATAACGTGACAGTATATCATCAGGAACACATATTCAGTAAGGCCAGAATTTAAAGGGGACCTGCCACCAGTGGTTCTAAGTACTCCAGCACATGCCAACCAGTCCTGATATCCATGAGCTTCTGGCTTTCTCCGCCCCCTGCCACTGACTGACAATGTTTTTCCAACAATCAGCAGCAGGGGGTGGAGGAAGCCAGGAGCTCATGAATATTCAGGACTCTTTGGCATGCACTAGAGCTGTTCAGTACAAGATCTTAGCACAACAGCTGGATAAATTAACCAAAATGACCCAGCATTTTGTTAAAGGGATCTCTCATTAGTTTATGTTGACCTTAGTTAGGGTACCATAAAACTGGTGACAGATTTCCTTTAAAGGCTATAGACACCATCAGGGCAATTTTTTTCTGATTGCCTTTTACTCATTTTGGGCTAAAAATATTTTTTTCAGTTGGTCTCTATGAAAAAAGTTCAGCTGTTTCTGAGCCACAAGGGTTAACAATCAGTCTGTTTGCAAGCTGTCATCTGATGGCTCACTGCCAATCTCCTGGCCTCATAAAGACTCATTATAGCTCAATTCTTATCAAACTGATAAGAATATGGCTTAAATAATTGTGAATGAGGTCAGGAGTTGAGCAGTAAGAGTTACACATGAGTCACCAGATGACAAGATTCAGACAAAACAGACTATTGGCAGCTTTGAACCCATGTATTTCACAAAGGGCTGAACATTTTTAATAAAGACTAACTGAAAATATGATTTTTAGCCCAAAATGAGTAAAAAGCGAAAAGATATAAAAAATACTCCAAAAGGTGTCCATAGCTTTTAATGCTATTTTTATTTATTCCTCATTTAGGTGTATTTCAGAATAGTAAATTACCCCCATAGTTTTTAGTGGGACAAACTGGACCACTGCTAACTAACCAGCCCATATCAGTATAATGCAGATTCATACACAGAATGTAAAGGGAAACATCTACAGAAATCCAGGCTGGTAGACATGCTCATAGAGAAGACTGACAAGACGTTACTGCGGATCAGTGGCAGTCATCTTAATGATTAATGAGGACATATTTCCAGGCTCAGAAGCTACCATTGCTGTGTCTCTGTTGATTTCCTGTCTTGTGAAGCTTTCTTGATGTTCCTTTTTGAGGATGCTCTGCATCGTATCTTGTTTGAACAGCTCCATTTTTTCCAACAAGCTCATAAACATCTGACGATCCACAGAACATCGGGCGACTTTTGCTTGCACTGATGAAATACAGAAGATTTTCGGTGTGGGGCAGAAAGAAGAAAAAGGAACATTTCTCGAAACACATATTTGACTAACTAAGCAGTGACTTACGGGTTTTTTGCTGATGACTTGGCTTCCCTTTTTGTGAGGAGATTGGTTTTGGTTTTTCAAGAAGAGCGCCATATAAGAGAGATCTATGAAACAAATAAAAGCAGCAGAAGGAAGTAAAGAGGCTACGAAGAAATCCACGTATTGGATAAAATAGGAGGTGCCTGCAGAATACAGATGTTTGAGAATATCTACTAAACGGGATTTAGACACCGACACACACAAAGGGTCTCATTTACTAAGAGAGAAAATGAACTCTACGTCCGCTGTGAGCTGCTGTAATACACCCGCTTTTCTAATCCTTTTAATGCAAATCCGTCTTAGTTCATCATTTGTAACTTTTTTGGGCCTAGTTTATTCCAAAAACTGGCCTCAACTGCTTAGAAAATGTGTGTTAAAGGGAATCTGTCACCAAGAAATTCAGTGTTACACCAGGCACAATGCCGCTCAGCTGAATGTAATCATACCTTTTACTTAGAGATCCAATGCTTCATTCTGGAGAAAAAGTATGTTTAATCCATATGCAAATGAGCAGATAAGTGCACCAAGGGCGGGCCCAAGCCACTCTGTGCACCTTTGCACCTCCTGCTTCCTTTGTCAGCCTCTACCTCGCTTTCTTGTTTGTTAGGGCTAGGTCATCTCACCTGACCCTGTCAATCAAGGAGAGCAAGGATCTGTCAGAGGAAGCAGGAGGAACTTGTGTCCTATTCCACCAGAGCTGACATGGGGAGAATTTATCATGGAATAATATTTGAAGTCAGTTTTGCTTGAGTCTGTGTTGGCGTACTTTATGCCACATTTATCAATGTATCATGTTGTTTGATACATTTGTCTCATCCTTAAACCTAACAATTTTGTCTAGGAAAGCTCCTCCAGTTTTCATGCTCCACCCTCCTACCGAAGAGCACTGCCCCACAGAAGATTGCAGACACATCTCAGACATACCTGTGTGCACTGTGTGTCTGTATTACATGTCACATCCCAGAGATACCTGTGTGCACTGTGTGTCTGTATTACATGTCACATCCCAGACATACCTGTGTGCACTGTGTGTCTGTATTACATGTCACATCCCAGACATACCTGTGTGCACTGTGTGTGTGTATTACATGTCACATCCCAGACATACCTGTATGCACTGTGTGTCTGTATTACATGTCACATCCCAGACATACCTGTGTGCACTGTGTGTCTGTATTACATGTCACATCCCAGACATACCTGTGTGCACTGTGTGTCTGTATTACATGTCACATTCCAGACATACCTGTGTGCACTGTGTGTCTGTATTACATGTCACATTCCAGACATACCTGTGTGCACTGTGTGTCTGTATACATGTCACATCCCAGACATACCTGTGTGCACTGTGTGTCTGTATTACATGTCACATCCCAGACATACCTGTGTGCACTGTGTGTCTGTATTACATGTCACATTCCAGACATACCTGTGTGCACTGTGTGTCTGTATTACATGTCACATTCCAGACATACCTGTGTGCACTGTGTGTCTGTATTACATGTCATTATCCCAGACATATCTGTGTGCACTGTGTGTCTGTATTACATGTCACATCCCAGACATACCTGTGTGCACTGTGTGTCTGTATTACATGTCACATCCCAGACATACCTGTGTTCACTGTGTCTGTATTACATGTCACATCCCAGACATACCTGTGTGCACTGTGTGTATTACATGTCACATCCCAGACATACCTGTGTGCACTGTGTGTCTGTATTACATGTCACATCCCCAGACATACCTGTGTGCACTGTGTGTCTGTATTACATGTCACATTCCAGACATACCTGTGTGCACTGTGTGTCTGTATTACATGTCACATTCCAGACATACCTGTGTGCACTGTGTGTCTGTATTACATGTCACATCCCAGACATACCTGTGTGCACTGTGTGTCTGTATTACATGTCACATCCCAGACATACCTGTGTGCACTGTGTGTCTGTATTACATGTCACATTCCAGACATACCTGTGTGCACTGTGTGTCTGTATTACATGTCACATTCCAGACATACCTGTGTGCACTGTGTGTCTGTATTACATGTCATATCCCAGACATATCTGTGTGCACTGTGTGTCTGTATTACATGTCACATCCCAGACATACCTGTGTTCACTGTGTCTGTATTACATGTCACATCCCAGACATACCTGTGTGCACTGTGTATCTGGGATATGACATGTAATACAGACACACAGTGCACACAGATATGTCTGGGATGTGACATGTAATACACACACACAGTGCACACAGGTATGTCTGGGATGTGACATGTAATACAGACATAGTGCACACAGATATGTCTGGGATGTGACATGTAATACAGACACACAGTGCACACAGGTATGTCTGGGATGTGACATGTAATACAGACACACAGTGCACACAGGTATGTCTGGGATGTGACATGTAATACAGACACACAGTGCACACAGGTATGTCTGGGATGTGACATGTAATACACACACAGTGCACACAGGTATGTCTGGGATGTGACATGTTAATACACACACCACCACAGTGCACACAGGTATGTCTGGGATGTGACAGGTAATACACACACACAGTGCACACAGGTATGTCTGGGATGTGACATGTAATACAGACACACAGTGCACACAGGTATGTCTGGGATGTGACATGTAATACAGACACACAGTACACACAGGTATGTCTGGGATGTGACATGTAATACACACAGTGCACACAGGTATGTCTGGGATGTGACATGTAATACAGACACAGTGAACACAGGTATGTCTGGGATGTGACATGTAATACAGACACACAGTGCACACAGGTATGTCTGGGATGTGACAGGTAATACACACACACAGTGCACACAGGTATGTCTGGGATGTGACATGTAATACAGACACACAGTGCACACAGGTATGTCTGGGATGTGACATGTAATACAGACACACAGTGCACACAGGTATGTCTGGGATGTGACATGTAATACAGACACACAGTGCACACAGGTATGTCTGGGATATGACATGTAATACAGACACACAGTGCACACAGGTATGTCTGGGATGTGACATGTAATACAGACACACAGTACACACAGGTATGTCTGGGATGTGACATGTAATACAGACACAGTGCACACAGGTATGTCTGGGATGTGACATGTAATACAGACACAGTGCACACAGGTATGTCTGGGATGTGACATGTAATACAGACACAGTGAACACAGGTATGTCTGGGATGTGACATGTATCCCAGATGCAATCCAGAAAGAGCGGTGCGGAACGGTTGGCACAGTGCCTCCGCACCGTAAAAACATAGCACATGTTCTATTTTTTTGTGATGTGGACGGATCAAGTTGAATGGGTCTGAATCCGTCTGCGGAAACCGCACGGATGGTGCACGGAACAGCCAGAACACGTTCGTGTGCATGAGGCCTTAGTCTATACACTGGATCCCAATAGAAACCCAATGGACTGCATTGAGAACAAATCCAGCACAGCCGTAATGGATCTGTTCTATACCAAAGCCGCAATATCAGAGTGAACACCACACGGTATAAAAAGTGGGTTTCCGAATCACTACAGTGTACACAATAGAAGGTACAGAAAGAGGGCGTATGTCTACAGTAAGTAGGATTTAAAAAATCAACTGTTAAAAAAAATTTGTAAAAAATCCTATGGTTTAGTAAGTACCTGTCTTCTGAATGCTGCAGGATAACAAGATTAAAATTCGGTGGCAGCTCATTGAAAATGTTGAAGAATTGCATGGTGACTTGAAGATTTCCCCACACCTAAGAAGCATAGAGAATATTGGTAAAAATACAATAAAATACATTTAGAACAAAAAAAAACAAAAAAACAGGCAATAGTGACAGGGGTTGTCCTTACACTTGATAGCATAGGATCGCTAGGATGTGCCATCAAAATCAAATAGGTGCAGGTCCCTGGAAGTAAAAGTAATACACGTGCAGCACGCTCTCCATTCACTACTATGGGCGTTACGTATATAACTGAGTGACCTATAACTGAGTCAACTATATTTGGAATTCCCATAGCAGTGAACGAGGAACTCTCCATTCATGCATGGCCACCTTTTTATTCTCCGCTATGGGACAGCTGGAAAAAGCTGAGCATGCCTGCTCGGGTACTTTGTGAACATCCATAGCGGTAGAGGGAGGGTGGCTGCCCCTGTGCAGTGTGCTCTCCTTCATTTCAGTGGGTTCCGTTGTAGAGATAGCAGCGGGTTCCAGACGTGGGGGCTGCACCTATCTGACACTGATGCCTTATCTTAGCAATATGCCATCAATGTCTGAGATGGGAATACCTCTTTAAATAGGACCCTCTAATATACTATTATATGTCTCCTAGACTTTAGATCAGACCAATCCTTCGCTGGGACCCTGTGTGACAACTCTGTCTGTCGCGGGAAGCGAGACAGGCGGAGCTACACCCCCTCAGCTGATCTGCAAGAACCAAGTACATAGGTTTGGTTCCCCTCTAAGGCTACTTTCACACTAGCGTTTCTATTTTCCGGTATTGAGATCCGTCATAGGATCTCAATACTGGAGTAAAACGCTTCCGTTTTGTTCCCATTCATTGTCAATGGGGACAAAACATAACTGAACAGAACGGAGTGCTCCAAAATGTATTCTGTTCCATTTGGTTGCGTTCCCAGATGAGAGAGCAAGTATTCTTTCCGTCATGGGATACGGAGCAAGATGGATCCCTCATGATCCACAATGCAAGTCAATGGGACGGATCAGTTTTCTCTGCCACAATAGAAAACGGATCCGTCCTCCATTGACTTTCAGTGGTTTTCATGACGGATCCGTCTTGGCTATGTTAAAGATAATACAATCGGATCAGTTCATAACGGATGCAGATATTATCAGTAACGGAAGCGTTTTTGCTGAGCCCTGCTAGTGTGAAAGTAGCCTAAGCTATGCAATTGCTATTCTGCTACCAGATGCTTAGGACCAAAAAAAATAAAAATACCATTAACATTGGTATCTCACGGACACTTTCTATACTATTACTTGCTCAGCGCGGCAGAAGTCTGGTAATTGTCATTGATGTTGTAATCACTGCTGAAACCCAACATTTAACGTACTCAGATTTCCTTTATTTCATGTGACAGCAGTGACGGTATTATAATGGATTCCTATGTAAGGCTTTGCACAGGAGTATTGTCTGCACTTCCCCATATGCAATTTTTGGCTCATGTAACAGCCTAAGAGGGGCCGACGATTTAGCGCTGATGTACGTCCAAAATACTCTTATATGCCACCAACCTTCCTGATAATTACAGTAGGACACTGAAAGGTGCACCTGTCAAATGTCTACAGAGAAGGGAATAATGGGCCGCTGAGTCACTAATTCTGACTCCTTTTCACGTCCATTTCAAACTAGATTAATGGCTTAAAGTGAAATGCTTGGAATATGGGCCCGATAATTCTGAAACAGCGGGAGGACCATTACTGAGAAGAAAGACCTTCTACTAGAGACCGAGAGTAACCCCAATAATTTCTGTGTGTGCATGTGAAGATTCCCAAATGTACAGTCATGGCCAAAAGTTTTGAGAATGACACAAATATTATATTTTCACATGATCTGCTGCCCTCTGGTTTTTATGTGTGTTTGTCAGATGTTTTTATCACATACAGAAATATAATTGCAATCATATTATGAGTAACAAAAGCTTATATTGACAGTTAGAATGAGTTAATGCAGCAAGTCAATATTTGCAGTGTTGACCCTTCTTCTTAAAGGGGTCTTCTCATCTTGGACAATGGGGGCATATCGCTAGGATATGCCCCCATTGTCCTATAGGTGCGCGCAAGCGCGGCCCGCTCTCCATTCACTTCTATGGGGCCGCCGGAAATAGCCGAGCGCTGGCTCGGCTAGCTCCGTCGGCTCCATAGAAATGAATGGGAGCGGTGGCCATGCATGCGCAGTGCGCTCCCATTCATTTCTATGGAGCCGACGGAGATAGCCGAGCCAGCGCTCGGCTATTTGCGGCGGCCCCATAGAAGTGAATGGAGAGCGGGCCGCGCTTGCGCGGTGCGCACTTCTTCACTTCGGGGGCCCCGTTCTCGATATAGGTGCGGGTCCCAGCGGCGGGACCCGCACCTATAGGACAATGGGGGCATATCCTAGCGATATGCCCCCATTGTCCAAGATGAGAATAACCCTTTAAGGACCTCTGCAATTCTCCCTGGCATGCTCTCAATCAACTTCTGGACCAAATCCTGACTGATAGCAGTCCATTCTTGCACAATCAATGCTTGCATTTTGTCAGTATTTGTAGGTTTTTGTTTGTCCACCCGTCTCTTGATGATTGACCACAAGTTCTCAATGGGATTAAGATCTGGGGAGTTTCCAGGCCATGGACCCAAAATCTCTATGTTTTGTTCCCTGAGCCATTTAGTTATCACCTTTGCTTTATGGCAAGGTGCTCCATCATGCTGGAAAAGGCATTGTTGATCGCCAAACTGCTCTTGGACGGTTGGGAGAAGTTGCTCTCGGAGGACATTCTGGTACCATTCTTTATTCATGGCTGTGTTTTTAGGCAAGACTGTGAGAGAGCCGATTCCCTTGGCTGAGAAGCAACCCCACACATGAATGGTTTCAGGATGCTTTACAGTTGGCATGAGACAAGACTGGTGGTAGCGCTCACCTCGTCTTCTCCGAATAAGCTGTTTTCCAGATGTCCCAAACAATCGAAAAGGGGATTCATCAGAGAAAATGACTTTACCCCAGTCCTCAGCAGTCCACTCCCTGTACCTTTTGCAGAATATCAGTCTGTCCCTGATGTTTTTTCTGGAGAGAAGTGGCTTCTTTGCTGCCCTCCTTGAGACCAGGCCTTGCTCCAAGAGTCTCCGCCTCACAGTGCGTGCAGATGCACTCACACCTGCCTGCTGCCATTCCTGAGCAAGCTCTGCACTGCTGGTAGCCCGATCCCACAGCTGAAACACTTTTAAGAGACGGTCCTGGTGCTTGCTGGTCTTTCTTGGGCGCCCTGGAGCCTTTTTGGCAACAATGGAACCTCTCTCCTTGAAGTTCTTGATGATGTGATAGATTGTTGACTGAGGTGCAATCTTTCTAGCTGTGATACTCTTCCCTGTTAGGCCATTTTTGTGCAGTGCAATGATGACTGCACGCGTTTCCTTAGAGATAACCATGGTTAACAGAAGAGAAACAATGATGCCAAGCACCAGCCTCCTTTTAAAGTGTCCAGTGGTGTCATTCTTACTTAATCATGACAGATTGATCTCCAGCCCTGTCCTCATCATCACCCACACCTGTGTTAATGGAGTAATCACTGAAACGATGTTAGCTGGTCCTTTTAAGGCAGGGCTGCAATGATGTTGAAATGTGTTTTGGGGGATAAAGTTCATTTTCTAGGCAAATATTGACTTTGCAAGTAATTGCTGTTAAGCTGATCACTCTTTATAACATTCTGGAGTATATGCAAATTGGCATAATAAAAACTGAAGCAGTAGACTTTGTAAAAATTAATATTTGTATCATTCTCAAAACTTTTGGCCATGACTGTATAAGCCATGTATAAACGGTAACAAATCTACCACATTGCGACTTCGTGTGGCGATCAGATACCCATCTGGGAATCAACATTATGTCATAATGATCAGGTATGATGTCACAATCAAAGTACTATGGGGTCATAATGTCTTAAGATGCCAAAATCGTATGATATGATGTCACAATCAATGTTTTATGGTAGAAATGAAGAAACCGCGGCACTCTTTGATTCAAAGCTCCAAACATTTAATCCATCAACCAAAGCGACGTTTCGACCAGTATTGGTCTTTTTTAAGCATAATGGTGTCATAATGATGTCACCTGGTGTCATACTCAATGTACAGTAGAATTTCATAATGATGTCTCATGATGTCATAATCATCTGATGATGTCATGATCGAAATATTATGGGGTCATTTATTAAGTCCAGCATTTTAGACAGCGGTCTTAATATCCCCTACAGCTGGCGGTGGCCTCTACATAACTTTGGCGGATCCAGCGCCTCTTCTAAATGTAAGGCAGCGTCCTAACTGTCTTACATTTAGACTATTTTCTATGTGTAAAACAGGCATAGAAAATGGTAAATGTGATGGGCCTCCCAGCCGTCCCCTTCCCTGCTGCACCACACCCACTTTTTCAGACCTGGCGTAAGCGGAGAAAAGTCACAGACTGTGGTGCAAAGCACCTTTTGCGCCACAATCTGCGCCAGAAATACGCCTAATATAGGCATATTTCTGGTTACTAAATGACCCCCTATGTCTTAACAATGTCTCCTGCTGAAACAATTAAATTATGATGTCACAATGATGCTATCATCAACGCATAATGTCCTAATGATGTGATATGAACGATGTAAAGCAAAGATTTTGTGGTACCGCATACGCCTGATGTTAAATACTTTTTTTGGTAAAAAAGGGCAAACTTATTAGACCTTTCACACCGATGTTCGGTAGTTCCATCTAGGGTTGGGCGATATCAAAAATATTCCCACGGTAACCATATTAAGAAACTTGTCGCGAAAACGAGATATATATCGCGATAAATGCCCAATTTAGAAGGAAAAACATTCAAAACAAGCTGGAAATTTGGTGACAGCCTCCATCCACTTCTACTGTTCTGTCTGGTCCTTGGGCAGCCCAGGATTGCTGTCCTATAAAGGCTACATGGAGACATTATACTGTATGGGGCATGTACAGTATAATGTCTCCGTGTTGCCCCCATACGTTATAGTAATGTCTTCTTGTGGTCCACACCATGTAATGAGACCGGGGCCAGGGAGTCAGCGGTGAACAGGGCTTTCACTCACCAGCATCTACAGCACTGTGTATACAGGGTGCTTGGTTCGTATATACAGGTATATGGGGTACAGCAGTGTATACAGGGTGAAGGTTCTGTGGATTCAGTTATATGTACAGCACAGTGTATACAGGGTGCTTAGTCAGTACATACAGGTATATGGGGTACAGCAGTGTATACGGGGTGAAGGTTCTGTGGATTCAGTTATATGTACAGCACAGTGTATACAGGGTGCTTGGTCAGTACATACAGGTATATGGGGTACAACCTGTGTAGGGCTGCAACGATTACTAGATGTAATCGACGTAAAACTGCATCAAGGATTCGTTTTGATCATGTGACCACAGAGCGTGAGTGGTCTCCCGTCGGCACCGAGCTGCACTGTCCTGGACCTACTGTGCACACATAGTCATCAGCGCCTGACGCTGTGTGACGTCAGGTCCCAATGCATGTTGGGAAGAAGAAGACGACGATCTTCTCCTGCGGACTTCATATCTGCCAGCCATGCACCCTGCCGGGGGGAGGATGTCAAGGATGGGTGAAGGCACTGATGGACATGGCATGGAGGGGCTGATGGCACTGGTGGACATGGCATGGAGGGGCTGATGGCACTGGGGGACATGGCATGGAGGGGCTGATGGCACTGGGGGACATGGCATGGAGGGGCTGATGGCACTGGTGGACATGGCATGGAGGGGCTGATGGCAATGGTGGACATGGCATGGAGGGGCTGATGGCACTGGGGGACATGGCATGGAGGGGCTGATGGCACTGGGGGACATGGCATGGAGGGGCTGATGGCACTGGGGGACATGGCATGGAGGGGCTGATGGCACTGGGGGACATGGCATGGAGGGGCTGATGGCACTGGGGGACATGGCATGGAGGGGCTGATGGCACTGGTGGACATGCATGGAGAGGCTGATGGCACTGGGGGACATGGCACGGAGGGGATGATGGCACTGGGGGACATGGCATAGAGGGGCTGATGGCACTGGTGGACATGGCATGGAGGGGCTGATGGCACTGGGGGACATGGCATGGAGGGGCTGATGGCACTAGGGGACATGGCATGGAGGGGCTGATGGCACTGGGGGACATGGCATGGAGAGGCTGATGGCACTGGGGGAAATGGCATGGAGGGGCTGATGGCACTGGGGGACACTGTGTATACAGATTGCAGGGTCAGTGTATACAGATGGAGTAGGGCACAGCCTACATGGTCTACATACTGTCTGCTCCCAGACTCCGTCCCCCTTCTGCCCCACATTTCACTCCCAGCAGCCCCTGCTTCAGCCTCACCTGCACTTCTGTGCAGCTGCAATCGCTCCTCCCGGCCTCTCTCTGATTTCCGCCGCTCTGGCCCGCCCCTGCTGTTCTATGGCTTCTGAGGAAAGAAGTGAAGGGCTGGAAATAACGGCTGTGCAGCCTCCTGGCACAGAGTCCATGTAAGTGTCCGGCATACTGCTGTATTAGGAGCAGTCAGGGCGCTCCTGCCCCTATGACGTCACTGAAATACCGTGGTATTTAAGAAACGGTGATTTTGCCATATCGCCGTTTCTTAATACCGCGGTATATCGTGGGAAATTGTAAACCGCCCAACCCTAGTTCCATCAGGCTGTTCCAGCAGAGGACACCCGGATCTTCGCTGGACCCCATTATAGTCAAAGGAGCCGGCAGCCATTCCACTAACATCCGGAATGCCGGATCCAGAGAGCTTTCTGCTGGAACAGCATGCTGGAACTAATAACCCAGTAATATGATGACCTTAAAAATTATATTTGCAAGCTTTCAGGGCACAAAGGCTCCTTCATCAGGCTGGTTTACAAATTTTGTAATTTACATATTCTCATGCCATAATGATGTCATAATCAATGCGTTATGATGCCACAATCAATGTACTATGATGTCATAATGATGGCTTCTGATGATTTCATAATGAATACATTATGATGTCATAATCAATGTACAGCACATAGATAAATAAGGAGATCTTGGAATATCACGGTGGAGAGAAGTGTGATTTTGCCCTGTGATTTATAAAGTGCGATAATTTGGCGCAGTGCTGTGGCCAGAACATAATCACCCAATAAGACACACGCCAGTGTCCTAACAAGACCTATCATGCTTTAAGAGTGTGGAGGGTGGAGTACCTGCAGAAAGCCCATGCAAACACTGAGAAAACGTACAGACCCCAGCAGTTACACTAAGGCCGCATGCACACAACTGTATGCGTTTAGCGGCCCAGAAATCGCAGATCCGCAAAAACACGAGTTCTAGCCGACTGCATGCCGCAAGTTTTTTTCAAACTCCTGTAGAAACATCCTATCCTTGTCTACCAAATGGACAAGAATACAGGAAATGTTAATTTTTAGCGGAGCCGCGAAACGGACATACGGCTGTCCGCATGCTTTGCAGCCCCACTGAAATGAACAGGTCTGCATTAGACGGGGAAAAAGATGTGGGTCGGATGTGGACCACAACACGGTTCTGTACATGAGGCCTTAAAGAGGAGCGGTCATCTCTCCAGAGCGATCTGTTTAATATACAACTGTATACCCCATGAGCTATTCTGAAGCATCTTTTCAGAGAACTCTGTGTTGTGCCATTCCTTTATTATTCCTCTTAGAAATGTATGAAGAAATTAATAACTGAGTGTCGTCAGAACAGCCACTGACAGACTGATATGATAAAAGGGACTTGGTGCGAAAGAATATTCCCAGTCCTATGAAATGTGGGCGCAGATATCGTAGTGTACTGTAGGTCATTTACAGTTGGGTGCACTACTATCCATTTATATAGAACCGCTGCACTTTCAATAGCATTATGGTATTTCTGGTCATCACTGCACACACAGGTCAAATCAACAGTAAAGTCTAAGGGGGTCAGCTATTAAGACCAGCGTTTTAGACGCCAGTGTTAATAACCCTTATATCTGGCGGTGGACCTGCTGAAGTTATGAAGAGACGCGGGCCTCTCCATAACTTCGGCGTATCCACCGTCAGTCTAAAGGTATGACAGCTTCCTAGCTGTCTTACACTTAGAACATTTTCTACGCCTAAAACAGGCATAGAAAATGGTAAATGAGACTTGTCTACCGTCCCCTTCCCTGCCCACACCACGCCCACTTTTTTTTACACCTGGTGTGAGCGGGGAAAAGTCACAAGTTGCGCCTTAAATACGCCTAATATGGGTGTATTTCAAGATAATAAATGACCCCCTACAATACTATTTGTGATTTAACCCATTTGGGGTTATCTTCGGAGGGACCCTTGGCGTCCTGTCTATTAGGTGGGACCACTGGAGGATCCTCTGGTACACTCTGGCCCCTCTGGGGCCTGTACAATGTTGCTCAGATGCTACTGTACTTTCCCTCATGAACCTCATAAGTATATGATTCTTCTAGCCCATCCTTACTGTAGAAGTGGCCGCCAGTCTTTGCTCAGCTTGCTTCCTCAGGGGGCCCTCGTCTCCTTTCTTCTGTAGGTATTGCAGGAGATGCATTAATGCTGCAAACTGTGAGTTGCTGGTGTTGAGTGTCGCAGCGAGAACCAATTCTTCAGTCATCAGGATAGACGCACAGCTCTGAGGAAGGAACCGCACACAGACAGATAGGTCACCTCGTACATACAAAGTGTGGCCCCTGGAAAAAAGTGCCTCAGGTCTGTTCATTGTACCAGAAACTTAGGGCACATGCAAACGACTGCAGTTTGGGTCCGAACTGCATTTTTTACGGCTTAGATGTGGACCCATTCACACTCAGTGTGCTCTCCGCATCTTTTGCTCTGTTCCACGGGGCCGCAAAAAAAAAAAAAAAAAAAAAAAGAACATATCCTACTCTTGTCCGTTTAGCTGACAAGAACAGGCATTTTTATAATGGGCCAACAGTTACGTAAATTGCAGAACACACACGGCCGGCATCTGTGCTTGGCGGATCCGCAATTTGCAGACCACAAAACATGGTGTGGTCATGTGCATGAGCCCTTACTCTTTTTATTAAAGGGAGGGCAGATTTATGTTGGAAATACTGACAAGCTCCCTCATTAAAAAAAAAAAATAAAGTTTGCTCCGAAATATTAATGCGTTTCAGAAAAAAAAAAATTGGCAGGAAATTATAAATGCTGTATGCCAGCTGGTGTACCAAAGCCGTAAATTTTGTGCAAAGGCTTGCAACTTTTTGGCTATTTTCTGCCACTTAGGGCACGTTACATACAGTGCCTTGTGAAAGTATTTGCCCCCTGGAACTTTTCAACCTTTTGCCACATTTCAGACCCAAAGATATAACATTTTACATTTTTGGTGAAGAATCAACAAGTGGGTCACAATTGTGAAGGGGAACGAAATTTATTGGATCATTTAAACTTTTTTGTAATAATAAAACTGAAAAGTGGGGCGTGCAAAATTATTCGGCCCATTTCCTTTCAGTCCAGAAGTTGATTGAGGATCTCTGAATGATCCAATGTTGTCCTAAATGACTGATGAAGAGAAATAGAATCCACCTGTGTGTAATCAAGTCTCCGTATAAATGCACCTGCTCTGTGATAGTCTCAGGGTTCTGCATCATGAAGACCAAGGAACACACCAGGCAGGTCAGTGATACTGTTGTGGAGAAGTTTAAAGCCGGATTTGGATACCAAAAGATTTCCCAAGCTTTAAACATCCCAAGGAGCACTGTGCAAGCGATCATATTGAAATGGAAGGAGTATCAGACCACTGCAAATCTACCAAGACCCGGCCGTCCCTCTAAACTTTCATCTCAAACAAGGAGAAGACTGATCAGAGATGCAGCCAAGAGGCCCATGATCACTCTGGATGAACTGCAGAGATCTACAGCTGAGGCGGGAGAGTCTGTCCATAGGACAACAATCAGTCCAACACTTCACAAATCTGGCCTTTATGGAAGAGTGGCAAGAAGAAAGCCATTTCTCAAAGATATCCATAAAAAGTCTGGTTTACAGTTTGCCACAAGCGCCTGGGAGACACCAAACATGTGGAAGAAGGGGCTCTGCTCAGATGAAACCAAAATCCAACTTTTTGGAAACAACGCAAAACGATATGTTTGGCGTAAAAGCAACACAGCTCATCACCCTGAACACACCATCCCCACTGTCAAACATAGTGGTGGCAGCATCATGGGTTGGACCTGCTTTTCATCAGCAGGGAGAGGGAAGATGGATGGAGCCAAATACAGGACCATTCTGGATGAAAACCTGTTGGAGTCTGCAAAAGACCTGAGACTAGGACGGAGATTTATCTTCTAACAAGACAATGATCCCAAACATAAAGCAAAATCTACAATGGAATGGTTCAAAAATAAAAGTATCCAGGTCTTAGAATGGCCAAGTCAAAGTCCAGACCTGAATCCAATTGAGAATATGTGGAAAGAGCTGAAAACTGCTGTTCACAAACGCTCTCCATCCAACCTCAAAGAGCTCGAGCTGTTTTGCAAGGAAGAATGGGCAAGAATTTCAGTCTCTAGATGTGCAAAACTGATAGAGACATACCCCAAGAGACCGCAGCTGTAATCGCAGTAAAAGGTGGCGCAACAAAGTATTAATGCAAGGGGGACGAATAATTTTGCACGCCCCACTTTTCAGTTTTATTATTACAAAAAAAGTTTAAATGATCCAATAAATTTCGTTCCACTTCACAATTGTGACCCACTTGTTGTTGATTCTTCACCAAAAATGTAAAATGTTATATCTTTTTGTTTGAAGCCTGAAATGTGGCAAAAGGTTGAAAAGTTCCAGGGGACTGAATACTTTCGCAAGGCACTGTAAAAGTGCGTAGGACTTTGCTGACGGGGGTGTTGCCTCCGCCGCCCAACACATTTATAGTTTATGCCAGAAAACTGTCTGATAGAGATTTCAGGACAGACTCAAATGTTACAGGAGGGATGTGCCTCTTAAATTCAGCGCATCTTACTCCAACAGACTGGTGAATGAGACATCCGTCTAGTAAATCTGCCCAATGGTTTTAAAATGAGCTAGGTTTGGGGAGAACATGCCCACTGTGCGTCTCCTCTCTAGACCTGGCAATCAAATCAAGCCAAGTCGGGGGAGAGAAGGTGTCGTGAAACCTCCAAGTGGAAAGCTCTGTGTCTGTGAGCGGCCACACATCATTCGTTATTTTTTTTCTGTGAACTCATGTTAAATGCTTGTGATGCAGATTCTGAAAATCCTCATCAAAAAACACGGTGCAATAATACCGGTATAAATGGTCAAACCTGATGAAGTGCCAGGAACACTCCTGCTGTGCAAGGGTCAAACAGTCCGAGGCATGTACAGATCTCCAGGCTTGCAGATGACAAGATATCCATGGAGCGGTTGTTTATGGCAACATTAATGGCTTGTAGTAAAATCTCAGTGGACTGTGCAAGGTACATCTGTGCAAGTCTCCTCCGGGTCTGAAAGAAAACGCATCAGATTTTAAGTATCATATAGTACGTACCCGAGACCTTCAGCTCTTCTCAAGCAGCGTTGTGATTCATCAGTGATAAAATGCAAACAGATATCAGTTATGGTGGCGTAATTCCTTTATTATTTCTACTAGAAGTTATAAATGAATTGCTAGCAGTCTGCAGTAAGGGTACAGAGGGGAGGTAACCAGCTGGGGGTGTGTCCCTGCACAGTCTGAAAATGGCAGCACTGATTGGCTAGAGTGAGTCTGTGCAGGGACACACCCCCAACTGGTTACCTCCCTTTCGCACCCTTACTGCAGACTGCTAGTAATTCATTCATAACTTCTAGTAGAAATAATAATGGAACGTAGAGACATTAGAATGGATGCTCCAGAATTATTAAAACAGATATGTCAGGAGAGGCGACAGGTCCTCTTTAAATGAGCGCGGATCAAGTTTTATATCGTTAATCAGTGCCTGGCACTGGGCGGTGTATGAGGACCGTCAGAAATAATTTTGGTAAATGTTAGCGATTGCTCATGACAAAATCTAATTACTGTTCATTGTCAGTAATCAGCTGCCCGCAGACGTCTTTTACTTACACTTACTTACAAAGCTCAAGAAGTCATTACCTTCAATGCGGCTGTTTTCCTCCCCAGCTGATCTAGCCGTCTACTACCGGGCTCCATGCTGGCATCATGCCGCTCTGTGTCACTATCTCCACTGGCTTCACAGGCCTTTCTTTCATCCTGGAAAACAACAAGAACGAAACCGCAATGAACAATTTAAAGAGTAAAGTTGTTTTAAGTCTTCTTTGAAGAATCTGCTTGTGGGGATATATTATATCAGAGAGAACCGGGAGACACAGAAGTATACAGTACATATCAGTATGCAGCGCAGCACCAGGAGCGCGGACAAGCACTGGATTCAAATGGGAGTGCCGTGGGCTCAGGTACACAAAGCACATTCATACAATCTGCAGGATACCTGCTTCCTGTCAGTGAATAGGGACACTTTTACTTGCAAAGGTGGAAGACCTATTAGGGATTTCTACAATAATATTCAATGTGAGCTAAATGTATTAGCAACACCAATCTCCCTCCTAGTTTGACAGTCTGTCACAGTGTGTCAGTGAAGGAAATATGTATCAGCCTGGAATATCTCATAGAGCAGGGATGCCCAACCTGCGGCCCTCCAGCTGTTGCAAAACTACAACTCCCAGCATGCCCAGACAGCCTATAGCTATCAGCCTACAGCAGGGCCTGGTGGGAGTTGTAGTTTTACAGCAGCTGGAGAGCCACAGGTTGAGCATCCCTGTCATAGAGTATGGGTTAGCTCCAATTGTTGTGAAACTACAACTCCTAGCATGCAACCGTTCTCTGAACAGGAATGGTGAGGAATACTGGAGAGTTGCAGATTGTTTCATTACACTATGATGACCGACCAATGCTCCTAAGGACTTCTAATCACAATAAAATAAAAATTCAGGCGCACTTTTTTTCTTGGTACTCTGTGCTGCGCAGTCCACCCTCTTGTTATTCCTCCTGGTAATGTTTGAATGAAAAACTGTGTGTTACCAGAAGAACTCCCGCAAAAAAATTTATTCTCTGACCTGTTATAAAGGTGCATGATATAATCTGTAGTGAATGCAATCTTCTTATCAGAGACTGTAATTGAGAGTTATGCACTTTCTTCTAATTGTAGCTGGGTCATGTGACCAACTCCCTGACCTCCAACTGACCCAGAACAGGAAGCCAGTTACTGCTCTATTCATTCCTATGAGACTCAGAGTGAGGCTCCCATAGGAATGCATAGAGAATTAGACTTCCTGTCCACACATAACATGTTGTGTAAGCTGGTGAGTCTGATTGCTGGTCACATGACACAGATGAGACGCATCAGGGAGATAACAAATACAGACACTGGTAAGAACATGACATTCACTACAGATTACATCATGTACATTTCTAGCAGGACATGGAATACATTTTTTTTATTCTTTAAACTGATTAAAGGCAGTGTGTCACCAGGAAAACCATTGATAGACCAGTCATAGGGGCATATTCCTTAAGACCGGCGTTTTAGATGCCGGTTTTAATAAAGGCCCTGTGCTGGCAGTGGATACGCCGAAATTATGAAGAGGTGCAGGCCTCTTCATAACTTTGCTGCTATCCAGTGCCACTTCTGAATGTAACACGGCTTCCTTGCTGTCTTACATTTAGACCATTTTCTACGCCTAAAGCAGGCATAAAAAATGATCAATGAGACTGGCCTGCCAGACCTTCCCTGCCCACACCATACCCACAATTTTAGAACTGACGTGAGTGGGGCCAAGTTGCAGATGGCATATTTAGGCGGATTTCAGTATGGTAAATGACCCCCATAATGTCTTGTAATGCTAGCTCAGTTGAATGATACTTTTCACTTAGTGATCTGTTGCTTCATTCTGGCTTTAAATCCATACGCAAATGAGCTGTTAAGTGCACCGAGGGCGGGCCCAAGCATCCTTGTTCCTGCTCCTTCATGATTTAGGCCCCTTTCATATGAGCAAGTTCCATGCATTAGACTCGCAGCGTGTGTCAGCGAGAGCACCTGTCCTGACCTCCCAGCACTGACGGGGTCGCATAGCATTATATTGATTTATGATGCTATGTAACTCTTACAGTTCTGGAATGTATTGGATAACACTAACAGCATTATGTCAGTTTTATTCAATACATTTCAGACCTCTAACGGTTACATAGTATCATAAATCGATATAATGCTATGCAACTTCGTCAGTGCTGGGAGGTCAGGACGGGAGCTCTCATTGACACACGCTGCGAGTCCAATGCATAGAACTTGCTCGTGTGAATGAGGTCTTAAAGAGCCAGACAATATGGCTGAAGGAACTTGACCCTGCCAATCAAGGAAAGGGAGGGGCTGGCAGTGGAGGAGGAGCAAGGGTGAAAGGCTTCCTTTAAAGGGGTCCTCCAGGAAATTAAAGTAAATAAATAACGTCATTATAAATAAACAAGTTAATAACGTTAATTAGCTACAAAAGCTCATTGTTTCTAAGGCTTAATGACCCCTTTAAATTAAAATGGCTGCTGTCCATGCTCACCGTTGGAAACCAGTCATAAAAGGTAAACTAGCATGGGTGGTGTGCTGCTCAAGACCTGTGATGATGGTATGATGGTGGTGGGGGAAACCGCAGATCTGTGCCTTGTTGATTGTGGCACAGCACTAATTCTCTGCAGCCGTGACCTGTGCCTCTTTAACTCTGTCAGGCTGAGAGCGCATGCTCAGGTTTGGTGGTGGTCAGTCTGACACGAGCTAGTTCTGCCCTTCCTCCCCATGCAAGATAGGGCTCATTCAGATGGCCGTATGTTATCTGCTGTCTGCAAAAATGCGGATCCGTTTTTTTTGCAGACAGTTCGGCATTCCACATTTTTGCGGACCCATAGACTTCAATGGGGCCACGTCCTGATTTATACTGACAAGTACAGGACATGTTTTATTTGTTTTGCTGGGCAGTGGAATGGAAGAAAAGATGTGGACAGCACACTGTGTACTGCTCGCATCTTTTGGGGCCCCACAGAAGTGAATGGGTCCGCATCTAATCCGCAAAAATGCAGATCAGATGCAGAAAACAACAAATGGCCGTCTAAATGAGCCCCTACAGTTTAAGGGCTCATTCACACAACCGTATGTATGTGTCCGCATATGTTCCGCAAAACTGCGCTGTTCGCATCTGTAGTTCCATTCCATGGCCCCACAAAAAAGACAGAGCATTTCTTATTTTTGCCCGCAATTGTGGACAAGAATAAGCATTTTCTATGATAGCGGCGGCCGTGTGGTCTGTAAATTGCGGAACGTACACAGGCCAGTATCTGTAATTTGTGGACCGCAAAGCACTAGGGCCATGTGAATGCGCCCTAACAGTGAGCACAAACAGTGAGCATCAACCCCTAGAAATAATGATCAGGTGTAGCCCATTACAGATATGAATCTGCAGATTTATATTGACATTATATTATGTTTTTTCTCATTTCCTGGAGGACCCCTTTAAGAACTACTTTCATTATTATATGTATAACAGAATCCATGTCACCTAAATCTACAAATGAAATTAGTAACATAGAATAGCAAACGCTCTAAATCAGGAAAAATAAACTTACCAAATAACGGTCATTCCAGTATGCGTCGGGATGAAGCGGATCGATTCTAAAGGAGAGCAAACTGAGGCATTTCCCAGCGATATACAACGCCTCCGCCTTCAGATCATTACAGCCACATGCTAATGTCAAAGTGTTTGCCAACTGAGATAGAGCCGCTGAGGCCACTGTCCGACCAAGGGTTTTCCACTCCTAATAAAAAAAAATTAATAAAATGTAAGACAAAACACATCTAAAACACAGTATCTGGCAGGCAGAATATATTTACAAAGGGAGCACTCCTCCACTCCACACTGACCCCCCACCCCATCTGTCAAACTGATGGCCGCCATGTATCTGCTTGACCACAGTCACATTCTTCTACAAATGAATAGAACTTCGCATTAATACTGTTATCGGAGACCTGCAGCTGTCACTAGCACTGAATCTGGGATTCTCTTGCCATCACTGTTATGGTGGTCCTGTGTCTGGCACTGAGTCTGGGGTTCTCTTGTCACTGTTATGGTGGTCCTGTGTCTGGTACTGAGTCTGGGGTTCTCTTGCCATCACTGTTATGGTGGTCCTGTGTCTGGCACTGAATCTGGGGTTCTCTTGTTGTCACTGTTATGGTGGTCCTGTGTCTGGTACTGAGTCTGGGGTTCTCTTGCCATCACTGTTATGGTGGTCCTGTGTCTGGTACTGAGTCTGGGGTTCTCTTGTCACTGTTATGGTGGTCCTGTGTCTGGTACTGAGTCTGGGGTTCTCTTGCCATCACTGTTATGGTGGTCCTGTGTCTGGCACTGAATCTGGGGTTCTCTTGTTGTCACTGTTATGGTGGTCCTGTGTCTAGTACTGAGTCTGGGGTTCTCTTGCCATCACTGTTATGGTGGTCCTGTGTCTGGTACTGAGTCTGGGGTTCTCTTGCCATCACTGTTATGGTGGTCCTGTGTCTGGTACTGAGTCTGGGGTTCTCTTGTTGTCACTGTTATGGTGGTCCTGTGTCTGGTACTAAATCTGGGGTTCTCTTGCCATCACTGTTATGGTTGTCCTGTGTCTAGCACAGAGTCTGGGGTTCTCTTGCCATCACTGTTATGGTGGTCCTGTGTCTGGCACTGAATCTGGGGTTCTCTTGTTGTCACTGTTATGGTGGTCCTGTGTCTGGCACTGAATCTGGGGTTCTCTTGTCACTGTTATGGTGGTCCTGTGTCTGGTACAGAGTCTGGGGTTCTCTTGCCATCACTGTTATGGTGGTTCTGTGTCTGGCACTGAATCTGGGGTTCTCTTGTCACTGTTATGGTGGTCCTGTGTCTGGTACTGAGTCTGGGGTTCTCTTGCCATCACTGTTATGGTGGTCCTGTGTCTGGCACTGAATCTGGGGTTCTCTTGTTGTCACTGTTATGGTGGTCCTGTGTCTGGTACTGAGTCAGTATCTGGCAGGCAGAATATATTTACAAAGGGAGCACTCCTCCACTCCACACTGACCCCCCACCCCATCTGTCAAACTGATGGCCGCCATGTATCTGCTTGACCACAGTCACATTCTTCTACAAATGAATAGAACTTCGCATTAATACTGTTATCGGAGACCTGCAGCTGTCACTAGCACTGAATCTGGGATTCTCTTGCCATCACTGTTATGGTGGTCCTGTGTCTGGCACTGAGTCTGGGGTTCTCTTGTCACTGTTATGGTGGTCCTGTGTCTGGTACTGAGTCTGGGGTTCTCTTGCCATCACTGTTATGGTGGTCCTGTGTCTGGCACTGAATCTGGGGTTCTCTTGTTGTCACTGTTATGGTGGTCCTGTGTCTGGCACTGAGTCTGGGGTTCTCTTGTCACTGTTATGGTGGTCCTGTGTCTGGTACTGAGTCTGGGGTTCTCTTGTCACTGTTATGGTGGTCCTGTGTCTGGTACTGAGTCTGGGGTTCTCTTGCCATCACTGTTATGGTGGTCCTGTGTCTGGCACTGAATCTGGGGTTCTCTTGTTGTCACTGTTATGGTGGTCCTGTGTCTGGTACTGAGTCTGGGGTTCTCTTG
Organism: Rhinella marina; assembly: GCA_900303285.1. NCBI lineage: Eukaryota > Metazoa > Chordata > Amphibia > Anura > Bufonidae > Rhinella > Rhinella marina. The sequence goes on from ONZH01004127.1 coordinate 337,052, forward strand.
CCATCACTGTTATGGTGGTCCTGTGTCTGGTACTGAGTCTGGGGTTCTCTTGCCATCACTGTTATGGTGGTCCTGTGTCTGGTACTGAGTCTGGGGTTCTCTTGTTGTCATTGTTATGGTGGTCCTGTGTCTGGTACTAAATCTGGGATTCTCTTGCCATCACTGTTATGGTTGTCCTGTGTCTAGCACAGAGTCTGGGGTTCTCTTGCCATCACTGTTATGGTGGTCCTGTGTCTGGCACTGAATCTGGGGTTCTCTTGTTGTCACTGTTATGGTGGTCCTGTGCCTGGCACTGAATCTGGGGTTCTCTTGTCACTGTTATGGTGGTCCTGTGTCTGGTACAGAGTCTGGGGTTCTCTTGCCATCACTGTTATGGTGGTTCTGTGTCTGGCACTGAATCTGGGGTTCTCTTGTTGTCATTGTTATGGTGGTCCTGTGCCTAGCACTGAATCTGGGGTTCTCTTGTCACTGTTATGGTGGTCCTGTGTCTGGTACAGAGTCTGAGGTTCTCTTGCCATCACTGTTATGGTGGTCCTGTGCCTGGCACTGAATCTGGGGTTCTCTTGTTGTCACTGTGATGGTACTGTTGTGGCTTACATGAGCTCATCAGGGTAAGGACTTTATCTGCTGAATCTTGACAGTGGTCCTCCCCCATGCCTGAATATGCACCATCAACCCCTTAATGCTACATATAATTTTATACTTAAAAGGGGTTCTCCATGAATGATTTAAAATGGCCGCCAGCAACCTGTGTGAGTAGGACCAGTTGCCTCCACTTGCAGAGGTGCCTAGGGGGGTAAGCGTGCGGGGCCTCACTCCACTGCTCTACAATAGACGGTAATGATGTGATCCTGCTATGATATGCCATTGTGGCTGAGCAGCCTGACAGGAAAACTCATCAATGAGTAGTATATGCAAGTGCTGGAGTATAACGTGTAGTGAGGCCCAACACCCTCACCCCTTAGACAGCTCTGCAAGTATAGGCGACCAGTCCTGCTCACATTATAGGACAGGTTGCTGGCGGACATTTTAACTGATTCCCAGAGAACCCCTTTAAGAGGAACTGTCAACACTTATGACATAAGAATAGATGCTGCAGAATCCTTGAAGGTTGCACTTCCACTCACTGTACAAACGTTTGTAATGTAAATGATACCTGTTCACACTTGTAGAATTCTGAATGACGAACATCAGCGATCTCAAGAACTAATTATCAATTGTTGTTCGATTGGTCAATGCTCGACAATTGATTACTTTTGTTAGATTTTATGATTTTTTGAAATGATTATCTACTCAGTCCGGGGCCTTCAATTAGCCACTGACCAAAGATGGAAGAGATCAGCAGGAGATGAACCCTGTGTTCTCTGCAGGATTCCTACAAGATCTGTTGTCTGGATGATGCAGAAAATGCCGCAGACTGACAAAGGGGGGCAAATATATTTCCTGTTAACTTTTGTGATTTCGAGGTTAAAGGGGTTGTCTCATCTTGACTAATGGGGGCATATCGCTAGGATATGCCCCCATTGTCTTATAGGTGCGGGTCCCACCGTTGGGACCCGCACCTATATCGAGAACGGGGCCCCGCAAGGTGGTGGCTGGAGGACTCCGGTCCGGCCACCACCAAGCCGGCTCCCCATAGAAATGAATGGGAGCGCACCGCGCTTGCGCGGCCACCGCTCCTATTCATTTCTATGGAGCCGACGGAAATAGCCGAGCCAGCGCTCGGCTATCTTCGCCGGCCACATTGAAAATGAATGGAGGCGGCTGCGCATGCGCAGTGCGCCCCCGTTCGCTTTCGGGGCCCCGTTCTCGATATAGGTGCGGGTCCCAGCGGTGGGACCCGCACCTATAAGACAATGGGGGCATATCCTAGCGATATGCCCCCATTAGGCAAGATGAGACAACCCCTTTAAAGAGGACCTGTCACCACTCCTGACATGTCTGTTTTAATAGCTTAATGCATTCCCCATGTAATAACAATTCTGGAGCATCTATTCTTATGGCTCTATGTTGTGCTATTCCTGTATTATTCCTGGTAGAAGTTATGAATGAATTACTAGCAGTCTGCAGTAAGGGTACAGAGGGGAGGTAACCAGTTGGGGGTGTGTACCTGCACAGTCTGAAAATGGCAGCACTGATTGGATAGAGTGAGTCTGTGCAGGTACACACCCCCAACTGGTTACCACCCCTCAGTGGGATGTCTTTGTGGTACATGTGGTCTGCTGCACGCATCCTCCATTGTATGCATTTTTGCTGGGGATTGCTGTTAGCAACGGATCACATGTGCAGGATTTGCTCCCCCGGTTTGAGATGCGCTACAGCATATGGGGTTTGAGCACTTTTCTACCATTTTAGACCACGTTTTTTTAAGTGATTGTAATTGGACATTTACACCTGGAGCTGTGGCAACTCCAGGTCTGAATGTACCATGACTTACATCTTATGGTAACATTCAGGTGCACCTGTGCAGCCTGGGTCACATGGCGTCAGGGATAGGTGGGACTCACAGCCTCCTCCCATTGTATGTGTGATCTCACGCTGGAGGTAACTAGGAGTAGGTCGCTGTGTGTCGGCCTATATGCTCCTTCCGCAAGTGCCCATATGGCATAGGTAGGTTAGTGTTAGATCCCGTGCCACTCTGAGATACCTTGACGCGGTGCTCGGGCTCCGGTATGTTCTTGATATAAGAATATATTGGCGAAAGTCTCATTTTAACATCAGCGTGAGGGTTTAGCCATATATTATCAATTGCATTACCGCCGCAGTGCACCTCTACTAGTGATTGTAAGGCCTGTATTACACCAACAGATTGTCTGACCAATATCTGTCCAACCAGACCAATAGTTGATGTGTATAACAAAAGATCTTTAAAAATTATTTTTAACATAAAAATGCTCTGATGACACAGTCCCTTTAATGTGTTATTACAAGAGGAATCATGGTCTTCGCTGGAGTTTCCCTTTAACTAAAGAGAGGTACAAAGCAGTAATAAACATCTCAGGTTACATCAAGATATGGAAACTGTTATACAATTATTCAAAAAGGAAATTTCCTTTGGGTTTCAAGGCATTTAAGCCTATGACTACTTATGTATATTCAGGATCTTGGAATTCAGAGGAGCCGGGGGATATCTGTCTCAAACCAAAACTATAGACAGCTCCTGCCGTCATCATACACATGGCTCTGATGGGGCACTGACAGGAGGACCTCACATTAATCATAAAAGCTGTCAGACCTCGTCCACATATTTGTCTAGGAAAGAAAAAAGTTACTTTCTGACCCCACAAAAATTCTCTGGATCCAATTAATTCTACTCTGTCGTATACTGATACTTACCCCTTTTACATTCCAGCTCCATTTCCCACCCTGTATCAAGATGAAAGCATAAATAGGACTTACTGTATTGTGGATCAAATGTTTTAAATTCAGGATGCTCGCTTGCTCCAGGGGTCGTCCCATTTATTACAAGTGGTGGCCTAGCCTCAGAATAGGCCATCACTATCTGATTGGCAGGGGATGGAGCTGGTTACTGCAGCACTCTCCCTTGACTTCAATGGGAGCAGCGCTAATATGACAAGTTCCATTCAATACGTGGTGGACAAAGCGTGTAGTTCAGGGCCAGGATTACACTGAAACAGCTGATTAGTGGGGGTGCGGGGTGTCGGACCCCTGCCAATCAAATACTGTAGGATAGGCAATCCCTTGTGAAAAGCTGGACAACCCCTTTAAAGTTTTATTGCATTTTTTTTTTTTCAAAATCGTGGCTGCACATGCATTCAGAGTCTCTGCAGAAAATCAAGAATGTTAGCCCAATGTTAAAGGGTTTATCCAAATTCTAAAACATCCCCCCAATGCCCAGGCCCCTTGTAAACATTATACTTACTGGCACCCCCGTCGCTCCCGATCCCTGCATGGCCACTGCTGCATATCTCCGTCATGCGGATCAAAACATCCGGCGTCAGGTGGAGGGAGCAGCCAATAGCAGGCCGTGATGGTGACCAGCCTCAAAGGGGCGGCCTTCCCTCCCAACTCTTATCAGGCAATCAGAATAACTCCTTGGATCAACGACCCCTCTCTAGTAACTATAACCTGTAATATTATTACCCTCCAGAAATACATCCAGGCCCTTCTTTTAGTGAACTTACCATCACCTCAGGCAGAGAGTTCCATAGTCTCACTGCTCTTACCGTAAAGAATCCTCTTCTATTTTGGTGAACCTTAAAAGGGTATTCCCATGTGAACATTTATGGCATATCACAGGTTATGTCCATTCCTATCTCCAGAACGTGGGCACCCGAAATGAAGGGAGAGCAGCCGCTCATGCGAGGTCACCCTACATTCACTACTGAGCTGGCTCAGCTATTTCTAGTAGTCCCATGGAGCTTAATGGTGGTCATGCTTGCACGGCCTGATCTCTATTGACTGCTATGGAGCTTCTGCAAATAGCTGAGTGCGCATGCTCACCTATCTTTGGAAGTCCCATAGCAGTTGTGCTGTCCTACGTGTCTCCTTCACTTTGGGGGCTCGTTCTGGATGTAGGAGTGTGCCAGACAGATGTGGGACCTGCACCGATTTGATAGTTGTGGCATATGGTAGTGATGGACCAAAACCAACCCGTTAATAATTTATTTTTATTTACTTTCAGCACATAAAAATAAATAAAACGTTTTGGAACTTAACCCTTTAAGAACCACATGTTACAGTTATGGGATATAGCTCTCTCACTGTACTGAAGTGGAATATTAGAATATTGCTTCATTACACAAAGAACACCAATAATTTGCTGAACCAGCACATCGCTTTAAATTTAAAAAAAAGTTCAGTAAGTAAAAGTTTAGTAAGTCCTGGATGTAGATGCATAAAGTGCGCATACCTGCTCCACTGAGTTACAATCGGGGGTCGCCCTTACAAATTCTTCCACAATGACGCGCAGTTCTCCTTTGCGTTTTTCTTCTTCCACTTTCTCTCCCTCCTCCTTGATGACGAGCTGGATGATTTCCAATGACAGTTCAGCAAAATCAAGCTTCATTTTTACAAGTTTTCTCTGTACTGGCAAACTAATACCCCCTGCCTGAAAAGCAAATGAAAGCAGGATGCTGAGAAATCCACAATGTCTAAAGAAGGACTGGCGTTCTCTCAAATTACAAGGAAAAACAGCAAAACTATTTAAAGGGCATCTGTCAGCAGGTTTGTACCTATGACACTGGCTGATCTGTTACATGTGCACTTGGCAGCTGAAGACGTCTGTGTTGGTCCCACGTTCATATGTCCCCTCATTGCTGAGAAAAATGATGTTTTTATACAGTACAGACCAAAGGTTTGGACACACCTTCTCATTCAAAGAGTTTTCTGTATTTTCATGACTATGAAAATTGTAGATTCACACTGAAGGCATCAAAACTATGAATTAACACATGTGGAATTATATACTTAACAAAAAAGTGTGAAACAACTGAAAATATGTCTTATATTCTAGGTTCTTCAAAGTGGCCACCTTTTGCTTTGATTACTGCTTTGCACACTCTTGGCATTCTCTTGATCAGCTTCAAGAGGTAGTCACCTGAAATGGTATTCCAACAGTCTTGAAGGAGTTCCCAGAGATGCTTAGCACTTGTTGGCCCCTTTGCCTTCACTCTGCGGTCCAGCTCACCCCAAACCATCTCGATTGGGTTCAGGTCTGGTGACTGTGGAGGCCAGGTCATCTGGCGTAGCACCTCATCACCCTCCTTCTTGGTCAAATAGCCCTTCCACAGCCTGGAGGTGTGTTTGGGGTCATTGTCCTGTTGATAAATAAATGATGGTCCAACTAAACGCAAACCGGATGGAATAGCATGCCGCTGCAAGATGCTGTGGTAGCCATGCTGGTTCAGTATGCCTTCAATTTTGAATAAATCCCCAACAGTGTCACCAGCAAAGCACCCCCACACCATCACACCTCCTCCTCCATGCTTCACGGTGGGAACCAGGCATGTAGAGTCCATCTGTTCACCTTTTCTGCGTCGCACAAAGACACGGTGGTTGGAACCAAAGATCTCAAATTTGGACTCATCAGACCAAAGCACAGATTTCCACTGGTCTAATGTCCATTCCTTGTGTTCTTTAGCCCAAACAAGTCTCTTCTGCTTGTTGCCTGTCCTTAGCAGTGGTTTCCTAGAAGCTATTTTACCATGAAGGCCTGCTGCACACAGTCTCCTCTTAACAGTTGTTGTAGAGATGTGTCTTCTGCTAGAACTCTGTGTGGCATTGACCTGGTCTCTAATCTGAGCTGCTGTTAACCTGCGATTTCTGAGGCTGGTGATTCAGATGAACTTATCTTCCGCAGCAGAGGTGACTCTTGGTCTTCCTTTCCTGGGGTGGTCCTCATGTGAGCCAGTTTATTTGTAGCGCTTGATGGTTTTTGCGACTGCACTTGGGGACACTTTCAAAGTTTTCCCAATTTTTCAGACTGACTGACCTTCATTTCTTAAAGTAATGATGGCCACTCGTTTTTCTTTACTTAGCTGCTTTTTTCTTGCCATAATACAAATTCTAACAGTCTATTCAGTAGGACTATCAGCTGTGTATCCACCTGACTTCTGCCCAACACAACTCATGGTCCCAACCCCATTTATAAGGCAAGAAATCCCACTTATTAAACCTGACAGGGCACACCTGTGAAGTGAAAACCATTTCAGGTGACTACCTCTTGAAGCTCATCAAGAGAATGCCAAGAGTGTGCAAAGCAGTAATCAAAGCAAAAGGTGGCTACTTTGAAGAACCTAGAATATAAGACATATTTTCAGTTGTTTCACACTTTTTTGTTAAGTATATAATTCCACATGTGTTAATTCATAGTTTTGATGCCTTCAGTGTGAATCTACAATTTTCATAGTCATGAAAATACAGAAAACTCTTTGAATGAGAAGGTGTGTCCAAACTTTTGCTCTGTACTGTATATGCAAATGAGTCTCTAGGAGCAATGGGGGCGTTGTCATTACACCTAGAGGCAATGTTCTCTCTGCAACTACTTGGGCCCTATGCACTTTGATTGCAAATGTCATCATTCCTGGCCCTGTCAATCAAAGTGCAGAGGGCGTGGCAGTTGCAGAGAGAGCAGAGCCTCTAGGTGTAATGGTAACGCCCCCGTTGCTCCTAGAGGGTCATTTGCATATATTAAAACTTCATTTTTCTCAGCAATGCGGACACATATGAACATGGGACCAACACAGACGTCTTCAGCTGCCAAGTACACATGTAACAGGTCAGCCAGTGTCATAGGTACAAATCTGCTGACAGATGCCCTTTAAGCAGATATATGAACTGAATGACAAAGACCAGTGTGATAATTAATACGAATTACCACTTGAATAAGCGAATAAATCTGAGACCTATAGCGCCATCTGTAATCCTAGTTTGGCCACTTTACAGCTAATCTTAAAGGGAACCTGTCACATTGAACATGGAGTCTGAGCTGCAGGCAGCAGGTTATAGAGCAGTTCGATGTACAGGACTGATTAACAATTATTGGAAATGTTTAGTTTGTAAATGCAAAGGTTCATAACATACTTTTGCCTCTCACAGTCATGCTATATTGGATCATTTTTCTAAAAAATAAATGACCAGGTCTAATACGTTTGAGGATTTGGTTATCTTTTAGGACCTATGTGAAAATCTGATGCAGTTTTAGGTCAAATTTATGCAGAATTATAGAAACTTCTGAAGGGTTCACAAACTTTCAAGCATCACTGTAAGGCCTACCCATATTCCTAGGAGCTGGGGACTGTCTGCACTAATGAAAATTCCAAAACCTTGTGAGGATTATGTAGAAATGAATACCAAACCTCCTATTATTCACACCACTTCGTCATAAGACTGGAGATGCCAGACAGATAAATATGCAGGATACAAGACACCATTGTAAAATCCGGGGATATAACGTTTCCATGCCCAGTGCCTCTGTTCTTAGTGTCGTACCAAAAAGAAGTACAAAACCCAATTGATATCGGTGCAGTGGAGCACCGGTCATGTTACCCGGCGTATATCAGCCCCGTCTATTGACTCACTGCCCTACAGGTCTTTGGCTGTTTGTATACTGCAGATGACACAACTGATATTAGTCTATTTCCTCTGGAAGATTACACCCTTGGAGACGGGGCATAGTGAAGGGGGGGGGGGGGCAAGCGGAGCATGTGTCCTGGGTGCAGAGGCGGAGGGGCACTCTCACCCAGCAGTTCTTGTGACTGCCAGGCGGTTTGTTTCCATAGCGAAGCAGGGAGGCCTCTCCTCTCCCTGCTTCAATGTTCTTCCAAGCTCCTGCGCACCCCCTGCAGGCCGCACATTGCGCTGCTGGCTGTTGGAGGAGCGCTGAAAGCCCAGGAGATGGCCTCTGGCACAGCCAGCAGCGCCATGTGAGTGTGGGAGCGCGTCCTCAGGGAAGCAGGTAAGTATGTGTTTTTGTTTTTTTGTTTTATTTCATAAAACTGAGGACGGAGACTGGAGGCAAGAGGGGGCATCTAATGTGACATTACTACAGTGAGGGGGCATCTAATGTGACATTACTACAGTGAGGGGGCATCTAATGTGACATTACTACAGTGAGGGGGCATCTAATGTGACATTACTACAGTGAAGGGGCATCTAATGTGACATTACTACAGTGAGGGGGCATCTAATGTGACATTACTACAGTGAGAGGGCACCTAATGTGACATTACTACAGTGAGGGGGCATCTAATGTGACATTACTACAGTGAGGGGGCATCTAATGTGACATTACTACAGTGAGGGGGCATCTAATGTGACATTACTACAGTGAGGGGGCATCTAATGTGACATTACTACAGTGAGAGGGCACCTAATGTGACATTACTACAGTGAGGGGGCATATAATTAATCTGGCATAACTACAGTGAGGGGGCATCTAATGTGACATTACTACAGTGAGGGGGCATCTAATGTGACATTACTACAGTGAAGGGGCATCTAATGTGACATTACTACAGTGAGGGGGCATATAATTAATCTGGCATAACTACAGTGAGGGGGCATCTAATGTGACATTACTACAGAAAGCGGGCATATAATTAATCTGGCATAACTACAGTGAGGGGACACCTAATGTGACATTACTACAGTGAGGGGGGAATATAATTAATCTGGCATAACTACAGTGAGGGGGCATATAATGTGGCATTACTACAGTGAGCGGGCACCTAATGTGACATTACTACAGTGAGGGGGCATATTATTAATCTGGCATAACTACAGTGAGGGGGCACCTAATGTGATATTACTACAGTAAGGGGCATATAATTAATCTGGCATAACTACTGTGAGGGGGCACCTAATCTGGCATAACTACTGTGAGGGGGCATATAATTAATCTAGCATAACAACAGTGAGGGGGCATCTAATGTGACATTACTGCAGAAAGGGGGCATATAATTAATCTGGCATAACTACAGTGAGGGGGCACCTAATGTGATATTACTACAGTAAAGGGCATATAATTAATCTGGTACAACTACTGTGACGGGGCGCCTAGTCTGGCATAACTACTGTGAGGGGGCATATCATCTGTCATAACTACTGTGAGGGGGCATATAATCTGGCATAACTACTGTGAGCAGGCATATAATCTGGCATAACTACTGTGAGCAGGCATATAGTCTGGCATAACTACTGTGAGCAGGCATATAGTCTGGCATAACTACTGTGAGGGGGGGGCATATAACCTGGCATAATTACAGTGAGGGGGCATATAATCGGGTATAAGTACTGGGAGGGGGCACCTAATGTGACATAACTACTGTGAGGGGCATGTATCTGGGCATAACTACAGTGAGGGGGTATAAACTGGGTATACGTACTGTGAGGGGCACAAAGATGGGCATAAACACGGGCATAACTACTGTGAAGGGGCACAAAGGTAGGTATAACTACTGTACTGAGGGGCCACAAAGAGGACATCACTATTGTGAAGGGGTCACAAGGTGGGCATTACTACTGTGTGGTGGCACTAAGGGGAAATGCCCCAGATTACCCTGCTATATATTGGGACGGGTCGGTCTTACATCGCTCTCTGCTAGGTATTTACCAGGTACAGTCACCATCCCTTCCTTATGTGATTTTTTCTCTGTCACCACAGGGACCTTGTTCCAGATGCAGTGGACATCATGCCGATGCCAGCAACACCCTGGATGAGGTAGGACCAGGTGGTTCTTTAATTTATTGCAAGGTATATTGGTACCGCTGTGTACCCTGTGATGGATTTTATTAGGTAGGACTGGGTGAGTGTAGCTATGGATTGGGCGCGCCGCTTAACTACCTCCTCTTTGAGTAGGTTTTGGGGCGCAGATTTGAATCCTTGACCGGGTGCAGGAAAGCCTAGCTACACCTCTGCCTTGGAGGAAGAATGGCACTTTGTGCCAATGGGAGATGAGCTGTAGTTTTTGGGGGGCCTGATCTGAGGTCTGATTAACATTGGGGGCCTGACCTGAGGTCTGATTAACATTGGGGGCCTGACCTGAGGTCTGATTAACATTGGGGGCCTGATCTGCAACCTGATTAACATTGGGGGTTTGATATGAGGCCTGATTAACATTGGGAGTCTGATCGGACGTCTGATCACGAATATTTTTTTTTATTTTCCTCCTCTAAAACCTTGGGGCGTCTTATGGGCAGATGAATCGTATATGTACATCCAAACCTCACCAAAAAATAACAGCAATAATAGCATTTCTCCCGCATAAAACAAGTCCTAACATCTATTACCATTGGAAAAAGTTATGGCTGCTGAAATGCATAGAGGGAAAAAAACTGAAAAATGATGCTGGTCAGTAAGGCCTTTTCAGGCCTGGTGATTAAGGGCACAACCACTACCAAAAGTACAGCGCTGTGTCTGATAAACAATGAAGAGGACACAATGCTCAACAGAGTAAGGCCTCTTTCACAATAGCGGCAGCACGGATCCCGCAGGTGAAGGGTGCCGCCGGATCCATGCTGCCGCAGGTACATGTGTGGGGCCGGAACCGCGCTCTGGCCCCACACATGTCACACAGTACATACACATGCATACTTACATGCTCCCGGCAGCTCCGCACAGCACAGTACAGGAGGAGGACGGCCCGCACATAGGACGATTCCCCACAGCGCCCTCTGCTGGGCGCCGGGTGGAATCGTCCTATGTGTGCGCCGTCCTGCTCCTCCTGCGCTATGGTGACCTGCCAGGAGCATGTAAGTATGTATGTGTATTTGTATGTGTATATGTCTGTGTATGTGTATGTGTGTATGTATGTATGTATGTGTGCAGGTGATGGATCCGTCATGAACTCTATTGAAAGTCAATGGAGGACGGATCCGTTAACCATTGTGGTCACACCAAACGGATCCCTCCCCATTGACTTTCATAGAGGGTCATGACGGATCCGTCTTGGTGTGGATGCCTGGACCGGAGAGCAAACCGCAGCATGCTGCGGTTTGCTCTCCGGTCTGAAGACGGAACGGAATGCTTTTAGGAGCATTCCATTCTCTTCAGTTCAGTTTTGTCCCCATTGACAATGAATGGAGACAAAACTGAAGTGTTTTATTCCGGTATTGAGCCCCTATGACGGAACTCAATACCGGAATTATAAAACGCTAGTGTGAAAGTAGCCTAAGTCAACCCTATCAGGCGATCAATGGGGGTGCTGAGAGGTGGTCCCCTATGACCTATGATAAGGACAGACCTTCAATTTTATAGTGCAGAATAAGCCCTTTAATAAAAAAAAATAGCAAACTAGGAGAAAAAAAATCAGTACTTTATTTACCTCCATAACGGCAGACCTTTGAATGTTGTATAGTATATGTTCTACAGCAGAGATTGCCTTCTCTGCCATAACATATGCATCCAGATAGTAACCGTGCTTACGTTCCGAGTCTTCTACGCTGCAGGCCAGGATCCTTACATAGAATAATGAAAAGAGAATAAAAATGTGCAAAAATAATGAGGAAAAAAAAAAGAAATAAAAGAACCAAACATAATGAATATATGAAAGAGATAAATAAAACATTTCCAATATTCTTACATCTCCTGCATGTATATAAAGCATCGGCTCTGCTGAAGTAGACGAGAAAAAGCCGATCTGCTGCATAGTGACCAGAATAAAACCAGCGCCGATACAGGAGAGACACAATTACAATAATGATATTAATCATAAAATAATAAACCCCTTACAATAAATTATAGGCACAAGAATAGTCACTGCCATAGAAAAGCCCACAGGTCACACGACTCCAAGGTGACTTCATCTATTCTTCAGGTGGACCTGTCAGATCTCCTGAAATGGCTGCTTTAGTGTTACCAGTCATTAAAGGGGTTGTACCAAGTTTTTTAAGGCGTTCTCCGGGAATTAAGAAAACAAAAATACTTAAATATTACTTTATTATAAATATATTCCCAAATACCTTGGCTTGTTTTGTCTAGGGAACAATCATCACAAGAAACAAAATGGCCGCTGTCCTATTAGTACACACAGAATCTGTCCTAATCACACAGCAGGACAAGTTACTTCAGAACATGTCTCCTCATGAACTCCATTCCTACAGATTCAGTTGATCTTATCAGCTGTATACAGGATCATAATCCCTGACAAGCAGAGAGGAGGATGAGGCAGCTCTTTACCTCAGTGTTGTGAAGTAACTTGTCCTGCTGTGTGATTAGGACAGGTTTTGTGTGTACTAATGGGACGGCGGACATTTTATTTTTTATAATGCTTGTTCCCTAGACAAAACGAGCCATTATAACTAATGAAAGGTATTTGGGAATATATTTAAAATAAAGTAATATTTAAAGAGGACCTTTCACCGCTCCTGACATACCTGTTTTAATAGCTTCATGCATTCCCCATGTAATAACAATTCTGGAGCATCTATTCTTATGTCTCTATGTTGTGTCATTCCTTTATTATTTGCACTAGAAGTTATGGATGAATTGCTATTTGCCTTCAGTAAAGGAACAGAGGGGAGGTGACCAGTTGGGGGTGTGTACCTGTACAGTCTGACTCTAGCCAATCACTGCTGCCATGTTCAGACTGTGCAGGTACACACCCCCAACTGGTCACCTCCCCTCTGTTCCTTTACTGAAGGCAAATAGCAATTCATTCATAACTTCTAGTGCAAATAATAAAGGAATGGCACAACATAGAGACATAAGAATAGATGTTCCAGAATTGTTATTACATGGGGAATGCATGAAGCTATTAAAACAGGCATGTCAGGAGAGGTGAAAGGTCCTCTTTAAGTATTTTCATTCTCTTAATTCCTGGAGCATCCCTTTAAGTAGATGATTGCTGAGAGTCCTACCACTGGGACCCCCACCGAACACAAGAACATTCTCCTGTTCTGAGGGAGCGGCAGGTTGCTCTTACTATGGGCACCATGCTCACGTTATCCTCGCTCTGAAAAACCTTATATGTACACTGTGGTAACTATGCGGCATCATGATGAGAGATGAGAGAAGTTTTCCGCTGCTTTGCCGAATTTTACAAAAAATTTCACTTTGTGACGAATTACTGCGATAGCGCCGCTCCCCATCATTGTACCCCTCATATATGACTGCGGCATCTGAGAGTAAAAACAATGTAAAATGAACAGAAAAAAAATAAAATGAAATCATACTTACCGCCTCCATTTGCCCACGACGGGCCAACCACCACCATCTTGCTTGAATATCTGGCGCGAAATCTGGCCCAAGATGACTTCCCACGCACCAGATTTCGGCCGAGATCATCAATCAAGATGGCAGTGGCCGGTGACAAGTGCTAAGACTATGGATGTGTGAGCCGCACAAAACAGCGATGTCATTTTTCCGGAGTTTTATACGGTTTGCATCACTTTTCACCCTCATTAAGCATTGTTATCGTGTTGGGTGCCACCCGGGCAGAGCAGGGTCCTTGCTCTAACTGGCGAGCTGCTTTACACCGTTTACTGGCCAAATATAAGCAAAATACCTCAAAATATTAGCGTGTTCCATCATGAGTTCTGCTCTGTACTCCTTGTGTCCATAGCGGAGGAGATCGGCTCCAGTTTGGCTCATCTTGTCACACATATCGAGCAGTACTACAACTACCTGGGACGGTTCACTACCTTTATACATCAACGCCTGGGCATTTTTTAAAAGAATTGCAAATTTCCTAAAAAAAAATAAAGATTTACTTTATTTTTGAAATCATCTGAACATTTTTTTTCTATTGTGTCCCAATGTCTAGCGACATAATAGTGACCTTAAAGGGGATTAGAGGAAGGATTAGAAAATCATTGTCCACAGTAATCCCAACATTCAATGCACTAGCTCAGAAATGTCCAACATGTGGCCCTCCCGCTGTTGCAAAACGACATCTCCCAGCATTCCTGGACAGCCTACAGCTATCAGCCTACAGCAGGGCATGGTGGGAGTTGTAGTTTTACAACAGCTGGAGGGCCGCAGGTTGAGTATCCCTGCACTAGCTCATGCAGCTCAGTCTGAACTACTTTATGTCACACCCATTTCCTCATAGACTGAAAGCTCCTGAGGGCAGGGCCCTCTCTCCTAGCGTTTCAACTGTGTATTAGCCTGTAAGGGCTCATGCATACGACCGTGTGTATTTTGCGGTCTTCAAAAAATACGGATGGCGTCTGTGTGCATTTCGTATTCAATCTGCGGACAGATGGGACGCTTTTTAAGAAAAAAACGTATGCTTCTAAACCTGGATAAAATCTTTAACAAAGATGAAAGCATTACAAGATAGACAAATCAATAAAATGGGAATTTTAAAGTATTGTAAGCAATAAAAAAAATGAACCCTTGTTTTTTTTCAGTTTTGACCACGAATATCATGAGGGCACGAGGTCAGAGAAGCTTCCAGGTTCAAAGAAAAGAAATACTCCGGTCAGATGAAGTTATCTATGACTATTAGATTGGTGGGCAGCAGGGGGGTGTGGGACCACCGCCAATCATGAGAATGTGGACCCTGTCTGCCCAAAATAAACGGAGAGTCAGGTCAGGTATGCGCACTGCCGCTACATTCATCTCCATGTGACGGCCGGAGGCAGCTGAGTGCAAGCTCTTGGCTACTTCCAGTAGTCCTATAGATATGAATGAAAGGCCTCTCACGATCTGTGGGGATCCCAGCGGTCAGCCCACCACAGATCTAATAGTTATCCCTTATCCTGTGGATGATAGGGTTTTATCCAACCAGAATGCCCCTTTACCACCATATTAAAAGGGAGAGTATAGGAGACAGAGAAAAGGGGGGGCTACTGAACGTCACACTTTTTCTCATTGTGTGTACTGTTAAAGGAACATAGTAGTAGTGGTCTCTGGGGATATGGATGATTTTCTCTCTATATACTATTTTTCCCCTAATCCTCCTCGGTACCTGAAGGTCATACAAGTGACTCCAGGTGAATAATGAACTCTTATTGTGACATGTGTCCACATCTCCAAATTGTGGTGAAAAAAAAAAAAAAAAAAAAGAAAATCTGCCTCCTTTCTGGGGAGTCCAGTTCTGCCCCAAGACCTACCTGGCAAGTAACTTGGCTATAAAAAGGCAGTAATCAGGTTCTCGGTTTGTTTCTTTCTGCATCATGGTCCTGAATACGTCTATGGTGGTCTCCAAGAGTTTTACAGCCTGAAAAAAGCAAATAGTAAAAATTGTCATTTTTTTTTTCCAATTAAAGTAAATCTATTCTGCTGTTCAATGCAATCCTGCAACAAAGTGGCTCTCCATGTTAAGTACTTCTTACGGAAATACTGTAGGATTAAATTGCACAAACACAGTATGTAGAAAATAGGGTAGAAGGTCTGAGTGCTGCTACCTCTTCTTCTCCTTCCTGAGTTTAACAAATAACATGTGACAACCTGGCTGCTAAGCTGCCTGACAACCCCTATGTAAAATGCTGTAGTGCTGGTCAGTGAATTCTCAGCAGCCAGTCTGTCTTAAAAGACACTTTGGGGCACATTTATTAAGACCGCTGTTTTAGACTTAAAGGGGTTGTCTGGGTTCAGAGGTGAACCCGGACATACCCAGAATTTCACCCAGGCAGCCTGCCTGACAAGAGCATCGAAGCATCTCATGCTCCGATGCGCTCCCTTGCCCTGTGCTGAATTGCGCTGCCCTAGTCGTTTTAGAGGCTAAAGCCCACCGATCAGTGTCGGTGACGTCACCGTGCTCACTGCTGGGCAGAGGCCTCTGCCTGACAGAGCCTGGTTCGTCACCAGGACTGGGAAAAATGCCTTTGCCCTGAACGATTTAGTGAGGAGAGCATTGGAGCATGAAATGTCTCTCGTCAGGCGGGCTGCCTGGTGAAATTAAGGGTAAGTCCGGGTTGAGCTCTGAACCCGGACAACCCCTTTAATAAAGGCCCTACGCTGGCTTCGAGCTTCGGATGCTTCATTGGAAATCGCTTTGTTCAAAACTTCGGAATAATACTGTATGGAGATTTGTACTGAATCAGAATATTATGGGTTCTGATAAGCCAAAGTTAGTTATACGCGAAGTCACGTGTGACTTCGTTGAATAACTTCAATAACCACTTTAAAACTTGAAACCGAACTCGGCTTCGCTTCCAAGGTACTAGTCGGAACCGAAGCCGAAAGTCTGCAAGTAACACACAATCTGTGTCTTGCCGATTTTGTCGCAGCTTTCAACACAGATGCATTGCAAAGGGTGAAATCCGCACTGTAAATCCCCACAAACTATTGAAATGTTGTGGTTTTCAAAATTTGCACCATAGGTCAATTTCCTGGTGGAAAATTTGCACACCGTGAGATTTTGAAAATAGATCTGCGCGTAACAGGCTCCATGTGCATTTACTTTTAGGGTCCATTCAGATGTCCGCAAAATGGGTCCGCATCCGTTCTGCAATTTTGCGGAACGGGTGCGGACCCATTCTTTTTCAATGGGGCCACAAAAGATGCGGACAGCACACAGTGTGCTGTCCGCATTAGTAGTTCCGTTCCGCGGCCCCACAAAAAAATAGAGCATGTCCTATTCTTGTCTGCAGCCACGGACAAGAAAAGGCATTTCTATCATAGTGCCGGCTGGTGACCGTGTTTTGCGAATTGCAAAACAGTTGCGGACGTGTGACTGGACCCTTAGGGTGAATTCACATGCGGCAGATCTGTAGCAGGAATTTCTGACAATGTCCATTATCTGAATGACATTTGCAGAAATCCATGTGATTGCTGCCAAAACAACCCCTAATCTATCAGTTAGGGCGTGCAGTTATTTGTCAGCCAAAACCAGGAGTGGAGCCTACTCAGAGATAAGCTATAAGGGAAAAATCTGTGTTATTGACCTGCACCTGGTTTTGGCTCACAGTAACTGATGGAAATAACTGATCAAATACGAAGCCATAAGTGGGTATTTGACAATAAACACCAGGACAATAGGGGTCAAGTATCACCGGCAGACACAAGGTACAGCACTGGACAGGCCGAATGCACACGACTGTATTATTGATAAGTCCGCATCCTATTGGCATTTTTTGTGGATCGGAAGCGGATTCATTTCAATGGGGTCGCAAAAAATGCAGCCAGCACACTGTGCGCTGTCCGGTTCCGTATGTCGTTTCCCGGCCCCGTGAAAAAGATAGAATGTGACCTATTCACATAATACATTTTTATGTATATGAGGGTTTTTGTTTGTTCATGTTATTTCATTTAATGATTTAATAAAAATTATATTTTATCAAGGAGGTTTTAGACAGACATTTCTACTACACCGATAGAAAAAATACACTGGCATGGATCGCAAAACACATACGGTTGTGTGCACGAGGCCTTATAGTGTTTGAGCAGTTACGCTTGGCTGCTTCTGTAACCCCCCATAGATTATAATGTGCTGCTTTTCACGATAAATATCCTTTCTATACTTGATATTCACAGAGCAGAAGCTTTTTCACATTGCTCCCCAGTGAAGTCCAATGTCGTATGGGTTGTCCTGGTCAGTCTTACCTTCTTTTCTCCACCTTCCTTCTTAGCACCTAGCACCGCCTCGGTGAGGGTAACTGTGGTCTTATACCAAAGTTCTGCATCTCTTGGGAGATCTTTGACTTCCATCAGCAAGGACTTTGCTTGCCCATAATTCTTCTCGCTGATGGCCAACACCGACAACAGGTAGAGACACTTCAGCAGGTAATGGCTATCACCCATGTCCTACAAGGAAGGCAACATATGAGGAAACACACGGCATCATCCGGAGTCTTGCTAATTAAAGGAGAAACTTGGTTTTAAATTTGATGAAAATCTGATATTTGGTTAAAGAAGAACTCCCACAAAATTTTTTATTCTCTGACCTGTTAGAAAGGTGCATGATATAATCTGTAGTGAATGTCATTTTCTTATCAGAGGCTGAAATTGAGAGTTTCCACTCTCTTCTTATTGTAGCTGGGTCATGTGACCAACTCCCTGACCTCCAACTGACCCAGGACAGCAAGCCAGTCACTTCTCTATTTACTCCTATGAGACTGAAAGTGAGGCTCCCATAGGAATGCATAGAAAATTAGACTTCCTGTCCACACATAAGTCTCTGTGTGAGTTGGTGGGTCTAATTCCTAGTAACATGACACAGATAAGAAACTTCAGGATGATATAACTCAAAAATTCAACTACTGGTAAGAAAATTAAATTCACTACAGATTACATCATGTACATTTCTAGCAGGACATGGAATAAAAAATGTTGCGGGAGTTCAACTTTAAATGAGTGAATTTTGAAATCTCAACTTGTTCTGCGAAGAAGCAGTGGAGGCTTTGCTTACAGGATCCATTCAGATTCCAGCTCTTCAGAGGTCATTTAGTAGAATGAAAGCAACGTCCTTGCTTACTATGGGCACCATGTTGACGTTACCCTCACGCTTGCTCTGATAAACCTTCTATGTTTTACACTGTGGTAACCATGTGGCACCATGATGATACGGCTCAATGCCGTCTGGTGGCTGAATCTCACCATATACAGCAGAACTATTCGCTAATATGGCTCTAATCACACCACACACTGGGGCTGTCTAAAATGTAGACAATGAAGACTTGCACCAGGCTGCCAAAATATGCGATAAATTTACCAACACCATACCACCTATTGGTTGGCTTATGTTGCAACAGAACTTTGTGCCAAAATTCTGGCGCAAATGGCTCATCTTAAAGGCTATGTACACCTTTGTTTATGATTGCATTTTACTCATATTTTCATTGGCCTTTATTAAAAATATTGAGCCATTCTGTCACAAAGGGTTAACTGTTTTACTAACTGTGTAGACTAGTACTTTCACTTTGTGCCGGTCATCTCAAAAACCTCATCTCTAAACTACTGAGAGGTCATAAACACTTATTTAAGCCACATTCTTATCAATAAGATAAGAACTGAGCTATAATGAGCGTTTAGGAGGTCAGAGAGTGGAGATAAGGAGCCCATCAGCTCCCCAGATGACGGAAAAGACAATAATCCAAAGGGTGCTACTACAGCATCTCAGCTCTGTACAGAAAAAAGGGCTCCATATTTTTAATAAAGACCATTGAAAAAATGATTTTTAGCTCAAAATAAGCACAATGTAATAATAAAAAAAATTGCCCCCAAAAGGTGTACATAGCCTTTAAGTCACTGTCCTTTCCTGTTAAAGGGGTTTTCCGGGATTTTAGTACTCATGACCTATCCTCAGGATAGGTCATCAGTATCTGATCGGTGGGGGTCTGACACCTGGGACCCCCGCCGATCAGCTGTTTGAGAAGGCATCGGCGCTCCCATGAGCACCACGGTTCTTCTCTTAGCTTTTCCTAGGCCGGTGATGTCAGGTTCATCGGTCACGTGGCCTAGGAGCGGCTCTGCCCCATTCAAGTGAATGGAGCTGATCACGATACCAAGCACAGTTGCTGTACAATGTATGGCACTGTGCTTGGTTAGCTGCAAGAAGGTAGCGGCGATCACAGGAGCATCGGTACCTTCTCAAACAGCTAATCGGCGGGGGTCCTGGCTGTCGGACCCCCACAGATCAGATACCGATGACCTATCCTGAGGATAGGTCATCAGTAGTGAAATCCTGGAAAACCCCTTTAAGCTCCACCCCTTTGATGCCAGGTCACACCCCTTTACAAGACAAAGCACAGCTGATTACCTTTTTGGCTTCCTTGCTTCATAAATAAGTTTAAAATAAGATGCACCAAAATCTATCAGATTTTGGGGCAAATTAGCCACAATTTAATGGCAGCCACACAGTAAATGTGGACCAATGCTCTGTAAATAACAATAGGCTCTGTTCACACCGTGTTCTGGGGTTCCTCTGTAGTGTGCAGTATTGTTGACAGTAGAAATAGCATAGTCTGCAGCTGTATATTTATTGTGACGGACCCCAATAAAGCTAACAGGG
This sequence comes from Rhinella marina, assembly GCA_900303285.1. Taxonomy (NCBI): domain Eukaryota; kingdom Metazoa; phylum Chordata; class Amphibia; order Anura; family Bufonidae; genus Rhinella; species Rhinella marina. The sequence continues at coordinate 357,412 of ONZH01004127.1, forward strand.
TCCCTATTAATTAGGATTTCTGCCTAGCTCCATTTCAATCAGAACACACGACGTCAGTGTCATCAGAGGCTTTCTCTGCATCTCGTGATCACTCATCTGTCGGACCTTTTTCAAAAACACACATGCAATATTTATTTTGATCCTAATCAACTTTTAACAAGAAATAACCTTTAAACGTGAATTCTGTAATCATAATAGTTTTTTTTAAGGCAATTCTCCTGGATTTACATATTGATGATCAATCCTCAGGACTGGTGGGGTCGGACTCCCAGCAACTCTGGAGATCAGGTGGTTGAGGAGGCCAGATCGCTCCGGTGAATGCGCAGCCCCCTCGCAACTTACCAAGCACAGCGCCATACATTGTATTGCAGCTCAGTCTCCTTCACATCAATGGGGCTGAGCTACGAATAGGCCACGTGACCAATGAACGTGATGCCACATGGCCTAGGAAGAGGCCTAAGTGCTCACAGAGCATCACAGCCTCTTCATATAGCTGATCGTCTGAGGTCCCGGGAAAGGTCCCGAGGAAAGGCCATCAATATGTAAATCCCGGAGAACCCCTTTAACCCTCAGAACCAAGGCATATGCTTTAGAATAGCGCAGTAGACAGCCGCTTGTAGACGCTGTGCAGTGCTCACACATGCACCAAAACTCCATGGACCCTACAAACCGATGCTGATGACCAGTCTTGAAGACAAACCATCAATATCCTGAACGCAGAGAATCTCTAAGATTTTGGGCATGTCTCCTCCACTTGTAATATATGTGGCATCTCTATATGGGTATCTAGGAGCTGGGCACATGAGGTAGTGGAGGGGCAGCAAAGGCAAAAATTGAGGACAAGAATTATATTCTGTGGTTTCAGAACCCTCCATTCCCTATGATGTGAGGACACTACGCCTGCGCTGAAAGTTGTAGAATTTAGATTTTTGTGCTGTGATTTCTTTTACATTGTCAATCTTCTTTTAAAAGGAAGGATAATAGTGTTTCCTAAAAATTACATTTTTTGGGACAAGGACAGAATTATTTGATGTTTTTGCCACATTAGCAACATCAAGTTATTGCCACGATTGACTGGACCAGGGAATAGCCGCGTGCAATCCAGCTGCCACCCTAAATAAACAGTTTGTAGGGTCAAATAGGTTCATCTGCATCGTATGAGGAATTTTATTTTGTCAGATTAGGTTCAGAAATCTCCGTAAACTTTTCAGAGGTTCAATAAGTCAGTCTCACCTGGAGAGATTTATAAGCTTGTGTTAAAAGAACCCGAGCTGGTTGAAAAAATCCAAGATCTATTAGTACGTCGGCCTTCTCCAGCCACAGATATGGGAGAGAACATCCACTTAATCCCTTTCCATCGGCGTGTATGCTCAACATCTGGAGGGAAAAAAGGAGAGGATTTCCAGGTAACATTCTGGAGATAAAGTGACGGATTTTTTTTTTCACAATAAATTTTTGTTGAATTTTTACAATTTGTAAAGGTAACAAACAGTTAACAATTTGAGATATAATTATAATTAAATATAAATTTAATGTTTTTCATTATGTATAATAAAATTTTTTCTTTTATATCAGATTTCGTGTGTGGTTATTATTATAGTGTAAATATAAACATATATATATATATAAATATAAGTATGAGTAAAAAAAAAAAAAAAAAAATAAATCTTTATCTATATAGCACCACCATATTCCGCAGCGCTTTACAAGTCAGAGGGTTCATGTACAAAACAGAAGACAAAGTCACCAATTAAACTACAACTGAAACAAGGGAGTAAAAGCGCTCTTCGCAAGAGCTTACAATCTATTAGGAAGTGGAGGTAACACAAAAGGTTGCTGATTGCTATCTGAAGTGGTCCAGCTATCTGAAAAAAGTGGTGTAGGCTGTTCTGCATGTGCTAGTGCTTCCTAGTGAAAATTGTGGCGCTCCGATCAGTTGCTATGGCAGCCAGGATGCTGCTGAAGCACTCCAGGCCTGCCACGGCGATCTCCATACTGAGGTATGCACGAGGAACAGCTCAGAATGGAGAGAGTAAAAAATCCTATTCACTCTAATAGATCTCTATTATGCCCCTTTCACACGAGCGGGAGACTCGCATGTCTCCCGAAACGCATCTACAGGGCTGGACTCGGCAGGGACAGGGATCGCAGAGCATTATATGTGATCCCAGTCAGTGCCGAGTCCAGCCCTGTAGATGCGTTGCGGGAGACATGCGAGTCTCCCGCTCGTGTGAAAGGGGCATTAGGGTGAAGAGGAGAGGGGATCAAAAGTTCCCATGTACTGTGCCCCTAAGGGGTCTAATAGTTATAAAAAAAGTGAAACATAAACTATAAAAAAACAATCTATTAAAAGTTTAAATCACCCCCCTTTCCCAATTTTACATATAAAAATATATAAACAATAAAAAAATTAACAAGTTAGGTATCGCCACATCCAAAAATGTCTGAACTATTAAAATATATATAAAAAAAATTCCTGTGTGGTGAATGTCGTAACAGAAAAAAAATGAGAAACACGCAATTTGCCATTTTTTTTGTCATTCGTACCCCCAAAAATTGAATAACGTTGATCAAAATGTCGTACATACTACAAAAATGTTATCCATAAAAACTACAGTACGTTATGCAAAAAACAAGCCCTCATCCACATTTGTATAGCAATGCAAAGAAAATTTTGATTTTTTCCAAGGATTTTTATTTTTTAAAAAGTAGTAAAAATAATTTAAAATAATTTCGCCGCTTTCATATTGAGCTGCAGAATAAGAATGTCAGGTCATTTTTAGTGCATAATGAACACTGTGATCTCAAAACCCCCCAAAACCTTGGCGGAATTCTGATTTTTGTTTTCAATTTTGGCACACAAATAATTTTTTTCCCATTTTCCCATCAATCATGACATCATAGATTCTTACCTTTTGTCGGACACTCACTGAAGCGTTTTCTGTGTTTCCGGTCATATTATTACCATCTTGTTTCTCATTTTTGAGTGCACATATTTCTTGTCTGCAGCTATAATACATGATTACAGATATGTTAGCTACAAGGCAAAAATATGCAGCTTCATAGCAATAGACACCCTTATCAGAACAGAGCTTTATACTGAAAAGCAGCAACTATGTAATATACCAAATCCAAGACTATTTGTATATCCAGGCCCTCCTACAACTATCTATTATCCATACCAGGGGAGTAACTACCATAGCGGAAGACCATGCAACTGCTATGGGGCCCAGGGCATGAGGGGGCCCAGTTTTGGTTGGGATTATCTCCTCTTCTACTGGAGGTGAAAACTTGGTCAGGACTCTACTCTCTAAAGGAACAACTTTTAGCAAATGAGGCAGTGGAAAAATGGCCCAAGGGTCATTCAAAGGGGTTTAGGCGGAAACTCTTCTGTCCTGTGTGGGGGGCCTTGCTATGGGGCCCTTACTTCTCTATGTACGCCACTGATCCATACCCTCTAACTACTATATGTACTGTATATCAGACCCCGTACAGCTCCTATATATTTATCCGGACCCTCCTACAGTTCCTATATATTTATCCGGACCCCCCTACAGCTCCTATATATTTATCCGGACCCTCCTACAGTTCCTATATATTTATCCGGACCCCCCTACAGCTCCTATATATTTATCCGGACCCTCCTACAGTTCCTATATATTTATCCGGACCCCCCTACAGTTCCTATATATTTATCCGGACCTCCCTACAGTTCCTATATATTTATCCGGACCCCCCTACAGCTCCTATATATTTATCCGGACCCTCCTACAGCTCCTATATATTTATCCGGACCCCCCTACAGCTCCTATATATTTATCCGGACCCTCCTACAGCTCCTATATATTTATCCAGACCCCCTACAGCTCCTATATATTTATCCGGACCCCCCTACAGCTCCTATATATTTATCCGGACCCTCCTACAGCTCCTATATATTTATCCAGACCCCCCTACAGCTCCTATATATTTATCCACACCCCCCTACAGCTCCTATATATTTATCCGGACCCCCCTACAGCATCTATATATTTATCCGGACCCTCCTACAGCTCCTATATATTTATCCGGACCCTCCTACAGCTCCTATATATTTATCCGGACCCTCCTACAGCTCCTATATATTTATCCAGACCCCCCTACAGCTCCTATATATTTATCTGGACCCTCCTACAGCTCCTATATATTTATCCGGACCCTCCTACAGCTCCTATATATTTATCCGGACCCTCCTACAGCATCTATATATTTATCCGGACCCCCCTACAGCTCCTATATATTTATCCGGACCCTCCTACAGCTCCTATATATTTATCTGGACCCTCCTACAGCTCCTATATATTTATCCAGACCCCCCTACAGCTCCTATATATTTATCCAGACCCCCCTACAGCTCCTATATATTTATCTGGACCCTCCTACAGCTCCTATATATTTATCCGGACCCTCCTACAGCTCCTATATATTTATCCGGACCCTCCTACAGCATCTATATATTTATCCGGACCCCCCTACAGCTCCTATATATTTATCCGGACCCCCTACAGCTCCTATATATTTATCCAGACCCCCCTACAGCTCCTATATATTTATCTGGACCCTCCTACAGCTCCTATATATTTATCCGGACCCTCCTACAGCCCCTATATATTTATCCGGACCCCCCTACAGCTCCTATATATTTATCCGGACTCTCCTACAGCTCCTATATATTTATCCGGACTCTCCTACAGCTCCTATATATTTATCCGGACTCTCCTACAGCTCCTATATATTTATCCGGACTCTCCTACAGCTCCTATATATTTATCCAGACCCCCCTACAGCTCCTATATATTTATCTGGACCCTCCTACAGCTCCTATATATTTATCCGGACCCTCCTACAGCTCCTATATATTTATCCGGACCCTCCTACAGCATCTATATATTTATCCGGACCCCCCTACAGCTCCTATATATTTATCCAGACCCCCCTACAGCTCCTATATATTTATCCAGACCCCCCTACAGCTCCTATATATTTATCTGGACCCTCCTACAGCTCCTATATATTTATCCGGACCCTCCTACAGCATCTATATATTTATCCGGACCCCCCTACAGCTCCTATATATTTATCCAGACCCCCCTACAGCTCCTATATATTTATCCGGACCCCCCTACAGCTCCTATATATTTATCCGGACCCCCCTACAGCTCCTATATATTTATCCAGACCCCCCTACAGCTCCTATATATTTATCTGGACCCTCCTACAGCTCCTATATATTTATCCGGACCCTCCTACAGCTCCTATATATTTATCCGGACTCTCCTACAGCTCCTATATATTTATCCGGACTCTCCTACAGCTCCTATATATTTATCCGGACTCTCCTACAGCTCCTATATATTTATCCAGACCCCCTACAGCTCCTATATATTTATCCGGACCCTCCTACAGCTCCTATATATTTATCCGGACTCTCCTACAGCTCCTATATATTTATCCAGACCCCCCTACAGCTCCTATATATTTATCCGGACCCTCCTACAGCTCCTATATATTTATCCGGACCCCCCTACAGCTCCTATATATTTATCCGGACCCCCCTACAGCTCCTATATATTTATCCGGACCCTCCTACAGCTCCTATATATTTATCCGGACCCCCCTACAGCTCCTATATATTTATCCGGACCCCCTACAGCTCCTGTATATTTATCCGGACCCTCCTACAGCTCCTATATATTTATCCGAACCCTCCTACAGCTCCTATATATTTATCCAGACCCTCCTACAGCTCCTATATATTTATCCAGACCCCCCTACAGCTCCTATATATTTATCCGGACCCTCCTACAGCTCCTATATATTTTTCCGGACCCTCCTACAGCCCCTATATATTTATCCGGACCCTCCTACAGCTCCAATATATTTTTCCGGACCCCCCTACAGCTCCTATATATTTATCCGGACCCCCCTACAGCTCCTATATATTTATCCGGACCCTCTACAGCTCCTATATATTTATCCGGACCCTCTACAGCTCCTATATATTTATCCGGACCCTTCTACAGCTCCTATATATTTATCCGGACCCTCCTACAGCTCCTATATATTTATCCGGACTCTCCTACAGCTCCTATATATTTATCCGGACCCTCCTACAGCTCCTATATATTTATCCGGACCCTCCTACAGCTCCTATATATTTATCCGGACCCTCCTACAGCTCCTATATATTTATCCGGACCCCCCTACAGCTCCTGTATATTTATCCGGACCCCTCCTACAGCTCCTATATATTTATCCAGACCCTCCTACAGGCTCCTATATATTTATCCAGACGCCCCTACAGCTCCTATATATTTTATCCAGACCCCCTACAGCTCCTATATATTTATCCGGACCCCCTACAGCCCTATATTATCCGGACCCTCCTACAGCTCTATATATTTTTCCGGACCCTCCTACAGCCCCTATATATTTATCCGGACCCTCCTACAGCTCCAATATATTTTTCCGGACCCCCTATCAGCTCCTATATATTTATCCGGACCCCCCTACAGCTCCTATATATTTATCCGGACCCTCTAACAGCTCCTATAATATTTATCCGGACCCTCTACAGCTCCTATATATTTATCCGGACCCTTCTACAGCTCCTATATATTTATCCGGACCCTCCTACAGCTCCTATATATTTATCGGACTCTCCTACAGCTCCTATATATTTTATCCGGACCCTCCTACAGCTCCTATATATTTATCCGGACCTCCTACAGCTCCTATATATTTATCCGGACTCTCCTACAGCTCCTATATATTTATCCGGACTCTCCTACAGCTCCTATATATTTATCCGGACCCTCCTACAGCTCCTATATATTTATCCGGACCCCCCTACAGCTCCTATATATTTATCCGGACCCCCCTACAGCTCCTATATATTTATCCGGACTCTCCTACAGCTCCTATATATTTATCTGGACCCTCCTACAGCCCCTATATATTTATCTGGACCCTCCTACAGCTCCTATATATTATCTGGACCCTCCTACAGCTCCTATATATTTATCTGGACCCTCCTACAGCCCCTATATATTTATCTGGACCCTCCTACAGCCCCTATATATTTATCTGGACCCTCCTACAGCTCTTATATATTTATCCGGACCCTCCTACAGCCCCTATATATTTATCTGGACCCTCCTACAGCCCCTATATATTTATCTGGACCCTCCTACAGCTCCTATATATTTATCCAGACCCCCCTACAGCTCCTATACATTTATCTGGACCCTCCTACAGCCCCTATATATTTATCTGGACCCTCCTATAGCTCCTATATATTTATCCAGACCCCCCTACAGCTCCTATACATTTATCTGGACCCTCCTACAGCTCCTATATATTTATCCGGACCCTCCTACAGCCCCTATATATTTATCTGGACTCTCCTACAGCTCCTATATATTTATCCGGACCCTCCTACAGCTCCTATATATTTATCTGGACCCTCCTACAGCTCTTATATATTTATCCGGACCCTCCTACAGCCCCTATATATTTATCCGGACCCTCCTACAGCTCTTATATATTTATCCGGACCCTCCTACAGCTCCTATATATTTATCCGGACCCTCCTACAGCTCCTATATATTTATCCGGACCCTCCTACAGCTCCTATATATTTATCCGGACCCTCCTACAGCTCCTATACATTTATCTGGACCCTCCTACAGCTCCTATATATTTATCTGGACCCTCCTACAGCTCCTGTATATTTATCCGGACCCTCCTACAGCTCCTACATATTTATCCGGACCCTCCTACAGCTCCTATATATTTATCCGGACCCTCCTACAGCTCCTATATATTTATCCGGACCCTCCTACAGCTCCTATATATTTATCCGGACCCTCCTACAGCTCCTATATATTTATCCGGACCCCCCTACAGCTCCTATATATTTATCAATAAAAAGCTACAGCTTTACTTAATGATATTTAATCAGATCAGTTACTGTATATTTATCCATATCGAGCTATATTTCCTCGTACCCTCCCACAACTACAACATATGAATTTATCAATACCCAACTGCAAAGAATATCCAGAATTAATGTAAGGAATATCAGAATTGAGGTAAAGAATATCCGGAATTGTAGTTACTGTATAGTTACACTTTCCTAGAACTACTGTAGACTGGATCCGGTTACCATTATGGTCACACCAGACGGATCCACCCCCATTGACTTGCATTGGGGGTCATTCCGGATCCGTCTTGGTGCGGATGCCTGGACCGGAGAGCAAACCGCAGCATGCTGCGGTTTGTTCTCCGGTCTGAAGACGGAACGGAATGCTTTCAGGAGCATTCCGTTGTCTTCAGTTCAGTTTTGTCCCCATTGACAATGAATGGGGACAAAACTGAAGCGTTTTATTCCGGTATTGAGCCCCTATGACGGAACTCAATACCGGAATTTTAAAACGCTAGTGTGAAAGTAGCCTTAACCATACCCCCAGGACCCAGTAACAGCTAGGAACGTTGCAGCCCCTAAAGCTACGCTATCTACATCCTCATCTGTCTGTAGAATAGCAAGGGGATGAGGCAGATGAAAGAGAGATGACCTTGACAGATCTGATTCCCTTGGAAGTAAACAATGAAGCCTCCTATTCAGTGACTACATGCAGAGATCTTGAAAACCACAACAAAACGATGTACAAAATATATTAGATAATCACATAACTTTTTGTTCCACAGGTAAAGAGCAAAATCATGGAATAAAACCGCTTTATGCAACTTTCTGCAGAACCTGCAGAAGCATCTTCAGATGTTCACATGACCTCTGAAGGTCTTCAACCTACAGGAGAGAGAAGCAAGAGGGCAGGAGGAGCTGCTATGTACTGTAAGTGTATGGAGTCTTGTACCTGTTATTAGGGGGTCTGGATTTCTTTGTGGGGTTTGCCCTGGGTCTGTATTTATTCAGGGGGTCTGGTCTGGGACTGCATCTAGAGCAGTGATGGCTAACCTCTGGCACTCCAGCTGTGGTGAAACTACAACTCCCAGCAGGCTCCCTTCATTTCTATGGAGTTCTGAGAACAGTAAAGCAAGTGTGCATCGTGGGAGTTGTAGTTTTACCACAGCTGGAGTGCGGGAGGTTAGCCATCGCAGATCTAGAGGGTCTTGCTTGGGGGTTCTGGTTAGGTGTCTGTTCTTGAGTCTGCATTTGTTAAGGGGGCTCTATTCTGGGGACTGAAAGGGTACATTCTCATGGGGTATATCGGACTTCCATAGATGGCCCATAGATCTCTTAACCCCCTAACTGTTTTGCCAGAGTGGAGCTCCAGCAGTGGAAAAAGTAGCTAACTGGAGGGGGGAGGGCTGCTTTAGATGCTGCTACCTCCTAAATGGTAGCAGCTAGAAACATGCAACTGATCTTGTTTGAAAGCAGACATTCCAAGCTTTCAATACCAAAATGACAGCAATATGTTCAGGGCAGAGAAAGATATCACTGATAGAAATCGGGATGTTGTGAATGCAGCTGAAAATGAAAGTAAAAACAGGTTTTACTCCCGATTATTATCGACACTATTTCTAACAGTGATTTCTCCTCTGCTGCTTGGACTTTAGCTGTCAATTTGGTCTTGTATGAAAGCCTGGTCAGCTTTCATACAAGATCAGTTGCATGTTTCTAGCTGCTACCATTGAGGAGATATCACCATCTAAAGCAGCCCTCCCCCCTCGTTACCTACTTTTCACACTGCCCGAGCTGGACTGGGGCAAAACAGTTAGGTGGTTAAAGGCATTCTGTTATGCATTCCGTCACTGAATTCTGTTATGACCCCTGGTAACAGAATCCATAATGGAATTGCCAGAAAACCTGAATGCGAACGCCGAACTCGAACTTGAAAACATGAAGTTCGCTCATCACTAGTCATGGATTTTGCAGTACATTTTGTGACAGGAAGGTGGTGTTGCTCAGCTTAGGGCCTATGCTCTACAGCAAGGATCAGCAACCTCCAGCTGTTCAGAAACGACAACTCCCAGAATCCTCCTTTCACTTCTATGGGAGTTAAAAGAACAGCCGAGTAAATGCGCATGCTGGGAGTTGTAGTTTCACAGCAGCTGGAGGTTGCTGATCCCTGGGCTTCAGCATTCTCCACTACCAACCAATCCTCTCTCATAAAGCATCTTCATCCCCAAAATGAAAAGAAAAGCCCTCCAATGAAGACAGCGGCTTCTCTTCTCTGCAGCTTTACATTGAGGGCCTCTGTGGTGGAAATGCGAGAGACAGAACAGACGTTTAATGCACTTTCCGTTCTTCTGATGTTTTTTTTGTAGCTGATGAACCAATTTAGGATTTATAGACGTAGTGAAGAAAACAACAGAATAGCCAATTTACCTTATCTGTTCGTATTCACTAATGAACACATTCCCGGCTGCTCTCTGGTGATAAGTGACGGCGTGGTACAACTTTAAGTTGGTGCATACTTGAGAAATTCTATTTAAAAGGGGAAAAATGTACAAAATGATTTCTTTTAACATGGTATGCACCCACATGTCTACAGCGCACGCAGCTAATACTGCTGGATTGCACAGTAATCTGCGTAAGCAGAACAACAGACAATATTCAGAAATGACGATGAATCCTTCTATTCGTTTTGTAGAATGTATGTGATTTATGTATGTAAGGTTAAGTAGGTAAGCCGGGAGCCATTCCCGTAAACTATTAATACACCCAGTTTGCTGTGAATTGTTGTGTCAAAAAGCATATTCTTCATTTTTCAAACCAGGGCCTGGGTCTAAATACGTTTGTGATTTCATGTCATTAAAAATGTAGTATAACCAGGGAGCTATTCAGTAAAATCTGTATTGCTTGTCCATTGTCCGCCTCACTGGTGGAATGTGCTCAGTTTAAGGGGCCGTTCAGACGGCTGTGTTGTTGCGTATCCGCAATACCACGGATGCCGAATGGTGTGTGTTCCGCAATTTGTGGAACACACATCGCGGGCACCCCATAGAAGATGCCTATTCTTGTTGCGGACAAGAATAGGACATGTTCTATATTTTCTTGCGGAGCCGCGGCACAGCAAGATTGCGAGCCGCCCACTGAAGTGAATGAGGCCGCATCTATTCCGCAAAATTGTGACTGGGCCCTAAATCTTCATCTGCCACCAACCATAAGTTCTATTAGAAGCTGTAGCAGTTATAGGGGAAGAGCTGCAGCAGAAAGGACACATCCCCTGAGCTGCCAGCCTGAAGATAATCTACCAGAGCAGTTGGAGCAATAAATGGAGGAGATCTCTGGATCCATGTGAGGTACAGGGCTGGCTCTAGTTTTATTAGAAAGAGGTTTTTTTACATTCATTTTTTACACCAATCATGGTATAACCCCTTAAAGAGAACCATTCACCATGAAAATGCAGTGCAATCTGAGGCAGCATAGAGCTGGAGAAGCTTAGCAGACGGCAGATTCCCTTTAAAGGGGTTGTCCGAGTTATTTTTTTGTTCTTTATATGTTTCTAACTTGTCAGGTATAACAACTTTACCATATACTTTGTGTTTCTAAAGCTGCTGGTTTCTCAGAGTTGACTGAGGGTCACATGACCTGTGATGTCACCTTATCTCCCTGGTCTGTGATGTTTTGTGCACAAGCCTCAGAGTTCAGATAACAGTCTGTACACGAGATGTCACTGGCCACGCCCCCTTTCTTTGCCGGGCTCCTGCTATCTGCTCTCTCCCTGGATTCCTTCAGATAAAACATTAACCCCTTCAGCCAGAACACACTGAGGGCTCAAGGCTTTAGAACAAATAGTAGCTGCAGCAGTGAGAGGAGACAAATGCTGGGCAAGGAGCTATAGAGGAATTGTACAAGAACAGGTAGGGAGAATTTCCTGTGTGTATCAGCAGTGTCATTGTACAGCTGGGACTTGTAGTCCTACACAAACAACATGCTGCTGAGTATCCCAGCAGGCAGACATGTCACTCAGCACTTGTATTCACTGCCTTTGCCTGAGAAGGGGGAGGGGGGGAGGGGCAGAGATTGTTATTACTGCTTGTAAACAAAGGCCAGAAGAGAACCAGGGAAATGAGGAAATATAGATTTTTTTTTGCCTAAAACTTGCTGAACTTAGTTATATATTGCTACCCATCAGATTTACAGTGCTATATTTTTTTTCCATAACTTGGACAACCCCTTTAATGATTATTTTTAATACACGACACTGATCATCATTGATGTGGTCATAAATTAATGGCACAGGGTGTTAATGGTTTCACAATATCAAATGTGCGTATATTATGTTAAGTCTTGGGACTTACACGTAGTATGACGTAACACATTATGTTATGTCTCGTAACATGACTTTTTATTGTACCTTTTTAACACAAAAAGGTGAATTTTTAATTTTGATTTAATTTTTAAATATGGGGATTTTCAGTGTACTGGTAAAAGTGTCTAAGTCAGAACATTAGACTGTGTACTAATAGAACACAGGCAGCTGTTAAGGTATTCTTACATACCCTAGCCATAGGGAATATAGTCAGACACTGTGGGGTCCACTGGACTCCTAAAGGGGTTGCCTGGTTCAGAGCTGAATCTGGACATACCTACAGTCATGGCCAAAAGTTTTGAGAATGATACAAATATTAATTTTTACAAAGTCTACTGCTTCAGTTTTTATAATGGCAATTTGCATATACTCCAGAATGTTATAAAGAGTGATCAGCTTAACAGCAATTACTTGCAAAGTCAATATTTGCCTAGAAAATGAACTTTATCCCCCAAAACACATTTCAACATCATTGCAGCCCTGCCTTAAAAGGACCAGCTAACATCGTTTCAATGATTGCTCCATTAACACAGGTGTGGGTGTTGATGAGGACAGGGCTGGAGATCAATCTGTCATGATTAAGTAAGAATGACACCACTGGACACTTTAAAAGGAGGCTGGTGCTTGGCATTATTGTTTCTCTTCTGTTAACCATGGTTATCTCTAAAGAAACACGTGCAGTCATCATTGCTTTACACAAATGGCCTAACAGGGAAGAGTATCGCAGCTAGAAAGATTGCACCTCAGTCAACAATCTATCGCATCATCAAGAACTTCAAGGAGAGAGGTTCCATTGTTGCCAAAAAGGCTCCAGGGCGCCCAAGAAAGACCAGCAAGTGCCAGGACTGTCTCTTAAAAGTGTTTCAGCTGCGGGATCGGGCTACCAGCAGTGCAGAGCTTGCTCAGGAATGGCAGCAGGCAGGTGTGAGTGCATCTGCACGCACTGTGAGGCGGAGACTCTTGGAGCAAGGCCTGGTCTCAAGGAGGGCAGCAAAAAAGCCACTTCTCTCCAGAAAAAACATCAGGGACAGACTGATATTCTGCAAAAGGTACAGGGAGTGGACTGCTGAGGACTGGGGTAAAGTCATTTTCTCTGATGAATCCCCTTTTCTATTGTTTGGGACATCTGGAAAACAGCTTATTCGGAGAAGATGAGGTGAGCGCTACCACCAGTCTTGTCTCATGCCAACTGTAAAGCATCCTGAAACCATTCATGTGTGGGGTTGCTTCTCAGCCAAGGGAATCGGCTCTCTCACAGTCTTGCCTAAAAACACAGCCATGAATAAAGAATGGTACCAGAATGTCCTCCGAGAGCAACTTCTCCCAACCGTCCAAGAGCAGTTTTGGCGATCAACAATGCCTTTTCCAGCATGATGGAGCACCTTGCCATAAAGCAAAGGTGATAACTAAATGGCTCAGGGAACAAAACATAGAGATTGTGGGTCCATGGCCTGGAAACTCCCCAGATCTTAATCCCATTGAGAACTTGTGGTCAATCATCAAGAGACGGGTGGACAAACAAAAACCTACAAATTCTGACAAAATGCAAGCATTGATTGTGCAAGAATGGACTGATATCAGTCAGGATTTGGTCCAGAAGTTGATTGAGAGCATGCCAGGGAGAATTGCAGAGGTCCTGAAGAAGAAGGGTCAACACTGCAAATATTGACTTGCTGCATTAACTCATTCTAACTGTCAATATAAGCTTGTGTTACTCATAATATGATTGCAATTATATTTCTGTATGTGATAAAAACATCTGACAAACACACATAAAAACCAGAGGGCAGCAGATCATGTGAAAATATAATATTTGTGTCATTCTCAAAACTTTTGGCCATGACTGTATATTTTCACCCAGGCAGCCCCACTAAGATGAGCATCGGAGCATTTCATGCTTGGAAGCTCTCCCTTGCCCTGAGCTGGATTGCGCAGGGCAAGGGCTTGTTTGCTTACCTAGGAACACTGCTAGGCGGAGGCTTCCGCCCAGCAGTGTGTTCGGTGACGTCACCGGCTCTGATGGGCCCGCTTACAGGCTAGGGCAGCACTAAAGCCAGCCCATTAGTGCCGGTGACGTCAGCGGGCTCACTGCTGTCACCGGATCTCCCAAAAATGCCTTTTCCCTACGCGATTCAGTGCCAGGCAAAGGAGAGCATAGGAGCATGAAATGCCCCGATGCTAACATCAGGGGCCTGCCTGGGTGAAAATCTGGGGTATGTAACCCCTTTTAAGCTCAGAATATTGTCCCAAAGTTGCATGGATTTTCACTTAAAAGGAATGTATGACCAAATTTTTTTTAACAAATTAAAATCACATATTGTAGCATTTTTAAAAAAATCTGTTTTATATTCACATTGTAGGTTTTTTTTTATTCTATTTTTGTGCAAGATTGTGGGGCCCTATAACATATAGGGCATCTGTCGGCAGATTTGTACCTATGACACTGGCTGACCTGTTACATGTGCACTTGGCAGCTGAAGACATCTGTGCTGGTCCCATGTTCATATGTGCCCGCATTGCTGAGAAAAATGATGTTTTAATTTATGAAAATGAACCTCTAAGAGCAATGGGGGCGTTGTCATTACACCTAGAGGTTCTGCTCTCTCTGCAACTGCCGCGCCCTCTGCACTTTGATTGACAGGACCAGGCAGTGAAAACACCTGGCCCTGTTGAGGTGGAGAAGGTACAGCAGTTTCAGAGAAAGCAAAGTCTCTAGGAGTAATGGTAACACCCCCATTGCTCCCAGGGGCTCATTTGCATAAATATTTTTCTCAGCAATGCAGGCACATATGAATATGGGAACAACACAGACGTCTTCAGCTGCCAAGTGCACATGTAACAGGTCAGCCAGTGTCATAGGTACAGATCTGCTGACAGATGTCCTTTAACTGCATTCGGAGATATGTTTCACAGCAGCCACATAGGCTGTAGGAACCTGTAGACTGGAGATGACTCCATATTATGAACTTTCTGATGTACAGAATGGACAGCACGAACCTCAGGTGATAGAGATCCGAGAGGCTTTTACTTTGTACAACTTCATGTGCAATCACTTCCGCAAGATGGAGAACAGGGAGGCTGAGGGCAGTGAATGAGATGCTCTGCAGTTCCTTCACTAGTAGATCCAAGTAGTAGAGACTGTAAGTCTGTAAAATAAGACAGTGACCATTAATGACTATCCCGCAAAACTTGAACAGTTCAAACTGAGATTTACTGCATTTTACTTAAAGAACTCCCGCAAAAAAATTTATTCCATGTCCTGCTAGAAATGTACATGATGTAATCTGTAGTGAATGTAATTTTCTTACCAGTGGCTGTATTTGTTACTTATATCATCCTGAAGTTTCTTATCTGTGTCATGTGACTAGGAATTAGACCCACCAACTCACACAGAGACTTGTGTGTGGACAGGAAGTCTATTTCTCTATGTATTCCTATGGGAGCCTCACTCTGAGTCTTATAGGAATGAATAGAGAAGTGACTGGTTTCCTGTCCTGGGTCAGTTGGAGGTCAGGGAGTTGGTCACATGACACAGCTACAATAAGAAGAAAGTGGCTAACTCTCAATTAGAGTCCTTGATAAGAAAATGACATTCAATACAGATTATATCATGCACCTTTCTAACAGGTCAGAGAAAAAATTTTTTTGCGGGAGTTCTTCTTTAAGGTTGTGCTTCACGTCCAGCACACTCTGCAGCACTGTGCCATAAAAGAATGGAATCCAATCTACTATGGAACATGGGAACAGCATGAAAAAAGATGTCAACCATGGCACCCAGGAGAGCAAAGAATCCAAAGAACCAATCCAGAAAAAAACCCCACCAAGTGGCAAGCAGATGAACGCTTCCTGGACCAGTTGCTGCCTCTCATGGTCACTGGTTACTGGTCAGAAAGCCTTACTTACTGGTTTTACAATAGTGCCCCTGTTTATGACATGGCAAGACGTATCTTGTCTAAATGCATCTCTGACTTCATCGGGGCAGTCAAATCCAGCCCACTCCTCCGCAGTAGAAGGCAAGGTGTCGATAGGGGCTTTTCTCTTGGGCTTTTCCTTGGTTACAACAGACTGTAATAAAATAAAATAATAATAACAAAGATGAATTTATAGCATATTATAATATAATAAGCATAGAGTAATACGAACACAATATGAAATAGCGCACTAAGAAAGTAAAATACACTCAACTGACGATATATTTCATCTGCAAAATGTCTAACCTCAACAATAACAGCCTCTCTCCACCTCCAGTTCCCACTAAAGTCAGCTCTCATGTCCTGCTCCTCTAACTACCAAAGTCAGAGCCTCAATCTTCTCCATCTACCAAAGCTAGACCCGGAGTTCTGCCTCAGTCCATCAGTCCTCAGTCAAAGCCATGTATATAGACAATTCCTGCATCTTCCTCGGAGCTTTTATCTGTCTCTTCCACTCATCAAAGCCAAATCATGTCCTACCCACGTACTGTACCTATCAAAGTCAGAGCTGTGCTCACCAGGCAGAGCCTCTGTATGTCTTCTGCACCCATCCAACCAGATCCTGGGTCCTTCACTGTCAACTGTGCTGAGGATCACATTACCTAACCAATGAAATAAGCGCCTTCTACCTACTAACATTCTGTTCACCTTCTGTACCCACCATCTTGTATTCAAATCCTATATCCAGTGGAGTACATAGAGAAGTAAGGGCCCCATAGCAAGGATCACACCAGGCCCCCCACATAGGACAGAAGGGTTTCTGCCTAAACCCCTTTCAATGACCCTTGGGCCATTTTTTCCACTGCTTCGTTTGCTAAAAGTTGTTCCTTTAGAGGGTAGAGTCCTGACCAAGTCATCTCCAGTAGAAGAGGAGATGATCCCAACTAAGACTGGGCCCCCTCTTTCCCTGGGCCCCATAGCAGTCGCATGGTCTGCCGCTATGGTAGTTACGTCCCTCCCTATATCCATCAGTCAGCAACTCCTTCGACCAGCAGTCAGTCTATATTCTGAGGCTTCAGCCCAAAAAGATGCTGCTTTCCACAAGGTTAATACATCAGGGATTCAAGATTCAGGACCCCGCACCTTAAAAGTTGCGTTCACCCATGTGCTGGGGGTCACAGAATGTCTACTGAGATGTTTCTCCTATAGCAGTCATTACTAACATGTTATCTATGCTTGATTGACATCTTCTAGGTCTTTCCTTCTACAATATCATTCTATAGGAAGAGTAACATCAGTAAGACCAGACCCGCTGTTTGAGATTTTTTTTTACCTCATTTGCTTCCTTCTTCCCCTTCTCCTTCCGACTTGATGCAGATTGTGGGTTTTGAACAGGCGCAGGGTTTTTTTGTAATGATTTAATAAAGGTTCCTGCTGCAGGCAATGAAACCTATTGTAAAAAGACATGTCAGATCTCCTAAGAAATAATGGAAAAGGGCAGTCTGCATTATTAATATGGCTGCATGTTTACAGTGACATGTGAATAGTGGCTGCCGTCAGAACATTGGACCCTCCCGCCTCTTCATATATTATATAGGTGTGATCGGATAGAAATGTTAAGGAATAGATTGCAGTATGTATCTTTCATCAGACGGGTCCAGAAACAGACTTACTAATATGGTAATCACTGATCACTGACCTCATTACTTATCCTTAAACGGGTTGGCCACTTTCTGGCTACTTGTGACCAATGTGTTTGTGAGATAATTATATGGCACTTAACAATATAGTCTGAGTTAAAATTCTGTGCCATTTTCTATATTTCATTAGGTATGTCCCCCAAGTCTTTTGTGCCGTCCACATATAAATGGCCACTGATGGAGGGTCATGTGACCAGGCAAATCATCTCCATGTGATGTCTCTTGCATTCCACAACACTGATGGAAACAGGAGACATCACATGGAGGTGATTTGTCTGGTCACATGTTCCTCCATCAGCAGCCATTTAAGGGACAAGACCTCTGTGTGGACAGCACAAAAACTTGGCAAACAAGGGGGCAT
Organism: Rhinella marina; assembly: GCA_900303285.1. NCBI lineage: Eukaryota > Metazoa > Chordata > Amphibia > Anura > Bufonidae > Rhinella > Rhinella marina. The sequence goes on from ONZH01004127.1 coordinate 375,704, forward strand.
ACATAATGAAATATAGAAAATGGTGCAAAATTTCAAAAAGGCCTATGCTAGTAAATGTCTTATAATCATCTTACAAACACATAGGTCAACAGTAACCCGAAAGTGGCCAACCCCTTTAAAGGAATGGTCTCTTTTAACCTAAAATTTGTCCCATGGAGCTAAATGCCTTAACGGGGTTTTCCAGGATTTTACTAATGATGACCTATCCTCAGGATAGGTCATCAGTATCTGATTGTGGCAGTCCGCCGATCAGCTGTTTGAGAAGGCACAGGAGCTCCTGTGAGTGCCGGTACCTTCTCGCAGCTTACCAGCACAGCGCCGTACATTGTACAGCGGCTGTGCTTGGTATCGCGCTCAGCCCCTTTCACTTGAATGGGGCTGAGCTGCTCCTAGGCCACGTGACCAATGAATGTGACATCACTGGACTAGGAATAGGTCATCAATATGAAAAGCCTGGACAACCCCCTTAAAAAAAAAAATCATATATTCATCTGTTTCTGCCCCGCTGTTTGTGCTGTAGCTCCACTCCTGGGGTTTGTATACGAGGCTGCAGCAGTGTGCAGGTATACAACATGGGACCACTGAGGACAGTGAATGGCTCCAGTGGTCATATGCTGTACAGCTGGACGTCACCACGACAGCCTCATATAAAAACACCAGCAGGAAATACAAAGGTGCGATGCAGAGGACTGCAGGGAAGAAACAGGTAAGTATATGATGTTTTTTATTTTAAATGGCACCCGTCAGCAGTATCAACCCTATAAAATTGGGCATACTGCCTGGTTGGGTCAATCCTACTGATTAAAATTATTTTGAAAATCGGTTGCAGCTTTCTATTCCTTATACCAGGGGTAGGCAACCTCCGGCACTCCAGCTGTTGTAAAACTACAACTCCCAGCATGCATACTTGCTCTGCTCTTCTATGACATCTCATAGAAATGAATGGAGCATGCTGGGAATTGTAGTTTCACAACTGCTGGAGTGCCTTATAGAAATGACAGCTTCAGGGCCTAACCCCTTGGTACTCCTCATACCCCTCGATGCACCGAAACCCCAATTTGCACAAAGAATAATTTTTTTTTTCTCTGGAACACTGCAGGATCAACCTTTCCAAACAGTATCTGGGGTTTAATAGGGTTTATCCAGCTGCCGGGAGCTTTTTAAGGCATTTAGTGGAATGGGGGACATTTTAGAATAACTCGGAGTACCCCTTTAAAGCATTTATCCAGCATTTATCCAGCGGATAGGCCATCACTTGAAAAAGTCTGGACAACCCCTTTAAGAATGTGAATTTATTCATCACGATGCATGAAATATAAGTTCTGGATATGAACTTCTGCTTCTGAGAAGGTGAAGCTCTAGCGGTAAAGCTCATGGGACGCACTTATTGTTTGCATATGGCTGTGGGTTTTGGACTGTGATCAAAGGTAAGACTCCTGAGACTACAGTGTAAAATCATACTGTCAGAGGCCCAGGAATATTCGTAGGAAATCTACCTTGTCAGTGGATCAGAGATACATATTTTGTGTCTGCAGAGAAAATGTTCTGCAGACAAGAGACTATCCTACATTTTTGGGGCCACACATCTGCAGACACTTTAAAGGGGTTATCCAATATTGTAAACTTCCCCCTCCATATCCTGGGCCCCTCACAGGGAATATACTTACCTGGGTCCCCGCACCACCGCTGCTGTTTCTCCCCGTGCGAGGATGAAAACATCCGGTGCCGGGAGGGGGGGAACAGCCAATGGCAGGTGGGGATGGGGACGAGCCTCCCTAGCGGCACCCGCGATGCTAGGGAGGCTCGTCCCCGTCTGCCATTGGCCGCTCCCCCCCGACACCGGATGTTTTTATCCACGCACAGGGAGGAGAAGCAATGGCGGCGTGGGGACCAGGAGAGGCGCAGGGAGCCAGGTAAGTATATTCCGTGTGAGGGGCCCAGCACATGGGGGGTGTTATGATATTGGATAACCCCTTTTAATGCCTATTTTCTCTAACATGTCAATTAAAAGTAAGAACAAGAATCTAGCATGGTCGTCTCTGATAAACCTGGATACTTTATTTAATCTGACCCATTTCGGGCTATATGTGGCCTTTGTCAAAAGGGCAAGTATAGCCCAAAACGCGTCAAGTTTGTTCCTGCATTTAATCTTCTAAATAAAGTGTCCGGTTTTATCAGAGATGGCAGTGCTGGATTCTCGTTCTTATCTTCTGTTAGACCTCCGCCTCACCGTGCACTCCAGTCTAGAAAAAGTCAGCTGAGCCCTGCAGAGTGAAGCTGTAACGGGGTTTACCCATTTGCTTTTGAATTAACAAGCTCTTTCTGGTCATATTCAGTGCTCTACCCACTGCTATTCCCTCCTCCCTCTCACAGCATGCAGACATTTCAGCTGCAGCTCCTTCCTCCCCTCCTCCTAGTTAATGACTTTCTCATACTTTTACAGGAATGAGAACGTTTTTGGTGGAACGACAAAAGAGGATCCATATACAGCCTAATCATACCTGCCAGATACGCAGGACACACGTATATGCCATCAGACAGTGCTGCTCATGTGAAGCACGACCACTGATCACGGCCATTAACATGAAGGCCCGAGCTAAGGCCTCCAGCTGTCTCACGTTCCTCAAGTCCTCCAGGGAGCTATTGGCGCTTGCAGCATTCTCCCCGATCCCCGGCGTGCCACTGTCTACATCTACATCTTCGTCTTGTCCAGGATCTTTATTCGGGGAAGATTTCTTCTTAGTTTTTGCTTTAACCTTCTGGCTCTTGTCTGTTTGAGAATACAGAGAAATAAGAGGGTCTTCCATAATGTACGATGCACCTTGAAAGGCAAAGTATGAGCGACACTCACCTTCCTCGGAGAACTTCATATGGAGTAAGATATTGACTGCCCAGTCCAGCAGGTTCACAGCCGTGCCTACAGGAAACTGCTTGCAGTACAACCACTCTGCCAGCTCCAATAAGTACTCGACCTTCTGCCAATCATTTTCTGGTTTCTATGAAATTAGAGCAATGGACACAAATGAATGTATTTTTGAGATTGTGAAACAGCAGCTGCACAAAACATTTAACGTCATGCACCCGTATGTTAACATTAGCAACCATAACGGCACATGCAGTAGGACTGTCATCTACCAAGTATCTACCTACTGTCATCTACCTATCATATGGCATGATGACCACGACATGTAAAGTGCCATGAAGCCCTGACATGAGGCCATGCAAGCAGAAACTGGGAGTCTATCCTGTATTTCTGCGGCCTTTCTCATCCCGCTACATGCACTAAAGGGCATCTGTCAGCAGTTTTGTCCCTATGACACTGGCTGACCTGTTACATGTGCACTTGGCAGCTGAAAGCATCTGTGTTGGTCCCATGTTCATATGTGCCCGCATTGCTGAGAGAAATTATGTTTTATTATATGCAAATGAGCCTCTAGGAGCAATGGGGGCGTTACCATTACACCTAGAGGGGCAGCTCTCTCTGCAACTGCTGCACTCTGTCCAAATTGATTGACAGGGCCAGACAGTGAAAATGTGATTATACCTGGCCCTGTCAATCAAAATGCAAAGAGCAGTTGTAGACAGAGCAGAGCCTCTAGGTGTAATGGCAACACCCCCATTGCTCCTAGAGGCTCATTTGCATATCTTAAAACTAAATTTTTCTCAGCAATGAGGACACATATGAACATGGGACCAACACAGACGTCTTCAGCTGCCAAGTGCACATGTAACAGGTCAGCCAGTGTCATAGATACAAATCTGCTGACAGATGTCCTTTAAAATATGCCATCTGACCAGCTATTCTTGGTCTGATACCATTGCTGCATTCTTTCCACTACTGTTGCCTTTCCCTTCTCACAGAATGCAGCCTCACAGACCCAAAGTGAGTGAGAATCTGCAGCTGCATCCCCTTCTTCCCCTCCTACCAGTTACAGTATTTCTGAGAAGACTTCAGAACATATAAAGAAGGTCAGCAGGTTAAGAGTCCATTCAGAATTTTGTGGAACGTGTGCGGACCCATTCATTTCAATCAGGCCGCAAAAGATGCAAAGAGTAGACAGTGTCCTGTCGGCATCTGTAGTTTCATTCCATGGCCCCGCAAAAAAGCATGTCCGCGATTGTGGACAAGAATAGGCATTTCACAGGGCAGGCCATGTGTGGTCCACAAATTGTGGACAGCAAAAAACTTTTGGACGTAAGGTGGCTACAGGCTGCTGGAAGGTGAAGAAGATACAATGTTCCATTAATAAGAAATATATGAAAAACTGAAGAAATCCCAGATTTTTCTAGCCCCATGGTCGCCTGTGAAAACCCCCTCTGTGTACATTATATCTAATGGATATAGGGATACCTTATTTATGTCCTGTGATATTATTATATGCATTACCTTTACATAACAAGCTCAGTATTAATGCTCTCATCTGGTTTTAATACAGATGAAGTACTGTATGGTAATGAAGCACTCAGTTACCTTAGTGCCATTGCCTGAAAGAGTGTCAGCAACAATGTGACCTGTATTATTTATTGTGCTGTGATATTATCGTGTAAATGCTTATATTTTCCTTAGTGTCAATACTGAGACATCACTGTCTGCATAAATCAAAATCCCAAAGTAATTCCACTGTATAGATTTCTTCTGTACTGTGACATCAAAGTGTACATGATCTTTATAGGGGTTAAAGTGGTTATCCGAGACCACATAACCACCCCCCATGTGCCGGGCCCCTCACTGTGATTATACGTATCGCGGTACCTGCACCACTCTTCGTCCCTGTACTGCCGCTGCTGCTTCTCCCCGTGAAGGGAGTGGGCGAAAACATTCGGTGACGGGGGGAGCAACCAATGGCAGGCAGGGACAGGGGGGAGCCTCCCTGGTGGTGACGCTAGGGAGGCTTGTCCCCACAGTGTTTATTATCCCTGTACTGTGACATCACTGTGTTTATTATCCCTGTACTGTGACATCACTGTGTTTATTATACCTGTACTGTGACATCACTGTGTATATTATCCCTGTACTGTGACATCACTGTGTATATTATACCTGTACTGTGACATCACTGTGTATATTATCCCTGTACTGTGACATCACTGTGTATATTATCCCTGTACTGTGACATCACTGTGTTTATTATCCCTGTACTGTGACATCACTGTGTTTATTATCCCTGTACTGTGACACCACTGTGTTTATTATCCTGTACTGTGATATCACTGTGTTTATTATCCCTGTACTGTGACATCACTGTGTTTATTATCCCTGTACTGTGACATCACTGTGTTTATTATCCCTGTACTGTGACATCACTGTGTTTATTATACCTGTACTGTGACATCACTGTGTATATTATCCCTGTACTGTGACATCACTGTGTATTATACCTTTGTGACATCACTGTGTATTACCCTGTACTGTGACATCACTGTGTATATTATCCCCTGTACTGTGACATCACTGTGTTTATTATCCCTGTACTGTGACATCACTGTGTTTATTATCCTGTACTGTACTGTGACATCACTGTTTTATTATCCCTGTACTGTGACTGTACTTGACATCATCACTGTGTTATTATCTCTGTACTGTGACATCACTGTGTTTATTATCCCTGTACTGTGACATCACTGTGTTTATTATCCCTGTACTGTGACATCACTGTGTGTTTATTATCCCTGTACTGTGACATCACTGTGTTTATTATCCTGTACTGTGACATGTGTACTGTGACATCACTGTGTTTATTATCCCTGTACTGTGACATCACTGTGTTTATTATCCACTGTCTGTATGTACTGTGACATCACTGTGTTTATTATCCCTGTACTGTGACATCACTGTGTTTATTATCCCTGTACTGTGACATCACTGTGTTTATTATCCCTGTACTGTGACATCACTGTGTTTATTATCTTTGTACTGTGACATCACTGTGTTTATTATCCCTGTACTGTGACATCACTGTGTTTATTATCTCTGTACTGTGACATCACTGTGTTTATTATCCCTGTACTGTGACATCACTGTGTTTATTATCCCTGTACTGTGACATCACTGTTTATTATCTCTGTACTGTGACATTACTGTTTATTATCTCTGTACTGTGACATCACTGTATTGTCCCTGTACTGTGACATCACTGTGTTTATTATCTTTGTACTATGACATCACAGTGTTTTATTATCCCTGTACCTGACATCACTGTGTTTATTATCCCTGTACTGTGACATCACAGTGTTTATTATCCCTGTACTGTGACATCACTGTGTTTATTATCCCTGTACTGTGACATCACTGTGTTTATTATCTTTGTACTGTGACATCACTGTGTTTATTATCCCTGTACTGTGACATCACTGTGTTTATTATCTCTGTACTGTGACATCACTGTATTATCCCTGTACTGTGACATCACTGTATTATCCCTGTACTGTGACATCACTGTGTTTATTATCTCTGTACTGTGACATCACTGTTTATTATCTCTGTACTGTGACATCACTGTATTATCCCTGTACTGTGACATCACTGTGTTTATTATCTCTGTACTGTGACATCACTGTATTTATTATCTCTGTACTGTGACATCACTGTGTTTATTATCCCTGTACTGTGTGACATCACTGTTTATTATCCCTGTACTGTGACATCACTGTGTTTATTATCCCTGTACTGTGACATCACTGTGTTTATTATCTCTGTACTGTGACATCACTGTGTTTATTATCTCTGTACTGTGACATCACTGTGTTATTATTCCCTGTACTGTGACATCACTGTGTTTATTATCCCTGTACTGTGACATCACTGTGTGTTATTATTCCTGTACTGTGACATCACTGTGTTATTATCCCTGTACTGTGACATCACTGTGTTTATTATCCCTGTACTGTGACATCACTGTGTTTATTATCCTGTACTGTGACATCACTGTGTTTATTATCTCTGTACTGTGACATCACTGTGTTTATTATCTCTGTACTGTGACATCACTGTGTTTATTATCTCTGTGCTGTGACATCCTGTTTTATCTGGTGGTGACATCACTGTGTTTACTATCTCTGTACTGTGACATCACTGTGTTTATTATCCCTGTACAGTGACATCACAGTGTTTATTATCTCTGTACGGTGACATCACAGTGTTTATTATCTCTGTACTGTGACATCACAGTGTTTATTATCTCTGTACTGTGACATCACTGTTTATTATCTCTGTACTGTGACATTAGTGTTTATTATCTCTGTACTGTGACATCACAGTGTTTATTATCCCTGTACTATGACATCACTGTTTATTATCCCTGTACTGTGACATCACTATGTCTATTATCTCTGTACTGTGACATCACTTTGTTTATTATCTCTGTACTGTGACATCACCGTGTTTATTATCCCTGTACTGTGACATCACTGTGTTTATTATCCCTGTACTATGACATCACTGTATTATCCCTGTACTGTGACATCACTGTGTATATTATCTCTGTACTGTGACATCACTTTGTTTATTATCTCTGTACTGTGACATCACTGTGTTTATTATCCCTGTACTGTGACATCACTGTGTTTATTATATCTGTACTGTGACATCACAGTGTTTATTATCCCTGTACTGTGACATCACCGTTTATTATCCCTGTGCTGTGACATCACTGTGTTTATTATCCCTGTACTGTGACATCACTGTGTTTATTATCTCTGTACTGTGACATCACTGTTTATTATCTCTGTACTGTGACATCACTGTGTTCATTATTCCTGTATTGTGAAATCACTGTGTTTATTATCCCTGTACTTTGACATCACTGTGTGTATTATTCCTGTACTGTGACATCACTATGTCTATTATCCCTGTACTGTGACATCACTGTTTATTATCTCTGTACTGTGAGATCACTGTTTATTATCCCTGTACTGTGACATCACTGTGTTATTATCCTGTACTGTGACATCACTGTTTATTATCTCTGTACTGTGACATCACTGTGTTTATTATCTCTGTGCTGTGACATCACTGTGTTTATTATCTCTGTACTGTGACATCACTGTGTTTATTATCCCTGTACAGTGACATCACAGTGTTTATTATCTCTGTACGGTGACATCACAGTGTTTATTATCTCTGTACTGTGACATCACTGTTTATTATCTCTGTACTGTGACATCGCTTTGTTTATTATCTCTGTACTGTGACATCACAGTGTTTATTATCCCTGTACTGTGACATCACAGTGTTTATTATCCCTGTACTATGACATCACTGTTTATTATCCCTGTACTGTGACATCACTATGTCTATTATCTTTGTACTGTGACATCACTTTGTTTATTATCTCTGTACTGTGACATCACAGTGTTTATTATCCCTGTACTGTGACATCACTGTGTTTATTATCCCTGTACTATGACATCACTGTATTATCCCTGTACTGTGACATCACTGTGTATATTATCTCTGTACTGTGACATCACTTTGTTTATTATCTCTGTACTGTGACATCACAGTGTTTATAATCCCTGTACTGTGACATCACTGTGTTTATTATCCCTGTACTATGACATCAATGTATTATCCCTGTACTGTGACATCACCATGTCTATTATCTCTGTACTGTGACATCACTGTGTTTATTATCTCTGTACTGTGACATCACTGTGTTTATTATCCCTGCACTGTGACATCACAAAGATAATATAAATATTTCCATTTATTTTCTAGTACACCTTATTTTTAAAAGTTTTCCAATTTAATTGTAAAAATGTTGCTTTTTAGTAATTTTTGCCTAAATTGTCCACAGAAAGAATGTGAGGCTGGAAATCCTATTCACAATACTGATGGGATCTATAGCATCTGGATAGACGTCTTTTATTAGCATGGATAACAGTGGCATCTATAGACTGACACAAGGTATAGCACTTCAAGGAAAGGTTCACCGGTAAACATCTAACATGTAACTGAGACACAGGGTCTTTTTTTCTAATGTTTGGTGGTCGCAGCATGGCACAGACCCCACCAACTATGACATCTTCTGAAATATGTTAGTAAACTTCAAAGAGCTTTTACACCTGCGTTTTAGAAATAGTGATGCATTGATATATACCTGTGATGGCTAACCTCCGGCACTCCAGCTGTGGTAAAACTACGACTCCCAAGATGCACACTTGCTTGGAAATGAATGGAGCATGCTGGGAGTCGTAGTTTTACCATAACTGGAGTGCCGGAGGTTAGCCATCACTGATATATACATTCAGATGCAATATTTAAGGCAAAAGTTGCCACTTAACTGGGCAGATATGGGAGCTTAAAGGGGTTGTCTATTTTCTTTCATCTGTAGTTCATATATTATGATATCCTGCAATCGCCCATTTACGAACATATTTTATATATATTTTTAATATACCGTATTTTTCCCTTTATAAGACACACCCCAGATTTTAGAGTAGAAAAATAAGAAAAAAATATTTTTCATCACACCTCATATCAGACCCCCCATAAATTTCAGGACATCACATCAGACCCCCATATCATCCCTCCATGTCAGACCCCCCATCAGCCCCCATATCAGCTCACTGTGCCCACATCAGACCTCAGATTAGCCCATCAGCCCCCAATCAGCCCACTGTGCCCCCAACAGCAGCCCACTCTGCCCCATCAGACCTCAGATCAGCCCATTAGCCTCCAATCAGCCCACTGTGCCCCCAATGTCAGCCCACTCTGCCCCATCAGACCTGAGATCAGCCCATTAGCCTCCAATCAGCCCACTCTGCCCCATCAGACCTCAGATCAGCCCATTAGCCTCCAATCAGCCCACTGTGCCCCCAATATCAGCCCACTCTGCCCCATCAGACCTCAGATCAGCCCATTAGCCTCCAATCAGCCCACTCTGCCCGATCAGACCTCAGATCAGCCCATTAGCCTCCAATCAGCCCACTCTGCCCCATCAGACCTCAGATTAGCCCATCAGCCCCCAATGACCCCAACAGCAGCCCACTCTGCCCCATCAGACCTCAGATCAGCCCATTAGCCTCCAATCAGCCCACTGTGCCCCCAATATCAGCCCACTCTGCCCCATCAAACCTCAGATCAGCCCCATAAGGATAAAATAAAAAAGTATCTCACCTCTCCTGCGCTGCGGCTCCGCTCCGGGTCCGGCGCTCCTCTGTCTTCTTCTGTCTGCGCTGCCGCAGAAAAAGACAGAGGAGCGCCGGACCCGGAGCTGAGCCGCAGCGCAGGAGAGGTGAGAGACTTTTTTATTTTATCCTTATGGGGCTGGGTGGGCTGATCTGAGGTCTGATGGGGGTCCCGGCACCTACTACATACTAGTGAGCACTTCCATAATGGAAGCACTCACTAGTATTCACTTTATAAGACGCACAGCAATTTTCCCCCTACTTTTGGGGGGAAAAAGTGCATCTTATGAAGCGAAAAATATTATCATGGTCATCTCCACATCTGGATTCCAGTCACATGACCCTGTCCATATGCCTCTCTGATACAGTACATCCTGCAAAGTCATGTCCATGATCTTGCTTCTGCGCCTTCCAGTTTCCTCCAGGTCCTGGCTAAATCCTTAACCATCTAATTTACACAGGCAGGGAGTAGGTGGCATCATCAGATCTCTTGCATTCTCCTGCAGTGTAGATATGTCCTCCACAAGTTTGTCTGTGCAGGCGTCGGAATAAGCAGCAGATCTAATGATGCTTCCTACTCCCTGCCCATGTAAACTATATGGGTGGGGACTGCAGCCAGCAGCAGGAGGACACTGGAAGACGCAGAAGATAGGCAATGTAATGTCACAGAAAGGATATGATGTCACATAAGTATCAAAGTGGGCTACGGACAGGGTCATGTGACTGGAATCCAAATCTGGAGATAGCAGTGATACAGATAATGAAAAGTGGACTTCGATACGAATTTCATGAAAAATTTGTTTCTTTGCGAAGCCAAATTTCCTCACGTTCCGAGGTAACAAATTCATTTTTCGTAAAATGGTGGCTAAAAAGTAAAAAAATATTATACTCACCTCATCCACTTGATCATGGAGAGGCCGACTGCTCCCGTCTTGACTGAAGAAATGACGTCACTGTGTGTGGCCAGCATGATCACGTGACGTCATGATGTTACCCTGCGCGGCCAGCTGGATCACGTAGTGACATCTTCACACTCGCTTAAGGTCCTTTGGCGAGGTTTCATCAATCAAGAAGGGAGCAGACAGCCTCTCCACGATCAAGTGAGTATGTATTTTTGTAACCCCAGATTAACCCCTGAGCACCTCAATGTGAGTCTCAGATGCTGCGATCAGCGTTGAAACTGGCATCTGCGGGGTTTAAGTGATGGGGGTGGCGCAATCGCCATTCCACGTCATTGCGCTGGCTCCATGCAATGGATGGCGACAAAGTCATTTGTAACAAATCGAATTTCTTAACAAAGGAAAAATACAGAATTAGGTTAAAATTTCACAGAGGACATCTATCTAAGACAATCAGCATATATACCTTCAGGGCATCAACTGCATTCATATAGCAGGCTAACTGATCATGGGCGTCTTTGCAGGCGATAGCCACGTGATGCCATATGTACGACACATAGTCTTCACTTTCATCCTTAAACTTCTGAATGTCCATAAAAAAGTTCTGACCCAGACGTGCCTTCACCAGAACACGATGTTTAAACAGTATGCTGCAAAAAAAGAAACATGGCGCTAATACCATAAAAGGCAAAAGTATAGAAGACACAAAGTCTGCAGGGATCATTAGTGATAAACAATCTTTCTTCCTCTAATCACTACAAGTCAGTCCTATATGATAGGCTCGGAAATAAAGGAAGTAAAATAAGTAAACACATAAATAACATTTTGGGTAGAGTTACACGTTAGAGTGTAACTGTCATTCTTTTTTTTATTGGTGTAATGTATAGGGGCAGTGGTAATGACCATTTTTGTAATATACTTTAATTGCTGAAATCGTACATTTCTATTAGAAAAATAGCTCTAAAGTCGCCCATTTTGAGCCTTAGCAATGCTCCTGTGTCTTCTGTTTACATAACAGTGGAGACTTGCTAACACTGACTGTTATGTAAACACAAGTGTTGCTAAGGCACAAAATGGGCAACTTTAGGGCTATTCTTCTAATAGAAAAGTACAATTTCAGTAATTAAAGTATATTACAAAAATGATCAGTATCACTGCCCCTATACATTACACAAATAAAAAAAGAATGAGAGTTACACTTTAAAAGTGAACCCCAGTAATTAGATAAATTTACACTGATGACCCCCTTCACTATAAAACACCAGTGATCATCAGGCATCATAACATCACAATAGAAATACAAAGAATTACTGTATATTCATATCTTAAAAATTAGCACACAGAGGGGTTCACCCTTAAACCCAAAAGTTTTGAGAATGACACAAATATTATATTTTCACATGATCTGCTGCCCTCTGGTTTTTATGTGTGTTTGTCAGATGTTTTTATCACATACAGAAATATAATTGCAATCATATTATGAGTAACAAAAGCTTATATTGACAGTTAGAATGAGTTAATGCAGCAAGTCAATATTTGCAGTGTTGACCCTTCTTCTTCAGGACCTCTGCAATTCTCCCTGGCATGCTCTCAATCAACTTCTGGACCAAATCCTGACTGATAGCAGTCCATTCTTGCACAATCAATGCTTGCATTTTGTCAGAATTTGTAGGTTTTTGTTTGTCCACCCGTCTCTTGATGATTGACCACAAGTTCTCAATGGGATTAAGATCTGGGGAGTTTCCAGGCCATGGACCCAAAATCTCTATGTTTTGTTCCCTGAACCATTTAGTTATCACCTTTGCTTTATGGCAAGGTGCTCCATCATGCTGGAAAAGGCATTGTTGATCGCCAAACTGCTCTTGGACGGTTGGGAGAAGTTGCTCTCGGAGGACATTCTGGTACCATTCTTTATTCATGGCCGTGTTTTTAGGCAAGACTGTGAGAGAGCTGATTCCCTTGGCTGAGAAGCAACCCCACACATGAATGGTTTCAGGATGCTTTACAGTTGGCAAGAGACAAGACTGGTGGTAGCGCTCACCTCGTCTTCTCCGAATAAGCTGTTTTCCAGATGTCCCAAGCAATCAAAAAGGGGATTCATCAGAGAAAATGACTTTACCCCCAGTCCTCAGCAGTCCACTCCCTGTACCTTTTGCAGAATATCAGTCTGTCCCTGATGTTTTTTCTGGAGAGAAGTGGCTTCTTTGCTGCCCTCCTTGAGACCAGGCCTTGCTCCAAGAGTCTCCGCCTCACAGTGCGTGCAGATGCACTCACACCTGCCTGCTGCCATTCCTGAGCAAGCTCTGCACTGCTGGTAGCCCGATCCCGCAGCTGAAACACTTTTGATGCGATAGATTGTTGACTGAGGTGCAATCTTTCTAGCTGCGATACTCTTCCCTGTTAGGCCATTTTTGTGCAGTGCAATGATGACTGCACGTGTTTCTTTAGAGATAACCATGGTTAACAGAAGAGAAACAATGATGCCAAGCACCAGCCTCCTTTTAAAGTGTCCAGTGGTGTCATTCTTACTTAATCATGACAGATTGATCTCCAGCCCTGTCCTCATCAACACCCACACCTGTGTTAATGAAGCAATCACTGAAACGATGTTAGCTGGTCCTTTTAATGTGTTTTGGGGGATAAAGTTCATTTTCTAGGCAAATATTGACTTTGCAAGTAATTGCTGTTAAGCTGATCACTCTTTATAACATTCTGGAGTATATGCAAATTGCCATTATAAAAACTGAAGCAGTAGACTTTGTAAAAATTAATATTTGTATCATTCTCAAAACTTTTGGCCATGACTGTACATACGTATACAATATGCACTGTATGCTATATTTCATGGTGTGGAATAAAATGGGCCACAGATATAAGAATCACTGTCTACTACTATGTAGAAAACATATTGTAACAGAAACATAAAAATCATATAAAACATAATTATACAATCTTTTATTCTTGATTTTAATTCCATATATTGGCATTAGTGTCACATGTCTTGCTTACAATCATACTTAAAGGGGTTGTCAATGACAACTTATCACCTACCCACAGGATAGGTAATTTGTGTCTAATCGGTGGACTGGGCCACAGTATCTTCAGACGTCCCATAGACTTTTCATGGAGCAGCAGTGCACGTTTCTCCATTCAAACAGTGGACTCAGGACCTCTGTTCTCGTGATCAGTGAGGTCCCAGTGGTCGGGTCCCCACCGATCAGACACTAATCATTTATCCTGCAGACAAGGAATATGTTTTTATTGTAGGGGAACCCCCTTAACAGAGAACATTGTGAAGCTTCTGTCTCTTTAAACTCATGGAGGAGAAGGTCATTGCACTCACAGTCTGTGTCTGGTACGTGGCAGGATGCTGATGGCTTCATCTAGGACTTTCAGGCCTGACTGCCAGTCCTTCTTATCTGCATACATATGGAACAGCAACTCGTAAAGTGCAGCCTTCAGGCTGAGCTCCTGATCGTACGGATCTGATTCACTGGATGGACCTGCAATGAACGCATCACCATCTTAGTGGCCACATTAACAAATCCTAAGGCTGGCCTGAAGAAGGAAGACACAACACAAGAAGGTGAGAAGCTTTACTGAACACTGCCATGTAACCTTTGTATCCTGTGGCTGGATCACTATTCTTCATCCTTACCTCTCCGCTCAGCTCCTGGCATCACTAGTATACATATTTATGGGTATTCCAGGATTTATGGGGCCACAGCCTCACCATTCTACAGATCAGCAGGCGTCTGTGGGTATGGCTTCCAATCAAACATTGATGGATAGAACATTAAAGGGGTTATCTGAGACTAAAAAACGTCCCCCATATGCCCGGGCCCCTCACACTGAATCTTACTTACCTGGCTCCCTGCATTGCTGTTACTTCTCCTCGTGCGTGGATGAAAACATCCGGTGTCGGGGGGGGGGGGGGTGTAATCGGTAATCGGGGATTGCGGTAATGCTCTAGGGAGGCTTGTCCCCACCTGCCATTGGCTGCTCCCCCAGACACCGGATCTTTTCATCCGCGCATGGGGAAAAGCAGCTGTGGCAGTGCAGGGACCAGGAGCAGCGTGGGGAGCGGGGAGCCAGGTAAGTAGATTCAGTGTGAGGGGCCCGGGCATACCGCGGGCATTTTTTAGTCCCGGATAACCACTTTAAAGGGAGCCTTGTAGAAAAAGTGAGTAGGACAGCACTCCAAGGTGTAAAATAAATGTCCAACTGGTGCACACCTCACAGTGGGCCTGGTCCAAAAAGATGATGAGGGGTTTAATCGAAATGCATAACCAGTCATACATCACAGGCTATGCATTTAGTTTAGACTCCACATCACCTATTTGCTTTGGAAATATCTGTGCTGCCTTCCTTATTCTGTATTAAAGGGCACCCTGATTTTGGACTATTATTTACAGTAATACATACTGCAGATAAGGAGCCAGATCACTATTTTTTATTTTCCTACTGCCTTCTGTTCCCTCGCTGTCAGCACTCAGAGCTGCACTGAATTAGACCGTCAGGACTGCTGTGCTATTCTAACATAATGGAGAGGACTCATGAGCGCATGCACAGCAGTCCTGACTATGTATTTCAGTGCAGCTTTGAGTGCCGACAGCAGGGGACAGTAGTAAAATAAAAATGGTGGTCTGGACTCCTTATCTGCTGCACTACGCATGTATTACTGCAGATAATAGTCCAAAACTGGGACGACAGAGGTTTTCCAGGAGTACAATACTGATGGCATATCCTCAGGATAGGTCTTCATTATCAGATCAATGGAGGTCCGACTGTTGATCAGCTGTTAGATAGGACTGCAGCTCTCAGATAAGCGATACTAGTGCTTCGTATTAGTCTAGGCTCATTCACTTGAATGAGGCTGTGCTGCACATAGGCCATGTAACCAAAGAACATGTCATCGCTGGAAGAGGCAGCAGACAGGGGCGGACTGGCAATAGACCCCACTGGAAAATTTCCTGGTGGGATGATGCTCAGCCGCAAGGCTGCAATTAATGCTAGGAGCATTAGGTACTCCTGCACCTGGCCAGCGGCCGCAGGTGCCCTCCTGAATTCAACTGTACAGCTGTCCTCAGGACAATGATACAGTTGAATGTTGTGGCGTGGGAAGCAGTATTTTGTGCTGCACTGTGGTATTTGATTCTGCTGGGGCGGTATTTTCTGCTTCAGTAAGGTACTGCCGGCCCCTCCTACTTTTGTTGTCACTACTTACATGTATTGGCCACTCCTACTTGTGCAACTGCCACGCCCTCTGCCCTTTGACAGGGCCAGGCAATGGAAACCTGATAACACTTGGCCCTGTCAATCAAAGTGCAGAGGGAGGGGCAGTTGCAGAGAGATCGGAGCCTCTAGGTGTAATGGTAACGCCCTCATTGCTCCTAGAGGCTCATTTGCATATAGTAAAATATAATTTTTCTCAGGAATGCGGACACATATGAACATGGGACCAACACAGATGACTTCAGCTGCCAAGTGCACATGTAACAGGTCATAGGTACAAATCTGCTGACAGATACCCTTCAAAGAAAAGCTCCGCTCCTGGACATAAAGCGAGAACTAGCTGTGTGCAGGAAGTCATCTGAGGGAGTTAAATAAACATTTTTTGCACGAAACCTATTTTACAACGTCTGACAGATCTCTCCATTTTTTTTAAATACTTTTACTAATTCTTGGCTTACCTTCCAGATTTTCAGGGTCATGAACGGTACGGCTTTGAACATCCATGGAAGGCCACAGGTGAAATAACACGGTATCATTTTCTGACCTCTGGCAAAGGAAAATGGATTATTAATGCGTTGAACTTCTGGGCGTCCCATAGGAAATACCTGCCGAGCAGTCTGCTCATTATCTTTTATCTGAGTTTATTCAAGAACAGAACATTCATTCATCACAAGCAGAACCATTGACAGGATGGTGAAATGTGACTGACGCTCAGTTCCTGCCCGGTTACTACTCTTTATTCAGTGCAAGGATTCTTAATATTTCGTTGGCGCGAAAAAAAACGTCAACCTTTGGTATATTGACATGAAATACGTAAGTTTTATTCATTACCATTGCTCTGCAGGCAAAGACCAAGAAGCGTTGGACACAGACAGAAGTGTGTTAAAGGGGTTGTCTCATGATAGACAATGGGGGTATACCACTAGGATATGCCCCCATTGTCTTATAGGTGCAGGTCCCATCGCTGGGAACCACACCTATATCGAGAATGAAGCTTCGCAATTTGGTGGCTGGAGGACTCTGGTCTGGCCACAAACTAGCCGGTTCCCCATAGAAGTGAATGCGAGCGTACCGTGCATGCCCCATAGAAAATGAATGGAGTGCAGCTGCACCTTCGGGGCTCCGTTCTGGATATAGGTGCGGGTCTCCCCTCTATAAGACAATGAGGGCATATGCTAGCGATATGCCCCCCATTGTCCATGATGAGACAAACCCTTTAACCCCCCAGATAAGGGCTAGAGAAGACTAGTCCTTATCTGGGAAGACTGGTGTAGGGTAAGATAGTGATCACATCAGTAAGGCTGGGATACGTTAACAGCCATTTCTCCCAATCCCCCCCCCCCATGTACATTTAAGCATGCCTTGGCTGAGCATGCAGGTTTCAGACAGCTTAACTCCCCACAAACAAAAATATTGGGCATATTGAAATCCAACAGCCCAATCCTTATCTTCCCTGACATCAGCCATCGGGGTAGAGTCAGGAGGCCCCCATGCACAACAGATTGTTGGTTGGTCCTGCAAAAATCATCAGGTTTGGATGATATATACAACTAAGATATATATGGTATGGTATCTATATGGCCACATTAAAGGGGTTGACCCTCGAAAAATATTCTACATTTGGATCTGAATACTTTTGTAATTGTATGTAAGAAAACATTTTGCAAAGCCAAATGTTATTCAATGAAATATATCTGAATAGCACCACCTGCTGTTTTTTTGTTCTTTTTTCATTTCTTCGTCCGGCTCACTGAGATGGCCGCACATGCTCAGTTTGAAGTTTCAACTGTTTTCTGAGTTTTGACAGGGAGAGAGCTGAAGCAGAATGGACACGCCCCCTGAGCTGTGATAGGGAGAGCATGGACACGCCTCCTGAGCTGCTGCAGAACAGACACTCCCCTTGAGCTGTCAGCTTGATATAAATCTAGCAGAGTAATGTGGAGATCTCTGGATCCATGTGAGGTACAGGGGTGGTTCAAGCTTTGTTAGGCAGAGATTGTCATGTACTATATGATGTCGGATTTGCATTTTTTACATTAGCCATGGGATAACCCCTTTATTGGGTTTTCCGGGGCTAACAGACTGATATCAGATGGGAGTCGGATTTCCCAACCAATCAGCTGTTAGCGGCAGCTACTGTCCCCATAGTACACACTGTGTGCAGCAGAGCTCCAGTTCGTACCTTTTTATTTTTGATCTCGGCCTGAGCCAGGGCCTTGATAACGCAAATGACAGAATCTTTTAGGGCTTCCCGTTCAGTAGCAGACTTTATCAGCGGAGAACAAGCATACCAGAAGTGTTGAGCTGCCTGGAATGTTAGAGCAGGGCTTCCAGCTTCACCAGCAAACCTATAACACAAAGGAGAAGAAAAGGAAGTACTAACAAGTTCATACAACATAGAGGAGAAGAAAGGGAAGTACCAACCAGTTCATACAACATAGAGGAGAACAAAGGGAAGTACCAACCAGTTCATACAACATAGAGAAGAACAAAGGGAAGTACCAACCAGTTCATACAACACAGAGGTGAACAAAAGGGAAGTACCAACCAGTTCATACAACATAGAGAAGAACAAAGGGAAGTACCAACCAGTTCATACAACACAGAGGTGAACAAAAGGGAAATACCAACCAGTTCATACAACATAGAGGAGAACAAAAGGGAAGTACCAACCAGTTCATACAACATAGAGGAGAACAAAGGGAAGTACCAACCAGTTCATACAACATAGAGGAGAACAAAGGGAAGTACCAACCAGTTCATACAACAAAGAGGAGAACAAAAGGGAAGTACCAACCAGTTCATACAACATAGAGGAGAACAAAGGGAAGTAACAACCAGTTCATACAACAAAGAGGAGAACAAAAGGGAAGTACCAACCAGTTCATACAACATAGAGGAGAACAAAAGGGAAAGTACCAACCAGTTCATACAACATAGAGGAGAACAAAAGGGAAGTACCAACCAGTTCAGACAACATAGAGGAGAACAAAGGGAAGTACCAACCAGTTCATACAACATAGAGGAGAAGAAAGGGAAGTACCAACCAGTTCATACAACATAAAAGAGAACAAAGGTAGGTACCAACCAGTTCATACAACATAGAGGAGAAGAAAGGGAAGTACCAACCAGTTCATACAACATAGAGGAGAACAAAGGGAAGTACCAACCAGTGCATACTACATAAAGGAGAAGAAAGGGGAAGTACCAACCAGTTCATACAACACAGAGGAGAACAAAGGGGAGAATCAACCAGTTCATACAACATAGAGGAGAACAAAAGGGAAGTACCAACCAGTTCAAACAACATAGAGGAGAACAAAAGGGAAGTACCAACCAGTTCATACAACATAGAGGAGAACAAAAGGGAAGTACCAACCAGTTCAAACAACATAGAGGAGAACAAAAGGGAAGTACCAACCAGTTCATACAACATAGAGGAGAACAAAAGGGAAGTACCAACCAGTTCATACAACATAGAGGAGAACAAAAGGGAAGTACCAACCAGTTCATACAACACAGAGGAGAACAAAGGGGAGAATCAACCAGTTCATACAACATAGAGGAGAACAAAAGGGAAGTACCAACCAGTTCAAACAACATAGAGGAGAACAAAAGGGAAGTACCAACCAGTTCATACAACATAGAGGAGAACAAAAGAGAAGTACCAACCAGTTCATACAACATAGAGGAGAACAAAAGAGAAGTACCAACCAGCTCATACAACATAGAGGAGAACAAAGGGGAAGTATCAACCAGTTCATACAACATAGAGGAGAACAAAAGGGAAGTACCAACCAGTTCATACAACATAGAGGAGAACAAGGGGAAGTACCAACCAGTTCATACAACATAGAGGAGAACAAAGGGAAGTAATAACCAGTTCATACAACACAGAGGAGAACAAAAGGGAAGTACCAACCAGTTCATACAACATAGAGGAGAACAAAAGAGAAGTACCAACCAGTTCATACAACACAGAGGAGAACAAAAGAGAAGTACCAACCAGTTCATACAACATAGAGGAGAACAAAAGAGAAGTACCAACCAGTTCATACAACATAGAGGAGAACAAAGGGGAAGTATCAACCAGTTCAAACAACATAGAGGAGAACAAAAGGGAAGTACCAACCAGTTCATACAACATAGAGGAGAACAAAGGGAAGTAATAACCAGTTCATACAACATAGAGGAGAAGAAAAGGGAAGTACCAACCAGTTCATACAACATAGAGGAAAACAAAGGGGAGTACCAACCAGTTCATACAACATAGAGGAGAACAAAAGGGAAGTACCAACCAGTTCATACAACATAGAGGAGAACAAAGGGGAGAATCAACCAGTTCATACAACATAGAGGAGAACAAAGGGAAGTAATAACCAGTTCATACAACATAGAGGAGAAGAAAGGGGAAGTACCAACCAGTTCATACAACATAGAGGAGAACAAAGGGAAGTACCAACCAGTTTATACAACATAAAGGAGAACAAAAGAAAAGTACCAACCAGTTCAAACAACATAGAGGAGAACAAAAGGGAAGTACCAACGAGTTCATACAACATAGAGGAGAAGAATGAGAAGTACCAACCAGTTCATACAACATAGAGGAAAACAAAGGGGAGTATCAACCAGTTCATACAACATAGAGGAGAACAAAGGGAAGTACCAACCAGTTCATACAACATAGAGGAGAACAAAACGGAAGTAATAACCAGTTCATACAACATAGAGGAGAAGAATGAGAAGTACCAACCAGTTCATACAACACAGAGGAGAACAAAAGGGAAGTACCAACCAGTTCATACAACACAGAGGAGAACAAAAGGGAAGTACCAACCAGTTCAAACAACACAGAGGAGAACAAAACGGAAGTAATAACCAGTTCATACAACATAGAGGAGAAGAATGAGAAGTACCAACCAGTTCATACAACACAGAGTAGAACAAAGGGGAAGTACCAACCAGTTCATACAACATAGAGGAGAACAAAAGGGAAGTACCAACCAGTTCATACAACATAGAGGAGAAGAATGAGAAGTACCAACCAGTTCATACAACATAGAGGAGAACAAAAGGGAAGTACCAACCAGTTCATACAACATAGAGGAGAAGAATGAGAAGTACCAACCAGTTCATACAACATAGAGGAGAACAAAGGGGAGTATCAACCAGTTCATACAACATAGAGGAGAACAAAGGGAAGTACCAACCAGTTCATACAACATAGAGGAGAACAAAGGGGAGAATCAACCAGTTCATACAACATAGAGGAGAACAAAGGGAAGTAATAACCAGTTCATACAAAATAGAGGAGAACAAAGGGAAGTACCAACCAGTTCATACAACATAAAGGAGAACAAAAGAAAAGTACCAACCAGTTCAAACAACATAGAGGAGAACAAAAGGGAAGTACCAACCAGTTCATACAACATAGAGGAGAAGAAAGGGAAGTACCAACCAGTTCATACAACATAGAGGAGAACAAGGGGAAGTACCAACCAGTTCATACAACATAGAGGAGAACAAAGGGAAGTAATAACCAGTTCATACAACACAGAGGAGAACAAAAAGGAAGTACCAACCAGTTCATACAACATAGAGGAGAACAAAAGAGAAGTACCAACCAGTTCATACAACACAGAGGAGAACAAAGGGAAGTAATAACCAGTTCATACAAAATAGAGGAGAACAAAGGGAAGTACCAACCAGTTCATACAACATAAAGGAGAACAAAAGGGAAGTACCAACCAGTTCATACAACACAGAGGAGAACAAAGGGAAGTACCAACCAGTTCATACAACATAAAGGAGAACAAAAGAGAAGTACCAACCAGTTCATACAACACAGAGGAGAACAAAGGGAAGTAATAACCAGTTCATACAAAATAGAGGAGAACAAAGGGAAGTACCAACCAGTTCAAACAACATAGAGGAGAACAAAAGGGAAGTACCAACCAGTTCATACAACATAGAGGAGAAGAAAGGGAAGTACCAACCAGTTCATACAACATAGAGGAGAACAAAATGGAAGTACCAACCAGTTCATACAACATAGAGGAGAAGAATGAGAAGTACCAACCAGTTCATACAACATAGAGGAGAACAAAAGGGAAGTACCAACCAGTTCATACAACATAGAGGAGAACAAAGGGGAAGTACCAACCAGTTCATACAACACAGAGGAGAACAAAAGGGAAGTACCAACCAGTTCATACAACATAAAGGAGAACAAAATGGAAGTACCAACCAGTTCATACAACATAGAGGAGAAGAATGAGAAGTACCAACCAGTTCATACAACATAGAGGAGAACAAAGGGAAGTAATAACCAGTTCATACAACATAGAGGAGAACAATGAGAAGTACCAACCAGTTCATACAACATAGAGGAGAACAAAGGGAAGTACCAACCAGTTCATACAACATAGAGGAGAACAAAGGGAAGTACCAACCAGTTCATACAACACAGAGGAGAACAAAAGGGAAGTACCAACCAGTTCATTCAACATAGAGGAGAACAAAGGGAAGTAATAACCAGTTCATAGAAAATAGAGGAGAACAAAAGAGAAGTACCAACCAGTTCAAACAACATAGAGGAGAACAAAAGGGAAGTACCAACCAGTTCAAACAACATAGAGGAGAACAAAACGGAAGAAATAACCAGTTCATACAACATAGAGGAGAAGAATGAGAAGTACCAACCAGTTCATACAACACAGAGGAGAACAAAAGGGAAGTAATAACCAGTTCATACAACATAGAGGAGAACAAAAGGGAAGTACCAACCAGTTCATACAACATAGAGGAGAACAAAAGGGAAGTAATAACCAGTTCATACAACATAGAGGAAAACAAAGGGGAGTACCAACCAGTTCAAACAACATAGAGGAGAACAAAACGGAAGTAATAACCAGTTCATACAACATAGAGGAGAAGAAAGGGAAGTACCAACCAGTTCAAACAACATAGAGGAGAACAAAACGGAAGTAATAACCAGTTCATACAACATAGAGGAGAACAAAAGGGAAGTACCAACCAGTTCATACAACATAGAGGAGAACAAAAGGGAAGTACCAACCAGTTCATACAACATAGAGGAGAACAAAAGGGAAGTACCAACCAGTTCATACAACATAGAGGAGAACAAAAGGGAAGTACCAACCAGTTCATACAACATAGAGGAGAACAAAAGGGAAGTACCAACCAGTTCAAACAACATAGAGGAGAACAAAACGGAAGTAATAACCAGTTCATACAACATAGAGGAGAACAAAAGGGAAGTACCAACCAGTTCATACAACATAGAGGAGAACAAAAGGGAAGTACCAACCAGTTCATACAACATAGAGGAGAACAAAGGGAAGTACCAACCAGTTCATACAACACAGAGGAGAACAAAAGGGAAGTACCAACCAGTTCATACAACATAGAGGAGAACAAAATGGAAGTACCAACCAGTTTATACAACATAGAGGAGAACAAAGGGAAGTACCAACCAGTTCATACCACACAGAGGAGAACAAAAGGGAAGTAATAATCAGTTCATACAACATAGAGGAGAACAAAAGGGAAGTACCAACCAGTTCATACAACACAGAGGAGAACAAAAGGGAAGTACCAACCAGTTCATACAACATAGAGGAGAACAAAAGGGAAGTACCAACCAGTTCATACAACACAGAGGAGAACAAAAGGGAAGTATCAACCAGTTCATACAACATAGAGGAGAACAAAAGGGAAGTAATAACCAGTTCATACAACATAGAGGAGAACAAAGGGAAGTGATGATCTATCCTGAGGATAGGTAATCAATGTTAAAGGGGTTTTCCAAGAGTTTTTTTTACTGATGTCGGACCCCCACCAATCAGATACTGGTGACCTATCCAGAGGATAGTTCATCAGTATAAAACTCCTGGAAAAAACCCCTTTAAGAGAACATGCTGTGTTATTTAGTCTGTTTATTTCTGCTCATCCCTAATGAATCATATTAATAAGAAGCTATTGGGATAACAGTAAAGCTCCATAAAACGTACCTTGAGCCCATTTCAAAGGCTTTTATGGCGGAAAGACGAAGGTGTTTTTTGCCGGCCAAGCTGTCCATTATGCTTTGGCCCTGAATGCAGGCGGTGACGCTCAACATTTCATACGCCAAGGAAGAGCTGTGGCTGCAAGAGTCACAAGCAATTTCCTAATTACTTATTGAATAAGAGCTAACGCATGGCTATTACAGTATTTACATCCCCCATAATCGTCATCCACAAAATGATCCTCTGAGAAACAGCTATAAAATATCAATATGCTTTTACTCGATTGCTAAAGCGCTTGATCGGCCTGAAATGCAAAACAGTCACTGAATGAGTCAAAGCGTGCGCTGCCAATGACTGATGCTAATGCCGCGGTCTTACAGCGGTACAGGATACGATCACAAGCATCCAATGTATTAACTGTACCGTGTGAAATGATTAAAGGGGTTTTCCGGGAGTTAACTACTGATGACCCCCAATCAACTGTTTGAGAAGGTACTGGCGCTCCTGTGAGCGTTAAGGCCTTCTCTCAGCTCACTAAGCACAGCGCCGTACATCGTATAGCGGCTGTGCTCAGTATTGCACTCAGTCCCATTCACTTGAATGGGGCTTAGCTGCTTCTAGTTCACGTGACCGATGAACGTGACGTCACTGGCCTAGGAAAAGCTAAGAGAGAGAAAGCGCTGGTGCCGCCTCAAACAGCCGATCGATGGGGGTCCCGGGTGTCAGACCCCCACCGATCGGATACTGATGACCTATCCAGAGGATAGGTCATCAGTAGTTAACTCCCGGAAACCCCTTTAAAACGTTCTGTTACATTTACTAATCAACTTAGGCCATAAACAGAAACCAATGGAATTTTGATGACTTATCCTCAGGATAGGTCATCAGTATCTGTCTGGTAGGGTTCAGACTCTTAGGGCCCCGCAGATCAGCTGCTGGAAGGGGCCACGGTGCTTAGGCTTGCACTGCGGCCTCTTCTTAGGCCTGTGATATCGGTCATATGGCCTTTCTGAATTGGATCGAGCTGCAATACCAAGCACAGCCACTATACAACGTGCGGCACTGTGCTTGGTATACTATGAAAAGGCCACAGCTGATTGGTTATGGTGCCCACCAATCAGATATTACCTATCCCATAATACACCATCAGTTTTGAACTTACATGCATCAGTTTTCCCTGAAGAGATTTTGACTCATTTTGTATCATTCGTGTGAAATAAGCCTAATCGATGTATGTCAGTGTATCTATGTTGGTCATATGTGAAAAATTACGTTGCAATATATGCTAAAAGAAGCCTCTAGGAGCAATGGGGGTATTGTCGTTACACCTAGAGCAGGGGTGCACAACCTGCGGCCTGGGGGCCACATGCGGCCCTCGATACCATTGTATGCGGCCCCCAACCATATGATGACAGACATGTATGTCTATGTATTGTGGCTGCTCACATATTTTCAATACGTCATAAATACAATATTTCAGTTGGTAATACCCCTTTATGTTTTATTCTCTGTCCTTGGGATTGGTTCAGTCTGACAATGTGGCCCCCAACCAGAAAAGGTTGTGCACCTCTGACCTAGAGGCTTTGTTCTCTCTGTACTTTGATTGACAGGGGCAGGTGTGATGACATTTACACTCATTCTAAGTGCAGAGGACGTGGCAGTTGAAGAGAGAGCAGAGCCTCTAGGTGTAATGGCAACGCCCCCATTGCTCCTAGAGGCTCATTTGCATATAATAAAACTTCAGGTTTCTCAGCAATGCGGACACATATGAACACGGGACCAACACAGATGTCTTCAGCTGCCAAGTGCACATGTAACAGGTCAGCCAGTGTCATAGGGACAAAACTGCTGACAGATGCCCTTTAAACTTCATTTCTACTTATTTGTAGAATCAGCGCACCATAATTTTTACATTACCAGTGATGTAATGATTTCCCTAAGAATTCGCACACCCACAGAGGTCATTTCCCGTTTGTAGATCCAGCCAGAAAGGCGTATGTCAAGAATGAAAACTCCACTTCAAAGTTAATAATTTAAGGATGATTTTTCTACTACAAGAATACTAGGTTTATCCCTAAATTGTGTCTTTCTTGATCGTTGCATATACTACTTGACACAGGGATGCAAATAAAACTAAAACAATAACCTCGCTCTGTTCAGAACTAAAAATGAAGTGTGAAATTCCTACACAGTAAGCAATACTTGTAAACACGAAGGTGTAATATTAGAACCAGACAGCAGGTGTCACTGTTGCCTTTCATTAGATTTCTGTACCGATTACCCGCCACCAGATCTCACTTTTCATAGACTCACAAAATGACTTTTTTGCAGGCAATTTATTTTACCTGTACTTTAAATAATGCATTGATTATATAATATAATATGGCAGTCTAAAAAGTAGAACGAAGAAACAAGGAACCTGTGATAGGAATAGGATAGGAGAGTGATAGGAAGTATAAGATATATCTTTGGCCATTTCAAACTAATATACATACTAGTCTTGTTTTTTTATCCTTTCATCAAACGTCAGCGCTCTCCGGGTACAGGATAAGGCTAATTCTAGGTCGTGGGCATTGTAGGCAAAGTGTGCCAGCCTGGTTAATGCCTGCAGCTCTACGAGGGGATCTGACCAGTCACACTCCTGCGCCATCTTCCAAACCTGGTTATGGGAGAAGATAAAATAAAAAGACACATTAGCTACAATTATACGTGATATACACATTTTGATTTTAAAGGGGTTGTCCCATGAAAAATAATCTAGATTTTTCAAACCAGCACCTGGATCTGAATACTTTTGTAATTGCATGTATTTAAAAATTTAGCATAGCCACTGAGTTATTCCGTAAAATTTATCTGTATAGCGACACCTGCTGTTTGTTTTTTTTCTTACGTCTTTGACCGGCTCACTGAGAAGGCCGCACATGCTCAGGTTTCATGCTTCAACTGCCTCCCGAGTTGTGACAGGGAGAGCTGAGACACGCCCCCTGAGCTGTGATAGGGAGAGCATGGACACGCCCCCTGAGCTGTGATAGGGAGAGCATGGACACGCCCCCTGAGCTGCAATAGAAAAGACACTCCCCTTGACCTTCCATCTTGATATAAATCTAGCAGAGCAATGAATGTGGAGATCTCTGTATCCATGTGAGGTACAGGGCTGGTTCTAGCTTTATTAGAAAGAGATTGTCATGTTCTATATGGTGTCTGATTTTCATTTCTTACATTAGTCATGGGATAACCCCTTTCTAGATTGTTTGATACTATAGGGCAGTGGTCAGCAACCTCCGGCACTCCAGCTGCTGTGAAACTATCATCTCAGCATGCACACTTGCTTGGCTGTTTTTTTTTTAATCCCATAGAAGTGAAAGCAGGATTCTAGGAGTTGTAATTTTAGAACAGCTGGGCCGTCGGAGGTTGTTGATCCCTACTATAGGGTTTCATTACTCCATTTAGTGCAGCTGGTTTGGGAATCATTCTGCAAAGTCTTGTAATTTTAACACACAAACACTATCACATGTATATGGCAATTTATTCACAGTGGCCACTGTGTGGCTCAGGAGCATCTCACATTATATGGTTTTATTTATGGCTCTTGACAATGCAGACCGTTCCTACTAAAGCTCCTGCATTACCGAAACTGTCCACAAGGTGTCCTCAGAGAAGAACTCTCACAGATTCCTACAGACGGATTCTGTCAGACTGCAGAGACTGGCACAGAAAGCACAGTTCCAGGTATGCCACCATTGGTCGGGTACATGCTTGAAAGTTCCTGTTAGCAGAGAGCAGTGCAGGACCACAAAGGTGATATGTGCATCATATGATAAGCCTGGATTTACACAAGCATATTCTAGATGTATTATTCATCCAAATGACTCGGGTAATGCGGAGAGACTCAATTCGCTCATCTCTACTTGCGTGTGTCACGGCTCCACTGCGGGTTTAACTGAGCCAAAGTCACAGCATCATGTGGATCTCTGATGCTGTGAGTTGGGTCATGACACACGCAAGTAATGCCTCATCAGTGTTTGGTCAGTGATTTCCATCAGTGATTTTGAGCCAAAACCAGGTGGGGCTCTAGACACAGAACAGGTGCAGATCTTTCCCATATACCTTATGTCTGTGGCGGCTCCAATCCTAGTTTTGGCTCACAATCACTGATGGAAATCACTGACCAAACACTGTTGTGTGAATGAGGCATAATACAGATATAATATGTCTAGAAATTGCTCATGTGAATAAGATCTCAGGCTGGCACAATTCAGGAGTATCAGAGCCATCAGTAACTTTTGGCACCCAGCTGAGAGAAGTGTCTTATGACCGAGTGTGCCCAGGATACACATACACAGCAAGAAAAGTACATATGGGTCCCCAGCAGGGGCGGATTGGCCATAGACTGGTGGGCTGAGGTCCAGGAGGCCGCCTAAGTCCTCCTCTCTACCACTGGCCAAATACATAATGAGCTCTCGGCAGTAAGTAATGCTGTGAGAATCAGGTACTCATGTACCCAGCAAACATCTGCACATGCCCTCCTGAGTTCAACTGCTGTGGCCTACATCTCACCTCTAAAGCACCCTGCTCCATATCTTATTCAGAGACAACTAGAGGAGGACAGAAAATGGCAGCTATTGACGGCCACCACAGAGGGACAGATTTGGGGCAGTATATTGTGCTGTGGATCTGATGGGACGGGATTTTTGCTATGGTATTGCTGACTCCCACCCTGCCTTCTGTCAATTCGGACTCACCTACAACATGGGGCCCACTTTTTTTTTTTCCAGGGCCACTTTAAGTTCCCAGTCCATCCCTGGACCCCGTATGTTATAGCTAGATTGTTTAGACTCCTTCTGAACCTTTCAATGGTGTGCCAGTTCCTCTATTAGATTGTAATTCACCAGTAATAGTGAACCATACATGCAGCCAAGTTTTTAAAATGGTGGTGGCCCTTTTGGATACAGGGCACGGTGCAGCTGCATACATGGTACACATTCACTTCTGAGGGGTAGTTTGAAGAGATGACCAGTGAAACAAGGCACAGAGTTATGGAGAAGTTACATCCGAGAAAACAGTGGGCACCTAGTCTTTCTGCTGCCTGAGACGAAAACTGAATTGGTGAATTGGCACCCCCCCATGCCAATTTATTAACCTAACCCCTTTGCCACAATGAAAGCGCTCATTGCCCATGGCCCTTCTGCTGCCCCCCTCTTGTCTCTACCTGGTGCTGCCTGAGGTGATCGCCTCACCTGGCCTCATTGGTGGTGCACCCCTGAGTGCGCAGATATACTAAGACGGGTGTTACAACCACTTCTTATTCCTAAAACATTCAAGGGACTGAAGTATTGATCCTTAGGATAGGTCCTCAATATCAGATTGGCAGGGGTCTGTCTCCCAGTACTACCACTAAATAACTGTTTTTTGTAGGAGCTGTAGGGCTGGAACCAGGAACCGGAACTACACAGTTCCATAAACTGTATAGTGGCCGAGCAGGTTAGTGCAGCCCTGCTCCCAATGTGACCAGCATTCCAGCAGTGGGGCGAGTGACCATCAGTACTCAACTCAGGAGGTGGACATCCACTTTGCTATACACTTTGACCACCAGGTGGCACCATGCTATATCAGGAAATAGCATTATTCACATTGTT
Source organism: Rhinella marina (assembly GCA_900303285.1). Classification (NCBI taxonomy): domain Eukaryota; kingdom Metazoa; phylum Chordata; class Amphibia; order Anura; family Bufonidae; genus Rhinella; species Rhinella marina. Next base: position 405,629 of record ONZH01004127.1, read on the forward strand.
TAAAGGGGTTTTCCGAGTTATATATATTGATGACCTATCCTCAGGATTGGTCATCAATATCAGATCAGCGGGGGTCCGACACCCGGCACCCCCGCCGATCAGCTGTTTGAAGAGGAGGCGCGCGCTATACCAGCGCTGCCTCCTCTTCACTGTTTACATGCTGGCCCTAACGGGGTAGTGGTGAATAGGTGTAATTACACCTAAATGCCCCATTCATTTCTATGGGAAGAATCGCTTCCATAGACTTGTATGGGAACGAGCCTTCCCATTGAAATGAATGGGGTGGTTAGGTGTAATTACACATACTCACCACTACCCCCGTTGCGGCCAGCATGTAAACAATGAAGAGGAGGCAGCGCTGGTAAGGCGCGCGCCTCCTCTTCAAACAGCTGATCGGCGGGGGTGCCGGGTGTCGGACCCCCGCCGATCTGATATTGATGACCTATCCTGAGGATAGGTCATCAATATTTATAACTCGGAGAACCCCTTTAAAGGCACATTAAAAGTAAATATTGTTAATGTCTTCTGAGCTGCACAATACATAAAGGAAGTCATTTATTAAGACCGGCGTTTTAGACCCCCATAGCTGGCGGTGGATCCGCCGAAGTTATGTAGGGGCGTCGGCCTCAACATAACTTTAGTGTATCAAGTGCCAGTCTAAATGTAAGACAGCTTCTTTGCTGGCTTATATTTAGACCATTTCCTACACCTAAAACAGTCGTAGAAAATGGTGAATGAGACAAGCCTTCCTCGCCACGCCCACTTTTTAAGATCTGGCGTGAGTGTGGAAAAGTGGCAGATTGCAGCACAAATAGCCTAGTAATACGGGCGTATTTCTGGATAGTAAATGACCCCCATAAGAGTTACCAGCAGGACAACCCCCTTTAAGCTATACGTACTTGTGGGAGGCTGGGAACAGTAAAGTCCATCAGTCCTAACCCATTACAGGAGTGCATTTCTAGAGCGACAATGACTTTGGTCATAAGGTTTTGTCCTTCATCGTTTTCCTGAAAAATAAATTAGTAAAACATACAATCAATATAATATTCCAAGTAACACAAGAATCTGTATGTGGGCATCCAGGAGAATAAGAGCACACTGAAGATAATCATTAGTTTGGCTATGAATGTTGGTACTGAACCAAAATCAGCACTGATCAGCTGGCCCCGTCTGAAATGGGCAGGCTTGGCCAACATCAATAGACAAAGAACGTTCATGAGCACTCATTGCTCCTTAAAGGAAATTCACCAGGTACAATGGCTTGAAAGGCTAGCTCAGCTGAATGTAATGATACCTTTCACTAAGTGATCCATTGCTTCCTTCTGGAGAGATATTACTTTAAATTCACATGAAAATGAGTAGTTAAGTGCACTGAGGGCGGGCCCAAGACACTGTGTGCACCCTTGCTCCTCCTGATTCCTCTGCCAGCTGCTCCCTCTCCTTTTTCATTGAGAGGGCAAGGCAAGATGACTATGCAGGAACCTGGCCCTGTCAATCAAGAAGGAGAGGGAGGGGCTAGCAGAGGAAGCAGGAAGTGAAAAGTTGCATAAAGTGGCTTGGTCCCGCCCTCAGCGCACCTAACAGCTCATTTGCATAAGTATTACAAGTACTTTTACTCCAGATTGAAGCAGCGGCTCGCTAAGTGAAAGGAATCATTACATTCAGCTGAACTAGCCCTACAAGACCCTGTGTCTAGTTTAACAGTTAAATTCTTGGCGAGAGGCTCCCTTAAATTAGAAAGAATGAATATGAAGAATAAAATACTTGTGTAAGTGTATTAAACACAGTGCCCTACAACAAGGGCCATATCATGCCAGGTAACACATCATTGGCAGATACAGAATCTACTTATAGCCCCACCTCATCATCTGTTCCAAGTTTGGGTCCAATCTGTTGCTGGAGTAGCTGTTTAGCCTTCACCCAAGTAGAAATTAGTTGTTGTCTTACGGAAATGGGTACTACCTCTTCCGGAGAACTCTCACGGGTCAAGTCTACTGCGTAGTCACAGACCTAAAAGAATATTGCACAGATTAGCAGATAACAGACATGCTACACCTAAAGGGGTTACTCTACAAAAAAATCCCTATTCACAGAACAAGGGATAATTCTAATCCCAGAGCTTGGACCGAAGAGGGGAAGCTACTTTAACCCCTCATATCTCATGATTAGTAGCAGCTAGAGATATTGGTCTGGTCTTGTTCAAAAGCTGATAATCTAAGCTTTTAAAACAAGACATCAGCATTATTTCCACTACATCGGGTGAAATAGCTGTTAGAAGTCGAATCGGGAGTGATAGCAGCTGAAAGTGAAAGCATGTTTTCAGCTGCTTTCACTCCCCACCTGATTTCCAACAGCTATATCTCCCAGTGAAGTGATTCCAGTTTTGTTTTAAAGCTTAAATTGTCAGCTTTCAAGCAAGACTGGCCCCATATCTCTACCCAGTCAGAGGTATTAACAGTTAAAGCAGCCCCCCCTTCAGTTGGCTGTGATCTCAGCCAGCCTGGAGGAGGGGGAAGGAGCAGTGTGGGGCCGACAGGCTACAGGAAGAAGAGAAAAAAAATATATAAAAAAAAGACATATATACATTTGGAAACCTCATAATCGTAGTTTCCTACAGAATAAAGTAATAATTCTGTAATAATGTTACTTCTACTACACATTAAATACGGTAAAAATAAATCTCACAAAATAATGTTAAAATTGATGGGGGTTTTTTTTTCCCTTAAAAAAAAAAACAAAACTTAATTTAATACAGTAGTAAATAACCTAAAATGATTCCTCAAAATACTACAACTTGTCCTTCAAAAATTAAAGGTCTCATACAGCTAAATGGAAGAAAAAATAAGAAAGTTATGACTGCTGGAACACAGAAGGGGAAAAATGTTTCTGATCATCAGCGTAAAATAAGTTATGTCACTAAGGGGTTAAAAACGCACTTGTGTCCCCCTGAGTAGTGCGCCAACTATATTTACTTAAGACATAAATTCAAAATCTACAATAAAAAAGTGACATTTTCGGAAGGGTTTTGGTTTTTCAAAATTTTAATGTGACTGTTAAGGTGTCTTAGGTTATTTTCACAGTTTCGCTCCCGGATCCAGCAAAAACGCTTCCGTTACTGATAATACAACCATCTGCATCCGTTACTGAACAGATCCGGTTGTATTATCTTTAACATAGCCAAGACGGATCTGTCATGAACTCCACTGAAAGTCAATGGGGGACGGATCCGGTTTTCTATTGTGTCCGAGAAAACGGATCCGCCGCCATTGACTTACATTGTATGTCAGGACGGATCCATCTTACACATCGCGGACAGAAAAACGCAATGGGGACGCAACCAAACGGAACAGAAAGCATTCTGGTGCATTCCGTTTTGTTCAGTTCAGTTTTGTCCCCATTGACAATGAATGGGGACAAAACGGAAAGCGTTTTCCCCCGCTATTAAGATCCTATGACTGTATAGGGGGGGGGTGAATTTTAGCCTTGCTATTCTGGCCGCAATATCTGGACTCATTCCTACCGAACCAGTCTTTGATCACCATAAGATCCTATAGTGATCTATTACGGGTGCCTGAAAGCGGTCTAAGGGTCTGTTCAGACATGGTGGATTTGATGTGGATTTCTGGCACAGTTCCCCTCACCTCAGTGGATATGGGTCGAATCCGCAGTGAATCCGCAGCACAATCTGCAAGTGACATATGCTGATCTTGCTGTGGAATCACTGCGTCTGGGCTTAGAGCAAAAAAGTTGATCTATTCCATACAATAATATATAAAGTTCCTATACTCCAGAGACAGCCGGAATGTAGATGTATGAACTCAGCAGGAATGACAAGTGACAACATTACGACCTGAATCAGGCAATGACAATTGTAGCAATCGGATGTTTCAGTGAAATGTCCTGCGGAATTTTGGAGACAGGAACTAATTAAATTTCACGAGTCCAAATTCTCCTGATATTTAAAGTACAATATGCCGGAGAGTCCAAGGCCGTATGGTAACCTGCAGGCTAAAGTGTTATGTCAATGTCAGTTCTCTGTGGGTTTTGAGTAAGCATATGTTTAAGGATCTATGAGAGAGCGGCGACTAAAGGCAATTATCTACAAAGTAACCTTTCCATAGAGGAACCATGCCAGGAGCTCTGTCCAATTTACACAAATATTCTAACCGTTAACATATAAAACCCGCATTAATTTATCCAAAGATATCCCTGTAAAATGATTGCCTACCTCCAGGGCGAGTTTCACATCAGGAAGGCCATTTGGATCAAGTGACAAAACATGTGCTACATTCGATTTTTCAGGTCCCTTCCCCGAAGCCTTCTTGCCTTTCTCGGTAAGCAGACTTGTATCTGATCTTTTATTACTGTCTGACACAGGTATCCAGCGAAGAATTAAGCCTTTGGCTAAGGCATTGGACAGCATGACCAACAGCGCTGGGTTCCTGAATGGCAGATACAAGAGGAAAAGTAAGTTAGTGCTGTGCAGGGCTGGCTGGCTGGGTACTTACTATTGGAGGCCTTTCCTCTGCAGTCTCAGTGCCAGCATTTAACAATAATGCTGCGTCTGGCTGTAGAAAACATTTTCTGCTGACGAGTTTGCGATATTACAGATGTAGCAATAGTTAACATGATGGATGACATGTTACATAATTAACGGAGAGTGCTGCACCTCACTACACTATTAATGTGGTGCGCAGTGACTGGGCCTTAGATCGGACCAAAAAAACCCCCACCTCTCTTCTCCTCCTGCAGGCGCCTCCGCTCTTCGTGCAGCACTGCGTCTATGTACGCACTACACTTTGACCTGACATCGCACAGTGTGATGTCATAGGGTGCTCCTATGCACGCTACATCCCGTCCTGAAGCTGTGCGCTGCTAGGACTTATTGCAGTGCAAGTGTATAGAGAAGAACAGGGAGCGGTGAGTAACACCAGTGCTAGGACTAGGACATTATACTCACTGCTCCCTGGGCCTTGAAAATAGATCCATTTGTCCTCCTCCAGGGTCCCTTCCTGAGTTCAGGCCCCCATAGCAGCTGCTTCCCCTGCTTCCATGGTATCTACGCCCCTGGTACTGCACCGTTCTAATGGTAAGGCGGGTTTCATGCAGCCTTTTGCAAGGAAAAATAGTCTGTGTGATGCTGGCATTTCCCGGACTGACCATGGCTCCTCTAAGCCAAACTTACTGCATCATCTATGACGCTATGAGTTCCACCTTGTCCACTGGTCTACCGTTATGTACTCTCAGAACATTTGAGTACAAGTCTGTAGACCTGAGGTCGGGCTGGAACTCACAGCATCATAGATCACTATAAAGCAGTGAGTTTGGCTCAGAGGAACCACGGTCAGTCTGGGAAATGCGGGTGTCTCACGGACTGTTTTTCCCAGACTGCACACGGCTGTGTGAAACCTGTCTAAAGTGCATTACAACAGTGCACTTGGAAAGCACCATGGCACATACCATATACTATTGGCTCCACTCAGAAATAGCTGGGCTGCCATACAGGCGATGAAGTGGCACAAAACTATCCCACCGGCAGTGTAACTTCATTATAGTGACCACCAGGGGTCACAAAGGTCAGAACCCCCTAATCGGATATTGTCACCACTCCTGCCTGTTTTAATAGCCTCGTGCATCCCCATGTAATAACAATTCTGGAGCATCTATTCTTATGGCTCTATGTTGTGCCATTCCTTTATTATTTGCACTAGAAGTTATGAATTAATTGCTAGCAGTCTGCAGTAAGGGTACAGAGGGGAGGTAACCAGTTGGGGGTGTGTACCTGCACAGTCTGAAAATGGCAGCACTGATTGGTTAGAGTCAGTCTGTGCAGGTACACACCCCCAACTGGTTACCTCCCCTCTGTACCCTTACTGCAGACTGCTAGCAATTCATTCATAACTTCTAGTACAAATAATAGAGGGATGGCCCAACAAACAGCAATACGAACAGATGCTCCAGAATTGTTATTACATGGGGAATGCAATTACTACAGGCATGTTAGGAGAGGTGACAGGTCCTCTTTAAAACTGATGGCCTCTATCAATATCAGATTACTATGGGTCCAACTCTCAGCACCTTCATCAAGCAGTTGTTTGAAAGAGTCCAGGGTGCTCTGGTGAGTGCTGCAAACCCTTCACTTTGGGCAGCAGCTGTGCCTGGCATTAAAATTCACTACAACGTCATCCAATGGAAGTGAATGGGACTGAATTGTAATACCAATCACAGCCGCTGCTACAAGTATGGATCTGCTCTGGGTAGACAATGAAGAGAAGGCAGCACTCATCCGTGCACCCCGGGCCCTTCAAAAATTGAATAGTGAAGGTGCTCAGAGTTGGACCCCTGATCTATCCTAAAGACCCTCTTAATATTACACTGATGAACCACTGTAAAACCAACGACTTACCCACAATGTCCGGTTTTCTTAAGTGCTACAAGCAGTTTCTTTAGCGTCTCCACAAGCAATGTTAACCTTCCAGATGCAATGATATGCTGGTTGTGGTTTAGGATATAGACCGTGGCATTATGAGTTATCCAGGCCTCCTGCAGCTCGACACCCAACTCTGCGGCTTGCAGGAAGTTTTCTGTAGCGTACGCTGAAAGCTGTGAGATCCAATCCCTAGGCAGAAGGAAAGATGGGTCTTAAATGTCATAACTATCCTCTAATATATAGGTCTGTTTCAGTTCTTTACAGGGGCTTAACTATAGGGTGTCGCCCCCTAGGCCTTGATGCCTGAGGGACACCAAAGGCCCCACTGCCACCTACTAATAGCACATGGCAGATGAAGGTCTAATTGCGGATTGTGCATCAGATCTTATTAAAGCTTGTTAATTCTGTGCTGAAAATGTATGCAACTTTCTAATATACCTGAACATGTGTCCCAATTCAATATGTCTGCTTTCAGTCATTGAATCTAAACCTTCACATTTACTTCCAGGGCATAAAAAACTAAATTCTAATCATGTTACATGTGGTGATCGCACTGGTTCTTGTCTAGTTACATCCCAGTCACCACAAGCAAACTGTCCGCCTTATTTTCTATACCTCATTCACACTTGCACATTTACTGTAGGACATTAATGGGGACGAGGCGAGAAATCACTGCAAAAAATAAAAACATCCTGCATAATATGATAAATAAGTGGAAGTACATGGCTATATTTAACCCTTAGGTTTTTCGTTTTTGCGTTTTCATTTTTCTTCCCTATCTCCCTTTTTTCCCGTTCACATAGCTCTATGAGGGTTTGTTTTTTTGCGGTTGTACTTTCTTATTCCACCATTTAATATGGCATACAATGTAGTGGGAAGCGGTAAAAAAATTCCAAATGGGGTGGAATTGGAAAAAAACGCAATTCCTCCACCGTTTTACAGGTTTTGTTCCCACAGTGTTCCGTGTGCAGCAAAGCTGACCTGTGCCCTTCATTCTCTGGGTCAGTACGATTACAAGGACACCCCATATGTATATGTTTTTTATGTATAAATAGCGTAAATTAAATTTAAACTTTGAAAACAAATTTTTTTTTACATCACCATATTCTGACCTCAGAATCTACTGGGGTGTTTAGGGGCTTATTTTTTGCAGGACAATCTTTACTTTTTCTTGATACTATTTTGTGTGACTTTTTGATCACATTTTAATACATTTTTTGTGGAAAAAGAAGCAATGAAAAATGGTAAATTGGCCATTTTGACCCTTTTTTCCATTACGCCATTCGCCATATTGGAAAAATATTTTTACATTTTAATAGTACAGGCGTTTTCAGTCGGGGTGATACCCATAAATTTTTCTGTTTTTTGTTATTTAGGTTTTTTTTTTAATTATACGGAAAGGGGGGTGATTTAAACGTTGATATTTTTCAATTTTTTATATATTTTTAACAGTTTGTTTTACTTTTTTGTAATGATTTTGAAGCTTATATTTGAGTGTACACAATCCATTTTTTAATTTTTAATAATCATGGCTTTTAAATTGCATTTAGTACTATTGCCCATTTCTGATGTTGGCCTGCTACCTGGGGGCCAAAATAAGAATTGCAGCTTCAATGCCCTCAGCCTCTTCAGTGAGGCTGAGCGCATTGAAATTAATTACCCGCATTGTCATTGGCCACAGAGCATTTTGGTAACAAGCCCAGAGGCGTGAGCTTCCAGGTTTTTGACCCTTTAGATGCCGTGATCTCACTTGATCATAGTACCTAAAGGCTTTAATTACCGCGATTGGTTTCACACAGCAGAGACCTGAAGGCCATGACGCTGCACATGTATGGCGCTGGTAGCGAAAGGAATAAAGATAAATCAGTGTAAATAATTGCACTCACATCATAGATACAAAAACTATATATAAATTAAACTTCATTGTGACATGATAAAATCTGAGAATCTTAGCCAATATATTTTGATCAAAACACATTAGCGCCCGCCCACCTTTGCCAAGGTGGTCTCAGTCAGGCAGGAACCTACTCTATTTGTTATCTGTCTCTATACCATTGAGCATCTACATTCTGCATATAATGTGCTGCTACTTGTTACCTCGTGTGCAGTCAGGCATCCAATGAGAGGAGGAGCCTGCACAGCTATACTGTATGTACCACCTAATCAAGGTAGCCTGTGGAATAGGTGGGATAATAGAAGTGCACTGGAGAGAGCCACTCCTTAGAGGGGATAGTCGGAGTGCATTCAGACTAGGACCTAGCTACACCATCAAATACATACTACGGGAAAAAAGCAGGGTCTGCTCTCCTGAATGTATCTGTCCAATGGCGTAGAGACAGGTATCAAATAGAGTAGGTTCCTGCCTGACTGAGATCACCTCGCTGTGGTAGGTGGGCACAGATGTGTTTTGATCAAAATATATTGGCTGAGAGTCTCAGATGTTATCATGTCAGAGTGAGGTTTAAGTCTATGTATCTATTATGTGAGTGCAATTACTTAGTGATTTCTCTCAGGTCATTATTTGGGATCAGTACCTGTAAGCCCAAACCAGGAGTGGAAGTTAAAGAGAAAAAGTATAATGAAAAAATATGCACCTCTTCTGGATTTGGCTTACAAATGATGATCTAAATGCTGTACACAAGTGTGAATGAGGCCGTCCATACTGTACAAAGCTTGACGCATGTGTTTGTCTTTCAGGGGTAACAGGACGTCCACTTTGGCAGTTTTCTAATACACAAAGCATTTAGGGTACTTTTTTAACATCATCATAAGCCCCAATAGATCCCATGATACCACAGTCTACAGCTGAAACAGATAGCAATGCTACCATTTGTATGGGACTATGGGGATCATTAATGAAGCTGAAATACACCTACAGTATATTCTGCAAGATCTAAAAAAGTGGGCATGGCGCGGGCGGGGAAGTGGACAGGCCAGTAGGCCCGTCTCATTAACTATTTTCTACGCCTGTCTATATGTAAGACAGCTAGGAATATGTCTGTCATTTAGAAGCAGCAGTGGATCCGCCCAAGTTATGAAAAGGCCAGCCCTCTTCATAGCTCCAGCGGATCCACCGCCAGCTTAGGGGTTTATTAAAGGGGTTGTCCCACGAAAAAATATTCTACAGTTTTCAAACCAGCTCCTGGATCTGAATTCTTTTGTAATTGCATGTAATTAAAAATTTAGCATAACCACTGAATTATTTAATAAAATCTATCGGTATTGCGCCACCTGCTGTTTGTTATTTTCTTATTTCTTTGACCTGCTCACTGAGAAGGCCACACATGCTCAGTTTCATCCTTCAGCTGCCTCCTGAGCTGTGATAGGGTGAGCTGAGACACGCCCCCTGAGCTGTGATAGGGAGAGCGGAGACACGCCCCCTGAGCTGTGATAGGGAGAGTGGAGAGACGCCCCCTGAGCTGTGATAGGGAGCGCTGAGACACGCCCCCTGAGCTGTCAACTTGATATAAATCTAGCAGAGCAATGAATGGGGAGATCTCTGGATCCATGTGAGGTGCAGGGCTGGTTCTAGCTTTGTTATAAAGGTATTGTCATGTCCTATACGATGTCTGATTTTAATTTTTTACATTATTCATGGGATAACCCCTTTAAGATCGTAGCCTGAAACAGCGGTCTTAATAAATGTGCCCCCATGCCTTCAGAGCTCTGTGCACAGGTAGAAACAGGCTATTTTAATCAGACTGCTACTGGATAAGACGAACATGGCCTGGCAAACTTAGCCCGTCAATGTTTCTGACTACCATACAGCTGGGTATAATGAATGCTGTCACCTCCTCCTCTTCTTCTCATAGTCTTCTTTAGGCAGTATGTAATGTGATCCTTTAATGTGCTGACAGTCCAACTCGAACTCTCAAAATGGAGGAGGGCCTCTGATAAGTGGAGAAAGAAGCATTCTTCTCTAATAAGATATATTACACAGTTTCTTATGTTCACTTGTACTACTGATTTACATTTAGGTTTGTTGAAAGATCGCTGGCGATTTAAAGAGGTTGTCTCTATTACAAAGTCCACATTCAATTAAGTGGTTTATCCCATGATTACTATAAAAAAATGAAAATCAGATATCGTGTAATAATGACAGCCTCTTTCTTACAAAGCTAGAACTAGCCCTGTACTTCACATGGATCCAGAGGTCCACCATGAATTGCTCTAATTGCTCTGCTGGGGTCATGTCCTGCCTGCTGCAGATAGTGGCAGTAGAAGCATGGAACCAAACATGTGCATCCACCTCAGCGAGGTGGCCATGGAAATCAGAAAAGGAAGGAACAGCAGGTGGCGCTATACAGATACATTTCACTAAATAACTCAGTGGCTTTACTGAATTTTTAACGCAATTACAAAAGTATTCAGATCCAGGTGCTGGTTTGAAAACTGTAGAATATTTTTTGTGGGAATCTCATCTAATGGCATGGAGTCCAAAAATTGTCTCAACACAAGATACTCATTTATTAAATAGGAACTGTGTAATGCTTCATCCCTCCTGGAGTGGCACTGCAGGATAACAGAACACTTGTTGCTAGATTACACCACAAAGTATGGCTCATCGATGTGAGTACCAGCACCCAGTGATCAGCATATGGTAGGAAATATCTTAAGGTATGGAGAATTTTTGGCAGTGCGAAGTCTCCATACAGAAGTGGTCCCTCTAAGGTTACTTTCACACCAGACATTTTGCTGGATCCGTCATGGATCAGCAAAAACATGAACAGATCCGGTTGTATTATGTCTTATATAGCCATGACGGATCCGTCATGAACACATGAACACCATTGAAAGTCAATGGGGGACGGATCCGTTTTCTATTGTGTCAGAGAAAACAGATCCGTCCCCATTGACTTACACTGTGTGTCAGGACGGATCCGTCTTGCTCCGCACCACATCGCAGAGAGAAAAATGCTGCTTGCAGTGTTATTCTGTCCGTGATGGGGATGCAAACAAAGGGAACAGAATGCATTCTGGTGCACTCCATTTCGTTCAGTTCTGTCCCCATTGACAATGAATGGGAACAAAATGGAAGCATTTTCCGCTGCTATAGAGATCCAAGGACGGATCTCAATAGCGGAAAGGGAAAGCGCAGATGTGAAAGTAGCCTAAGACATTCAGCACCCTGCCTAAGTCGCTTCCAAGGCATCACACTCATCCAGCTCGAATCCTACTCCGTACTGTTCAGGGGTAAGCACCAAAAAAGCTGTTTACGGATTGATATCTAGCGTAGCTATAGACCCTTGTCAAATCCCAAGGCTTGTTGGAAAGTCATGCATAGGGGGCGCTAGAGAGATGGTTTTCTTTCTCATTGCAAAAAGGTAATATCCAAATGGGACAAACCATTTAAAGGGCAACAAGTACCAAAGTAGTGGCAGAAATCTCCTAGACCCCACCACAATATTTTATATCATACAGTACTAAACAGGCTTAAAACACATGATACACCTCACACGATTACTTCACTGCACAAGAAGCTGGATGCCCACTTACCGTATAGCTCCGCCATGCTCCTGTGTTGTAAGAGGGCTACTGGGGCCTCAACAGAACTGCATTCTCTGCAGGCCCTATTTCTACTCCACTGCTGTTACTATATATATATATATATATGGAATATAAAAGTAAACTTATGATGAGTTTGTGTTTAATTAACATTGGAGCGAGGACGTACATGGGATTCTTCCTTATTGATCCTGACAGCATCCCTGAAGAACATGTAAGAGCGCTGAACCAGAACCTCTGGGAACCAGAGACACAGAACTGCCAGCAGCTTCAGGCTCCATGTTCACAGACAATGTCATATCACATGCATCAACCTCCGACCGTAAACTCTGCCCGCGTCACAGCTAGCCCCGCTATCAAGGAATAAGAGTCGTAGTCTCTGCACGGAGAGTTGTCATTAAACTAATTAACCCTAATGTCAAGATTGAAAAAGTGAGGATGCCCCCAAAAATATATTTTTTTTCTTAAAACCATTTGCATTCTCAGAGCAAGGAGGCTTTTTTTTGTGGGGCATTTTGTACTTTTCATTGGTAGCATACTCGGGTTCATCGGATGTATTAATTAATCCCTTCCAGACACAGCCAGTTTAAGAAGCAAGCCTACAGCATTTTTGTAAATCTGACATGTGTCACCTTAAGTGGTAATAACTTTAGAACGTCCAAGAGCTTCTGAGATTGTTTTCTCTTGACACATTGTACTTCATGTTAGCAGTGAATTTGGGTGGATATGTCTTAGCTTCATTTATAAAAGAAATTCAAAATGTAGAGAAAATGTGGAAAAATTAGCAATTTTCTAAATTTGAATTTCTCTGCTTTTAAAAGGGTTCTCCCATGACTAATGTAAAAACTGAAAATCAGACATGATGATGATCTCTATTTAACAAAGCCAGAACCAGCCCTGTACTTCACATGGAACCAGAGATCTCCTCATTCATTGCTCTGCTAGATTTATATCAAGATGACAGCTCAAGGGGAGTGTCTTTTCTGTTGCAGCTCAGGGGGTGTGTTCAGGCTCCACAAATCACAGCTCAGGAGGCAGTTGAAGGATGAAACTGAGCATGTGCGGCCTTCTCAGTGAGCAGGTCAAAGAAATGAGAAACAGAACAAGCAGCAGGTGGCGTTATACAGATACATTTTATTGAATAACTCAGTGGTTATGCTAAATGTTTAATAAGATGCAGTTACAAAAGTATTTAGATCCAGGTGCTGGTTTGAAAACTGTAGAATCTTTTTCGTGGACAACCCCTTTAAGACAGTTAGTGATATCTTAACAAATAGTTATTAATTAACATTCCCCATACGTCTACCTCATGTTGGCATCATTTTGTAAATGTAATTTTATTTTTTAGGATGTTAGAAGACTTAGAATTTGTTGCAATATGAAAATTGCAATTTCAGTGTCCAATATATTGTGCCCATCATGTGCCAGTGTCAAAAGCAAGCCCTCTTATTATTGTGCCCTGCTGCCTGCTGGTTGTAGAGCGCCGGGCACATTTTGAGGCCCAGTGCGGTGATTTATGCCTCTTGTTCTGACAACGGGGGGGGGGGGGGGGGGGGTGTGTGGCTCTCCTGAGGACATTGTGTATTGATGGGTATGTTACTATTAGCTACTTATTGTTTGCCTATGTTATACTGATCACTTGCGATAACTGTCTTCATATATCTTTGGGGTGATGTCTGTATACTTGGGCATTTGCCTGTTATTTACTTGGGGTATATCCCCCCCCCAACCTTTTTTTTGCTGTATATAGGTATAATGTGGACGTGTGGACGTTTTTATCCCTTATTACATTGGTTACCATGGGCAACCATTTGTATATGTTCCCAATTACCTATGCACCTGCATATTCTGTGGGTTTCTCATATCTCTTTTTAATGTATTTATTCAAATAAAAACTTCTATTTTTCTGAGCTGCATAGACTCTGTTGTTCTTTGTAGGTTATTGTATTATTCATAAAGTTGGCTCCATTTTTTAGGGGTTATAGACATCGATATTATACCTTTACGTCTTTTTCTGTATATTTTCTTGATGTGTAATCTATTTGTCATATTGTTCTGACGACGGTAGAGGCTCTGGGGTGAAATAACAAATGGAACCCCCTGAGAAGTGACCTTATATCAGAAACTCCACCCCTCAAATTATTAAGAGGAGGAGCGAGCATTCTGATGCCACTGAAATTTTGTAGATATTAATCCATAGAGGACTGTGCAAAATGAAGGCTGCAGTTTTTCCACAGATATGGCATTTCAGTTCTCAATAGCTTGTGCCCAGTTGGTGCCATCTGACACTCATTCAGAGATTTGCTGTGGGGCCCAGTCAGTTCTAGTTACGCCACTGAGGGGCCGTATACCTGTACAGCCACAAATAACCATATTGTCCTCCATGCGGCCTGTGTCTGTCCTTTCTGGTGTAATAACCATACAATGGATTTTAAGTTTTCCTCCCTGGATATAAAAACATGACTTTTGCAGGAGCCCTTCACTTAGGGCTTATTTTCACTGCCTCGCATCTGGTGTTCTACAAGTTCTTCATTGAAGTGATTGCACATATTTTGTCACTTAAGTTTTGCCTTCTGTAATCTCTGCATTGTTCAGCACCGCACCCTGCTCTTCACTGACAAGAACACTTCACCGCGCGCTCTCCGAGACGCACTTTTCAGCCGCGATGTTTTACATGATTGTTACGGAATATCAACTTGTGCTAAGCCTTTGCTTTAATGGCAGAATTACGAAGAAATCAAAACTGGAGGAGATGAGAAGAAGTTATCCCACACATCTAATGACATTCCTATTGAATTCTAATGCAGAACGATCTGAATAATGTGAAACGGGTTCTCTGGATGGAGAATGAATAAGATTGGACTGTTTGACTCTACACAAGTGATGAGCATATACTACAGTCCCCGCAATCCCTGAAAGGAGATCTTGAAGCATTGCAGCTTATCAACATCCAAAATTCAGAGTCTGTGCGCTCTGAGGCAGTCAGAGCATGCTGGGAGTTGTAGTTTCCCAACAGCAGGAGGGCCACAGGTGGCAAACTACTGTCTGAGGGGTATACTGACTACAAAGGAGCCATTGGCATAAAAACTTTACGGAAGTATTGGAATTGTGACCTCTACTCATGAGCAAAAGGTTGCCTTCTCCAATGAATAACGTTTTCTGCTTCATTTAAAGGGTTGCTGTCATCAGTTTTTTCGGTATGAATCAGGCTGACATTAGAGATGTGCTAATGTCACCTGATTCCAAATATATATCTGTTTTATTTACTGGTGCCCCCATTTTTATATAAAATGAACTTTGATTTTATGCTAATAAGGCCTCTAGGTGCAAGGGGCGTTACCCCTTAACTGCCTGGTCCTGTCAATCAACAGAGCCTCTAGGAGCAGGGGTAACGCCCCTTGCACCTAGAGGCCTTATTAGCACAAAATAAAAGTTCATTTTATATAAAAATGGGGGCACCAGTAAATAAAACAGATATATATATTTGGAATCAGGTGACATTAGCACATCTCTAATGTCAGCCTGATTCATACCAAAAAAACTGGTGACAGAAACCCTTTAACGCATGGACGTTGGTGTGTCAGGTGAGAAACATCAGAGAACAAACATCTGGCAAACAATGCCGGGGAATACAAGCTATTGTCAGCATTATGGTCTGGAGGATGTTTTAGTGGCATTCTATGGGCCCACTTATCCATGTGGAAGGCACCCTCAACCGATCTGGACATGAATCCATCCTTGCAGATCACGTACACCCACACATGCTGATTGTGTTCCCTGGGGCAGATGAGATCCTCAAGTAAGAGAATGCGACATGTCACACAACTAGACATGTCTGACATTGGTTGGAACAGCATCACCAAGACTTTAAAGTACCAGCCTGGCCCTTTACTTCCCCAGACTTGAACCCAACTGAGCAACTGTAGGGCCACTTCAATTGTCGTGTTTGCTCTATGGATCTTCCCCCATGTACCCTCCAGCAGCTGTGGAGGTACTGCCGTCAACATGGCTTCAGATAACTGTGACAACCAAGCAGGACCTTACTGAGTCACCCCCAGCCATCTACATAGCTGCTGTCCGTGCTGCACACAAAGGTGACTCTATATTAGCTGGTGGTCAATCAGCTGTGTATATGCATGCATGATAATGAGCAAAAGACACTCTATTTACCCATTCCGGATAACAGACAGCATGACAGCAGGGGGCCAAGGCTGAGACAAGTCGAGTATAGGGTAAACAAGGTGCCCACTGTGCAGGTCCCACATGCGCCCAGTGCAGACACCTCTTTATTACATTCATATTCCCTAATAATGCAATTGAATAAGGTTGGACCATGTGCAGGGGTGGACTGGGAACTTAAAGTGGCCCTGGAAAAAATACCAAAAGTGGCCCCATTTTGTAGTTGGGTCCAAATTGATGGAAGGCAGGGCCAGCAGTATCATATTGTGGCACATTATACAGAGCCAAATACCACAGTCCATCACAAAATACTGCCAGCAGTACAACATACATCCTCAAAAACTTCCACTTGCTGACAATTAGGAGGGCCCAGATGGCCCCTGGGCATCGGCCCACCGGGAGATTTCCCTGTAAGGTCTATGGCCAATCCGCCCCTGACCATGTGACAACCCCCCTAATGGACTGGGACTCACATGGGACACGTTCTGCAGCGTTCATTTCATTCTGCAGTCAAAATGTTCTCCAAGTACGGTAAATAAATCGTTTTGGGGCAGAAGACAGATTTAAATACCCTGAGGCCCCTAATAATCTAGTATGTATAATTATTACCTATACAGGATCCAATCTGGGTCTTCATCCAGCTTTACAGGAATGTAGGAAGATGGACGAGTGCTTGTGTCTTCGGGTGGAAGTGGACTTTCATTCAATTTACAGCCTTCAGACTTTAGAAAGTGTATTGTAGCCTAATGGATGAAAATGGTTTTATCACCTTGTATAATGGTTTTATCACCTTGTATAATACAGTCAATAGCCTGCTTTAGCCGTCTTTGCAAAAAGCCTCATTAATCTTTTAGTTGAGCAGACTCTACCCCACAACATGGTTTTACTTTTCTCACAAATAAAGTGTTGGCAGAACTTTTCTTGCAGGTGTTACAGCTAAGAAGAGTCCTATGTAACTTGCTAAGCCATTGGGGGAGTTGCCTTGTGGCCTTCAAAAGAAAGACAAAGTGTGCATTAATGGGCTATTGGTACATGGCTTGGTATTGCAGCCCAGGCCAATTCACTTGAAAAAGACTGAGCTGCACTTGGCTTCCTTTGATTGGACCAGGGGCGTACTGTAGCTATAGGCGGTGCAGAGGCAGCAGTCGCAACCGGCCCAGGGGTCTGAGGGGAACCAAAAACCAGTGTGCCACATAAAAAGACACCGGTATCATAGAAAGTGCATGCTGGTCAAGTTACACCTCCGGCTGGAGGGAAGGGGCTGGGTCAAAAATTTGGCATGGGGGGGGGGGTTGCTGTTTCAATTTTTGCAATCAATTTTTGAAGGCTATGTGCTTCCCTGCCCCTGACCACAAAGCACTGAGGGAAAGGGGCCCAAGCTGAACCCTAGCACCAGGGCCCATGAGCCCTTAGCTACGCCCCTGGATTGGACACTGTATAAATTAGAGCTCAGGCCTTCAATTGGCCTCATTTTAAGAAGATGTTGTCCAGTTAGGATAACTCCTTAAAGGGAATCTGTCAGCTCTGAAACACCCTCAAAACTACAGTAAGCGGTGTATAGTGTAAGTGACATCGAGTCTGGTTGTGTAATTTTTATCTTCATACTCACTTCCATTCTGACGCTGTGCTCTGACAATCCTGCAGTAAAATGCACTCACTGGACTCCGGTGCTCACTTATATAATGGAGAGGACTCAAAGAAGAGTCCTCTCAATGTATTTTACTGCTGGTTTGTGGGAGCACAGCGACGGAATGGAAGTGAGTATGAAGATAAAACTTACATATCCGGATTCAGCATCACTTACACTATACATCTCTTACTCTAGTTCAGGGGGTGTTTCGGAGATGACAGGTTCCCTTTTAAAATTGAACGTTACAGAATGCCTTATAATACAGTGCTACTCCCAGTCTCTCTAATTGGAGCAGCACCGCAACAACCACCTTCGTCCAATACACAATGTAGGAAGCTGTGTAATTCCAGCGCCAAAGCTACTCCCAAACAGCTAATCATGGGGGTATTTGATGTCGGACAATCAGATATTGATGGCCTATCCTGAGTATAGGCCATTAATATAAAAGGAGTGGACAACCTCTATTAGGAAAAGCATAAGGGTACCCGTACATGGTGCTTCGCAGCTACTGTAAGCGCACATAGGTTACCTCGGGTTGCCAGGCTGCACATGCACACTTTCACTTTTCTTAAAGGGTTTCTGTCACCAGTTTTTTCGGTATGAATCAGGCTGACATTAGAGATGTGCTAATGTCACCTGATTCCAAATATATATCTGTTTTATTTACTGGTGCCCCCATTTTTATATAAAATGAACTTTTATTTTATGCTAATAAGGCCTCTAGGTGCAAGGGGCGTTACATCTGCTCCTAGAGGCTCTGTTGATTGACAGGACCAGGCAGAGAAGAAACACTCCATTCACCATAGCTTTTAAGGACCTTCAATGATGTCATGACCATGTGATCAGTCACATGGTTAGGATCACACAAACAGCCTGTCTCCTCCTAAACCATGTGACTGATCACATGGTCATGACATCATTGAAGGTATTTGAAAGCTATGGTGAATGTAGTGTTTCTTCTCTGCCTGGTCCTGTCAATCAACAGAGCCTCTAGGAGCAGGGGTAACGCCCCTTGCACCTAGAGGCCTTATTAGCATAAAATAAAAGTTCATTTTATATAAAAATGGGGGCACCAGTAAATAATACAGATATATATTTGGAATCAGGTGACATTAGCACATCTCTAATGTCAGCCTGATTCATACCGAAAAAACTGGTGACAGAAACCCTTTAAGTCTCATGGTTTAAGTTGCAAGTACAAGTGCAGCCCGGCAATGGTGGTAATCCACCTGTGGTTACTGGACCCGGGTAGCATAATGCGGAAACCCTTTGGGTGATCATAACCAATGAGTCTACTTCTCACTACTTACCAATTAATCTACTTACTTAGCACACATTTTGATCAAATTGTATGAGTCTACCTGCTATGACAGGGCAGCCTTACTCAATTGTGCATGAAGTGCAGTAAATATGGCAGTAATTTCATTGAAATAATAACAATATTAAGTTTGTGTATAAGGCTGCTATCACATCAATGTTTTCCCTTCTGCTATTAAGATCCGTCACAATACCAGAGGAAAAGGCTTCAGTTTTGTCCCCATTCATTGTCCATGGGGACAAAACTGAACTAAACGGAATGGAGTGCACCATAATGCGTTCCTTTCCGTTGGGTTGCATCTCGATCGCGGACAGAAAACCACTGCAAGCAGAGATTTTCTGTCCAGCATGGGATGCAGAGTGAGGCGGATCTGCAACACAATGTAAGTCAATGATGCCGGATCCGTTTTCACTGACAGAAAAGAAAACTGATCCAGCACTAAAACCATTGTATGGTTATTTTAGAGATGATACAACCGGATCCGTTCATAACAGATGCAGTAGGTTGTATTATTATGACGGGAGTGTTTTTGTTGATCCATGAATACTTGTGTTTATTTGCTTGCTTTAGTTTTTCAGTCATGGCATATTTGCACCAGTCCATTTTTTTCATTTTTTTAGGAGGTGACCTCCAAACTGCCCAAGCTTTTTTTTTTTTAAAGGGTTTCTGTCACCAGAAATAACCCTATTAAACCAAGTGTCATTTGCAATGAGCAAATGACACTTGATTCCAGTAATGTTACTATTATACTTCTCAGTAACGGCGTTTTGCTAAAAATAGCGATTTTATAATATGCTAATGACCTCCCCTAGGTGCAGTAGGCGTGAACCTGCACCTAGGAGAGGCCATAATAACGCCTCTTACCACGCCCCCGGTCGCGCTGATTGACAGGGCCGGGCAGCCAGCTCTTTCGGCTCCCGGCCCTGTACGAACCCGAAATCCCGCGCCTGCGCAGTAATGAAGCCGGGACCCGGGCGGGCGCCGGCTCTCAATGCGCGCTGATCGCAATGCGCAGGCGCGGGATCAGCGCGCATTGAGAGCCGGCGCCCGCCCGGGTCCCGGCTTCATTACTGCGCAGGCGCGGGATTTCGGGCTCGTACAGGGCCGGGAGCCGAAAGAGCTGGCTGCCCGGCCCTGTCAATCAGCGCGACCGGGGGCGTGGTAAGAGGCGTTATTATGGCCTCTCCTAGGTGCAGGTTCACGCCTACTGCACCTAGGGGAGGTCATTAGCATATTATAAAATCGCTATTTTTAGCAAAACGCCGTTACTGAGAAGTATAATAGTAACATTACTGGCATCAAGTGTCATTTGCTCATTGCAAATGACACTTGGTTTAATAGGGTTATTTCTGGTGACAGAAACCCTTTAAGGTAAAGAGGTATACCCATCTGGGATATCAATAGCATATCCAGTGGCTATGCCTTAAATGTCCCAGATGGGACAATCCCATTAAAAAAGAATAAAGCTGGTCCCTAACTATTCTGGGCGTCTTTGTTAGACCTAGGCCCAAAACAGAGAAGTCAGTCATCTATTGTACAGGCGCACTGTCTAGTGCACGGCCGCCGTGTTGTGGAACGTGAGCTAACAGTTTGATCAAAACGCGCACTAAGACGCTCTTAAGATTTATAAGTATGGTGCACAATAGCAATAGTGTGAAATAAAGTAATACATATTTTACATGGCGACTTCTATAGTGATGCCTGCAGGGTGCTGCTGCTTCTCTGTGCTTGTCTGCAGCTTTGCAGGAGGAGACTTCACACAGGGTTTCATTGTAGCCAGTTTCCACGCAGACACATATATCTGCATGGGAGCTGCATACCGAAAGCATAATTAACACTACATTCAAAGTTGCTTTAGTATGGCACCTAGTATACATTGTCATGTTGCCTCTGCTACCGTGCACAACACTGACCTCTGCGTTGATAAATCGAATTTCAGCAAGTATCCGTAATAAGACCTTTTCATCACTGAATAATTCTAATATTGGCTTTGAAGAGTCCAGCTCTGAGTTCCTCCCCTCGTCCACCGCGCTGGGGGCAGGACTTTTAGTTTGTGCTAATAAAAAAAGTGACAATAAAACATAAAAGAAAACAATTAATTTCTTCTGTAGGAATGAAGCCACATGCAAGATGAACAGCATCATTTTCACCCAAGAGGAATCAGAACTTAGAAGCAGGCCGTCAATGAGGGCTTTTTCATGATCTTCAAGACAGGACAGGAAGGTTTTGTACTCGTCAGAAATAACATACAAAAGGTCCTTTTAGGCCACATGCACACGACTATATGTTCAATCCGCGTTCCAGTCACCATTTTTTGCAGATCAGAAGCCGACCTATTCATTTCAATGGGACCGCTAAGGAGGTGAACAGCACACATTGTGCTTTCTGCATCCATATGTCCATTCTGCGACGCCGCAAAAAAGAGAGACCGTGTCCAATACTTGAATACCAAACCTACTTCCCCTTCTAGAGTAACATTAACTCATATACATAATAGGCTACAAAAACCAATAAGAGAAAGCTGAAAAGCGTGTCAGGCCGTGGTGGTGGTCTGACCCAGGGGGGTAGCTAAAGGCTCATGGGCTCTGGTGTAAGGGTTCAGCTTAGCCACAATCCCCCACCCCATCCCCATCCCCACCCCCCGTCCCTCAGTGTTTTGTGGCCAGAGGCCGGGAAGCATATAACCTTTCTGCTGCCTGAGGCACAAATTTAAACGCCACCCCCATCCCCTTGCCAAATTTGTGACGTAACCCCTTCCCTCCAGTCAGAGGTGTAACTTCACTATCATGCACTTTCTATAATACTGGTGTCTTCTTATGTGGCACAAGGGTCATTGGGTCCCCTCAGGCTATTGGGCCCGGTAGCGACTGCTACCTCTGTACACCCTATAGCTACACCCCTGGTCTGACCTGATGCGGGACTGTATACTTTGGTTGGTATTATTAATTAGCTTACATCTTTATTATAGTACTTTACTGTTACATTGGATTGTACCTTTTCCAGTATATTTAGCTGAATTTTCAGGTACATTGTACATTGCTATGCTGTGGTCCTAATACTATCCAATTATTTTGCACTTGCACTTTATATCTATCCTGTAGTCGGACCACCACATTTGTGTTGTTTTTAATCTTTAGTCTGTGTATGCCAATCACGTTGTTAATATGTGTTTAATAAAATATAATGGTATAATCATGTTTACAGTGTGACTATTAAGTGATTTATTATCTAACTACATATACTCTTATTGGTTTTCATGTCCAATACTTGTCCATTTTGCGGAGAAGCATAGGACAATTCTGGAGCAGTTAAAAAAGCAATGTCGGCATGTACTCGGCCAGTAGCCATGTTTTGCGGATCTGTGATCTGCTGACCGCAAAACGGATATGGTCGTGTGAATGAGCCCTAAAGCTGTGGAAACGTTGTGGACTATAAACTGCAGTACTACATAATGGTAGGGGTTACACTGACTCGGGACCAATTGTAATACATTGTCAGGACTGCTGAGCTTGTCCACACAGTAGAGATCTGCAGTCCTCACAATGTATTAGTTGAACTTTGCGGTGGCCCTGTGGGGGGAAAGGGAGCGATGGTCAATCAAGACATCATTTAGCAATTTCAGGTCAGTCTCAACAGGACTACTCATGTAGTACTGCGGTTTATAGTGCATAATGTAGGTGACAGACTCCCTTTAAAGGAGTATTTCTCATCCTAGACAGGATGTGTCATAAATGTCTGCACTTATCCTCAGAGCAGGAGTCCCCTGACCCCATCACACTAGTTGAGCTTCTAGATGTTTCTCCTACAGAAGTGGATGGAGTCACTTCATTCATTCTCCCCCTGCATCGGGAGGTCACTGGTTGGGGAAGAGGCAAGGAATTTCAAAATGGAGAGGTGAGCTGCTGCAGCGGTGACCCACTACAACCAATTATTGGCTGCAGGGATCACAAGTCCTTGTATCAAGAGATCATCGCTGCAGCAGTAAGAGGAGAATGGTGGGGGATGAGGCAGCCTTGGAAATGGAGCAGCAGGTCACTATACTTCTTCTATGTAGTTATACTATGCAGAGCAGTTTTAAATATATTGGGGGTCATTTACAAAAAGATATATGACAGATTTGTGGCTTCTTCCCCGCTCACGCCAGGTCTAAAATTGTGGGCGTGGTGTGGGCCTGGCAGGCCCGTCTCATTCATCATTTTCTACGCCTGGTTTAGGGTAGAAAATGGCCTTGCTGTCTTACAGTTAGAATCGGCGGCGGATATGCTGAAGTTATGCCTCTACATAACTTCAGTGATCCCCCGCCAGGGCAGGGGTGTAATAAGACTGGCATGTAAAACGTGCCCTATTGTGTTCCTTGGACAACCCCTTTAAAGGGTTTCTGTCACCAATTTTTAACATATTAAACAGGATGAAATTTCAAATGTGTAAATGTCCCCTGATGCTAAATATGTATTTTACTTTATTGCCAGTGCCCCCGTTTTTGTGTAATTTAACCTTTTATAATATGTTTATTAGCCTCCTAGGAGTACGGGGGGCGTTACCCCTGCACCTAAAGGCTCCATTTCCCCACCTCGCAAAACGCCTCCTTTTGCTTGACAGGGCCAGGCAGCTTTCTCCATCTCTTGCCGGCCCTGTCTGCGATCCAAATCCTGCGTCTGCGCCGTGCGTCCTTCATTCGGCGCAGGCGCAGTGAGTGCAGCAGACTGCCAGGCTCCTGACTTCCTCACTGCGCCAAATGAAGGACTCACGTCGCAGGCGTGGGATTTGGATCGCAGACAGGGCCTGCAGGAGATGGAGAAAGCTGCCTGGCCCTGTCAATCAAGACAAAGGAGGCGTTTTGTAAGGTGGGCAAACGGAGCCTCTAGGAGCAGGGGTAACGCCCCCCCTACTCCTAGGAGGCTAATTACCATATGATAAAAGGTTAAATTACACAAAAACAGGGCCACTGGCTAAAAAGTAAAATACATATTTAGCATCAGGGGACATTTACACATTTAAAATTTCATCCTGTTTAATATGTTACAAATTGGTGACAGAAACCCTTTAATGTGTACCTAGAGGTACCATAGAGCCTGCGGAGGCTTCATGTCTTTTGGCTGCAGTCACGGAGATTTCATCCAGGTAAACACCTTAATGATGGGGCACTAAACTGCAGAACTGCAGTGACATTATACTTACAGACATCAAGCTTGGAAATACTCCACCGTCCATCATCATATAACAGGCAGAAACAGCACGCTGCCCTACAGACATCCCAGACCTCTTGCTTCCGAGCCAGCTTGGCCAAATCTGCCCACAGCCTGACCCTACACATGAAAACATGGGAAGCAAAGACCAGTAATGGTTCATTATTGAATTCCAGGGAGACATTTAATTCTTTAGAGTATCACAACTATAAACCAGTACTTGCCATACAGGGACCTAATGGGTCCAATTGTTTAGAAAGTAAAGCTTGTAACTGGATTAAAGGGTTTGGAGCATCTCACACATTGGTGGCATAAGTCTCTAGGATATGCCACCAACGTCCGATAGGTGCGGTTGCAACCTCTGGGACTCGCATCTGTCTCTAGAACAGGGGGCTTCCAAAATGAACGAGAGCACAAGCACCCTCCGTTCACTTCTATGGGAGTGCCAAATATAGCGGAGCGCCGGACCAGCTATTTCCAGAATTCCCATTGAGGTTAAAGAAGGACTCCAGCAAAAAAATGTTATTCTCTGACCTGTTAGAAAGGTGCATGATATAATCTATAGTGAATGTCATCTTCTTATCAAAGAATGTAATTGTGAGTAAAAACCTCTCTTCTTATTGTAGCTGGGTCATGTGACCAACTCCCTGACCTCCAACTGACCCAGGACAGAAAGCCAGTCACTGCTCTATTCATTCCTATGAGACTGGAAGTGAGGCTCCCATAGGAATACATAGAGAATTAGACTTCCTGTCCACACATAAGTCTATGTGTGAGTTGGTGAGTCTGATTCCTAGTCACATGACACAGATAAGAAACTTCAGGATGATATAAGTAAAAAATTCAGACACTGGTAAGAAAATGACATTCACTACAGATTACTTCATGTACATTTCTAGCAGGACATGGAATAAAAATTTTTGCAGGAGTTCTTCTTTAATAGAGAAGTGGCCGTGCTTGTGTGGTGCACTCTCCATCAACCTCTATGGGAGATCTGGAAATAGCCGAGAAGTGAATGGAGAGCACCCCGCGTTCTACACTTCTACCCTGATGAGACAAGTCAAAGACCATAAAACAGCTCCTGAAACGTGAGCAAAATCTCACTGTTTCACAGAAAATGTTTGGATGTGATTTGTTCTTATTAGGTCCACAGGACGGTTTCTGACATGAATAAAGAACCTGATGAAAAGAGCGAAGCGACCCAGCTTTACAAACCGTGTACTTTACAGCTTAACAGCAGGATCTACGGAGAGAATAGAATCTGTTCTCATAAGGAGACAACCATATAATAAAGAAAGCATTATAAAATGTGTGACAATAGAGGTGACTGCACACCCTGTGGGTGGTACTTACCTTTCTGCATCATTAGCATTCCCCATACGCTTTAAATGGCCATCAGTCTTCTGGACACACTTTGAATGATGCTGTGCTTTCATGCATAAATAACTTAGACGTCCCTTGTTACCTTTACCTGTGGAGACTGACAGCAGACAAGACCTCGGAGTTATAAATCTTACATCTGAAGACATGTAGATGTCATCACCACAACCTACGACTCTAAGCAAAAAATGCAGACGGGTTACAGATTAACAGCCATACTTCTTTTATTAAAGAATGAGAAGTAGGGGAGGAACACACTGAATACAGATCAGATTTTTATAACATGGAATTGGTCATTTGCTTCAGGCAGTGGAATGCCAGGTGACAAGGACAGTTGAGTAGAAAGTTACCATATTTTTCGCTTTATAAGACGCACCCGATGATAAGATGCATCCGATGAGAAGACGTACCCCAGATTATAGAGTAGGAAAATAAGAATTTTTTTTTTTTATCAGACCCCCCCATAAATATCAGGACATCACATCACACCCCCATATCAGCCCTCTATGTCAGAACCCCATCAGACCTCAGATCAGCCCATCAGCCCCCATCAGCCCTCCATGTCAGACCCCCATCAGACCTCAGATCAGTCCTTTCAGACCCCCATCAGACCTCAGATCAGTCCTTTCAGACCCCCATCAGACCTCAGATCAGTCCTTTCAGACCCCCATCAGACCTCAGATCAGTCCTTTCAGACCCCCATCAGACCTCAGATCAGCCCTTTCAGACCCCTATGAGACTAAAACAAAAAAAACATTTTACCTCTCCTGTTGCGCGACTCCTCTTCATCCCCGGCAAGTCGCGCTCCTCTGTCTTCTCCGGCCGGCACTGCACTGTCACCTGACTGCGTGCAGCGTCAGGTCATAGTGTGCGCACTACATCCTGACACTGTACGCGGTCAGGACAGTGCAGCGCCAGCCGGACAAGACAGGGGAGTTCCAGGCTCGTAGCAGAGCTGCAGCGCAGGAGGGCGAGTATCTTTCCCTGCTCCCGGGACCTAATACATACATAATGAAGCGTTTACTAGTATTCGCTTTATAAGACGCAAGGCCATTTTCCCCCTACTTTTGGCGGAAAAAAGTGCGTCTTATAAAGCGAAAAATACGGTAATTTATTGTTCAGGAGGCATTGAGAGATTGAATGTATGTACCTGATCAGAGGCCTTTCCCTGGCCCAACCTGGCATCATTTTCTGGCACTGGTCAAGTTAGGTATGGGATGTAGTTTACCCTGTCAACATTTGTCTTGTGCATGGAATTTGGAGGTGAATAGAGTGTTGCCACGAAGTTACCTTTAAAGGAGTTCTCCAGGACTTTGGCTTGATGGCCTACCCAAAAACCTTAGCGGAATTGTGTTTGTTTTTTCAGTTTAACCCCAGAAAGAATTTATTTTCCCATTTTCCAATAACAGACAAAGGCCCTTAAAAATGCATCTTGTCCTGCAAAAAACAAGCCCTCACATGGCTATATGAACAGAAAATTAAGTTATGTCTATTGAAATGGGGGGAGGAAAAAATGAAAATGCAAAACAAAAATGGGGCCCTGTACTTAAAGGGAATGTGTCATCAGAAAATCACCTGCTGTTTAAATCATTTTTGATTATGTTATTTTTTTTATAATCTTTTTATTGTAATTATAAGCAAGTACAAGTCATAAAACAAAAAAATAAAAACAAGAATATATATGTAAATATATAACTTAATATTAAGACAGAGGTTTTACAGATATGTATATATTTTATAAATGTTTTAAATATTTAGTTTCCCTCGGGTGTTTTTTAATTTTTTCTGCATTGTACCATTCCGTGCTTTGAAACGGAGTCATCAGATTTTCTATTTCGCGAGTTTGCACGTGTGTTTCAATAAAAGTTTTCAATTTTTTAAAGAAGTGTTTTTTTCCTTTGTTATTTAGTGTATCCATTCTCTCCATACACATCATGTATTTCATTTGGGATATCACTTCTGTAGTTGTGGGGGTCGTCTGGTGTATCCAGGCATTCATGATACATCTTTTAACTACTAATAGTACGACGTGGATTATTTGTGATGTTTGATTTTTCTCATCTTGTTCTTTGTAATGAAATATATATGATATCGGGTCTAGTGGTAGAGTTATTTTGCAGTGTGCTGCTATATATTGTTGGACGTTTTGCCAGAAGTTTTGGATGTTGTTACACGTTCATAATCCGTGCCATAGTCTGTGTTTGATGAGTTACGATTAGGACAGTTTGTTATTCTTTTTTGGATCTTTATCATTTTTTGGTATGTTAAATCCTAGATATGCTTTATGTATTATTTTGAAGAAGGTTTCTTTCCATTTTTCACTATATGTACATTTTTTGACTTTTGACCATCCTTCTAATATTTTCTTTGTATGTTTTGATCTGAAAGCTGAAGGGCCCATGACTTTAAAAGTTTTTGGATACGTGTATGTGAATAGAAATTTTGTAAGTTTTTATATAGGTTTGAAATTTATGGATGATTTTGAGGTGTTTTTAATAAAAGATCAAATGTTGTTTCTGCAGCTTCTTTATCTAGATTCTTTAATCTAGATTGATTATGTTATTTTTACATTTAGACTTAAACCAAAAATCCTGCAGTTTTTCCACTGTCCACTATGTTTAATAATAGGCGCCACTTCTTGGTCTGTACTGATCACTTTATTGCAGTTATCTGCTTATCTGTCATTCTAATCCTGCCTGTAATGATATCACCTCTGTGTACAGATAAGACAGGATCCACCATTTACAATAGGTGATTGTCACCATCTTATCTATTCTTCCCTTTGCACAGGTCACACAGCATGCCCAGAAAACTCTCCCATAGAAGTCAATGAGGCCCCCTCCTGACCATTGTGTCTATGGCTTATGGGGCTGCCATAAAGCAATTCTCTAAATGCCCTCTAAATGCGGTTAAGAACAGCTCAGGCAAGATGGCTGCCCCATAATCATGTTCAGGAAATAAATGGGGGTGGGATGCTATAGCAGACACCGCTTATGATCTAGGCAAGTGCTTTTTCTGGTAAAGAAAGGGATACTTTTTTACTTACCTTCAGGCACCCTTTTAACATAGAACACCAATTGTCTTTGTACAGTCCTACTTCTGAATTAGTATAATGGGGTACGACAGAGCTTCTACAGAGGAGACTTACCTTTTGCTTCATTCTCGCTATCGAGCACCATCTGAAAAACATCAGGAGCCAGGCAGAGGCCGGCATTGACGAGCAGCGGCCGCTTCTTCCGTACAGAGTCCTTTGCATTACTTTGTTTTGCCTATGACAAAAAAAATGAAAACTTACATCTCATGCTGAAAAAAATAACTTCCAGAGAGAGATAACTACAACTCCTAAGAGAACTGAACATGGTGGTACTTCTGCATCACCACCATCTGCAGCCTGGCAAGAAAGAAGAGTTCAGCTCCTCGAAGACATATGACAGCCACAAGCTGAAAGGTGTTTGGCTGACAGCTACAATACCCCAATCTGCCGAGCTGGAGGGGTGGGCGTTGTGCCACTAATACCAATTATTCTCTACTTGAACACTGGGATCCCCAGTGATCATGAGAATGGGAGTCCATAAGTGCCTCCTAACTGTCCCATGAGAATACAGCAGTAGTGCACATGACCGGCCACTGCTCCATTCACTTCTATAGGACTGCAGAGTACAGCTCTATAGGACTGCAGAGTACAGCTCTATAGGACCGCAGAGTACAGCTCTATAGGACCGCAGAGTACAGCTCTATAGGACTGGAGAGTACAGCTCTATAGGACCGCAGAGTACAGCTCTATAGGACTGCAGAGTACAGCTCTATAGGACCGCAGAGTACAGCTCTATAGGACCGCAGAGTACAGCTCTATAGGACCGCAGAGTACAGCTCTATAGGACCGCAGAGTACAGCTCTATAGGACCGCAGAGTACAGCTCTATAGGCAGAGTACAGCTCTATAGGACAGAGTACGCTCTATAGGACCGCAGAGTACAGCTCTATAGGACCGCAGAGTACAGCTCTATAGGACCGCAGAGTACAGCTCTATAGGACCGCAGAGTACAGCTCTATAGGACCGCAGAGTACAGCTCTATAGGACCGCAGAGTACAGCTCTATAGGACCGCAGAGTACAGCTCTATAGGACTGCAGAGTACAGCTCTATAGGACAGCGTCAGCTCTATAGTACAGCTCTACAGTACAGCTCTAGACGCAGGTACAGCTCTATAGGACCGCAGAGTACAGCTCTATAGGACTGAGAGTACAGCTCTATACGACTGCAGATACTATAGGACCGCAGAGTACAGCTCTATAGGACTGCAGAGTACAGCGCCAGAGTAAGCTCTATAGGACCGCAGAGTACAGCTCTATAGGACTGCAGAGTACAGCTCTATAGGGACTGCAGAGTACAGCTCTAGGACTATACAAATAGAGACTGCAGAGTATACAGCTCTATAGGACCGCAGAGTACAGCTCTATAGGACCGCAGAGTACAGCTCTATAGGGACCGCAGATACAGCTCTATAGGACTGCAGCAGAGTACAGCTCTATAGGACCGCAGAGTACAGCTCTATATAGGACGCCAGAGTACAGCTCTATAGGACTGCACAGCTCTATAGGACTGCAGAGTACAGCTCTATATAGACTGCAGAGTACAGCTCTATAGGACCGCAGATACTATAGGACCGGCTCTATAGGACCGCAGAGTACAGCTCTAGTACCGCAGAGTACTTATAGGACCGCAGAGTACAGCTCTATAGACAGAGTACAGTACAGCTCTATAGGACCGCAGAGTACAGCTCTATAGGACGCAGTACAGCTCTATAGGACCGCAGAGTACAGCTCTATAGGACTGCAGAGTACAGCTCTATAGGACTGCAGAGTACAGCTCTATAGGACTGCAGAGTACAGCTCTATAGGACAGAGTACAGCTCTTATAGGACCGCAGAGTACAGCTCTATAGGACGCAGAGTATCTATACAGCTCTTATAGACCGCAGAGTACAGCTCTATAGGAGCGCAGAGTACAGCTCTATAGGACTGCAGAGTACAGCTCTATAGGACCGCAGCAGAGTACAGCTCTCTATAGGACCGCAGAGTTACAGCTCTATAGGGACTAGAGTACAGCTCTATAGACCTCAGAGTACAGCTCTATAGGATTGCAGAGTACAGCTCTATAGGACCGCAGAGTACAGCTCTATAGGACTGCAGAGTACAGCTCTATAGGATTGCAGAGTACAGCTCTATAGGACCGCAGAGTACAGCTCTATAGGACCGCAGAGCTCTATAGGACCGTACAGCTCTATAGGACTGCAGAGTACAGCTCTATAGCAGAGTACAGCTCTATAGGACCGCAGAGTACAGCTCTATATAGGACCGCAGAGTACAGCTCTATAGGACAGTACAGAGCAGTACAGCTCTATAGGACCGCAGAGTACAGCTCTATAGGACCGCAGAGTACAGCTCTATAGGACCGCAGAGTACAGCTCTATAGGACTTGCAGAGTACAGTCTATAGGACTGCAGAGTAACAGCTCTCTATAGGACCGCAGAGTACAGCTCTATAGGACTGCAGAGTTACAGCTCTATAGGACCGCAGATAGTGCAGAGTACAGCTCTATAGGACTGCAGAGTACAAGCTCTATAGGACTGCAGAGTACAGCTCTATAGGACCGCAGAGTACAGCTCTATAGGACCGCAGAGTACAGCTCTATAGCCGCAGAGTACAGCCTCTATAGGACTGCAGAGTACAGCTCTATAGGACTGCAGAGTACAGCTCTATAGGACTGCAGAGTACAGCAGAGTACAGCTCTATAGGACCGCAGAGTACAGCTCTATAGGACTACAGCAGAGTACAGCTCTATAGGACCGCAGAGTACAGCTCTATAGGACCGCAAGCAGAGTACAGCTCTATAGGACCGCAGAGTACAGCTCTATAGGACCGCAGAGTACAGCTCTATAGGACCGCAGAGTACAGCTCTATAGGATACGCCAGAGTACAGCTCTATAGGACCGCCAGCTCGTAGGATACAGCTCTATAGGACCGC
Source organism: Rhinella marina (assembly GCA_900303285.1). NCBI lineage: Eukaryota > Metazoa > Chordata > Amphibia > Anura > Bufonidae > Rhinella > Rhinella marina. Next base: position 437,281 of record ONZH01004127.1, read on the forward strand.
AGAGTACAGCTCTATAGGACCGCAGAGTACAGCTCTATAGGACCGCAGAGTACAGCTCATTAGGACCGCGAGTACAGCTCTATAGGACCGCAGAGTACGGCTCTATAGGACCGCAGAGTACAGCTCTATAGGACTGCCAGAGTACAGCTCTATAGGACCGCAGAGTACACAGCTCTATATAGGACCGCAGAGTACGCTCTATTAGGACTGCAGAGTACAGCTCTATAGGACTAGCAGCAGTACAGCTCTATAGGACTGCAGAGTACAGCTCTTATAGGACTGCAGAGTACAGCTCTATAGGACTGCAGAGTACAGCAGCTCTATAGGACCGCAGAGTACAGCTCTATAGGACCGCAGAGTACAGCTCTATAGGACCGCAGAGTACAGCTCTATAGGACTGCAGAGTACAGCTCCTATAGGACCGCAGAGGACAGCTACAGCTCTATAGGACCGCAGAGTACAGCTCTATAGGACGCAGAAGCTACAGCTCTATAGGACTATAGCAGAGTACAGCTCTATAGGACCCGCAGAGTACAGCTCTATAGGACTATTAGGATTGCAGAGTACCAGCTCATAGGACTGAAGAGTACAGCTCTATAGGATCTGCAGAGTACAGCTCTATAGGACTCGCAGGAGTACGGCTCTATAGGACTGCAGGAGTACGAGCTCTATTAGGACCGGCAGAGTAACAAGCTCTTATAGGGACTGCCGCAGGGTACAGCTCTATAGGACCGCAGAGTACAGCTCTATAGGACTGCCAGAGTAACAGCTCTATAGGACCTGCAGAGTACAGCTCATATAGGGACTGCAGAGTTACAGCTCTATAGGACTGCCAGGTACAGGGGGGTACGGCTCTATAGGACCGCCAGAGTAACAGCTCTAGTAGGACCGCAGAGTACAGTTCTTATAGGGACCGCAGGTACAGCCTCTATAGGACCGCCAGAGTACAGCTCTATAAGGACCGCCAGAGTACAGTCTATAGGACCGCCAGAGGTACAGCTCTATAGGACCGCAGAGTACAGCTCTATAGGACCTGCAGAGTACAGCTCTATAGGACTGCAGAGTACAGCTCTATAGGACTGCAGAGTACAGCTCTATAGGACGCAGAGTACAGCTCTATAGGACTGCAGAGTACGGCTCTATAGGACCGCAGAGTACAGCTCTATAGGACTGCAGAGTACAGCTCTATAGGACCGCAGAGTACAGCTCTATAGGACCGCAGAGTACGGCTCTATAGGACTGCAGAGTACGGCTCTATAGGACTGCAGAGTACAGCTCTATAGGACTGCAGAGTACAGCTCTATAGGACTGCAGAGTACAGCTCTATAGGACTGCAGAGTACAGCTCTATAGGACCGAGAAGTACAGCTCTATAGTACAGCTCTATAGGGGACCGGACAGAGTACAGCTCTATAGGACCGCAGAGTACAGCTCTATAGGACTCAGAGTACAGCTCTATAGGACCGCAGATACAGCTCTATAGGACCGCAGAGTACAGCTCTATAGGACGCAGAGTACAGAGTACTCTATATAGGACTGCAGAGTACAGCTCTATAGGACCGTAGAGTACAGCTCTATAGGACCGCAGAGTACAGGCTCTCTATAGGACTGCAGAGTACGGCTCTATAGGACTGCAGAGTACAGCTCTATAGGACTGCAGAGTACAGCTCTATAGGACCGCAGAGTACAGCTCTATAGGACTGCAGAGTACAGCTCTATAGGACCGCAGAGTACAGCTCTATAGGACCGCAGATACAGCTCTATAGGACTGCAGAGTACAGGCTACTATAGGACCGCAGAGTACAGCTCTATAGGACTGCAGAGTACAGCTCTATAGGACCGCAGAGTACAGCTCTATAGGACCGCAGAGTACAGCTCTATAGGACCGCAGAGTACAGCTCTATAGGACTGCATAGAGCAGAGTACAGGCTCTATAGGACTGCAGAGTACAGCTCTATAGGACTGCAGAGTACAGCTCTATAGGACCGCAGAGTACTGCTCTATAGGACTGCAGAGTACGGCTCTATAGGACTGCAGAGTACCGCTCGGGACTGCAGATACAGCTCTAGGACCGCAGAGTACAGCTCTCTATAGGACTGCAGAGTACAGCTCTATAGGACCGCAGAGTACAGCTCTATAGGACTGCAGAGTACAGCTCTATAGGACCGCAGAGTACAGCTCTATAGGACCGCAGAGTACAGCTCTATAGAACCGCAGAGTACAGCTCTATAGGACTGCAGAGTACAGCTCTATAGGACCGCAGAGTACAGCTCTATAGGACTGCAGAGTACAGCTCTATAGGACCGCAGAGTACAGCTCTCACGGCAGTGCCACAGAAGTGAATGGAGCAGTGGCGGTGCATGTGCACTACTGCTGCATTCTCCTGGGGCAGTTTGGAGGCACTTGTGGACCCCCAATCTCGTGGGGGTCTCAGTAGTTGGACTTCCCAGCGATCAAACACTCATCTCCTATTCTGTGGATAGGGAATAAGTGTTATTAGTGACACAACCACTTTAAGCAGTACCAGATACTTAAAGGGGTTCTCCTGGAATGATTTAAAGAGGCCGCCAGGAACCTGTCCTAGAATATGAACAGGACTGGTTCCCTCCACCTACAGAGCTGCCCGGGGGCGGCAGAGCCTCAGTAGCTATTACGCTCTGGCACATGCATAGACTACATAATGGTGAGTGTTCCTGTCAGGCTGCTCATCCATGATGGAATATCATAGGTAGGATCACTCATTACCATCTATTGTAGAGCAGTTTTGTGCATAGTGAGTCCAGGCCCCCTCACCTCCCTACAGAGGTCTGCAAGAGGTACGTAGCAACCAGTCCTACTAACATTTTAAGACAGGTTGCTTGTGGCCATTTTAAATCATTCCCGAGAAACCCCTTTAAATTAGCCTAGCGGTCCACTGGTCCCCATGGCTGTTCACCTCGTCCTACTGAATGTGGTGACAACTAACCTGTACAAAGTGTTACATTCTGTATACCTGAATGTAATCTGTTATATAGAATATATTCCATTACATCCACTCGATATTAATCTGTCCTGGTCATGCAAGGACAGTACAGACATCAGATTTTATAAGATATGTCCCCTTGTTTACAAAATCTTTTGTGTTGTCCGCACAGAGGTCCTGTCCATAAGATGGCCACTAATGGAGGGTCATGTGACCAGGCAAATCACCTCCATGTGATGCCTCCTCCACTTAAATACACGACACCGGCCATCTGCACTTGTTCCATTGGGAGTTTAGTGCAGCTGTGGTGTGTTACAATGTAAGAGGCATCACATGGAAGTTATTTGCCAGGTCACATGTTCCTCCATCAGCGGCCATCTTATGGACAGGACCTCTGTGTGGACAGAACAAAAGACTTAGCAAACAAGGGGAACATGCTTTATGAAATATAGAAAATGGAGCAGAATTTCTACAAAGGCTTATATTAGTAAGTGCCGTACCATCATCTCACAAACACATTGATCAACAGTAGCCAGAAAGTGGACAACCCCTTTAAGTCTATTGATTGACAGACTGCTGTGTATATGTGGATACACAAAAGCCAGTTAGGCACAGCAGAAAGGGGCAGGGAGCGCTTCCCTTATACAAGGGCACACTGGCCATCGATTCTACAGGGATATTTATCAGTGGGCCAATGCCCAGGGGGCCAGCTGAGCCCTCCTCACGGCCACTGGCCGGGTACATAATGATCTGACGCTCTCAGCATTAGTTACTGCTAGGAGCATCAGGCACTTAAGCGCCTAAAGGTGCTCTCCTGAATTCATCCATATTGCTGTAGTCAAGGGGTGGCAGTATTTTGTGCTGCACTGTGATGTTTGGTTCTGCTGGGGTGATATTTTGCTTACAATATGACCCATTTAAACTTCCCAGGTCGTCCCTACCCTTGTGCATCCTAACTGAGTCCACTGTATCCTTTCAGCGCTCCTACCCTTTCTGTGCTAGGAATACAGCGCAGTACCCGCAGTAAACTGCCCTCACATAGAGACACAGAAGACCATCACCTGCTCCAGAATCATCGCTGCCTGGTCTTCAGCACGTTGTGGTTTTGTGTACAGTGTAGTTCGGAGCTGGAGCCGATGAAGGTGACTTTTCAGGAGGCTCTGATACTGTCCGTTCCCATCTAGACTCAATGCTTTCTCAAGGTGTCTTATTGCAGCTTCGATTCGATCGTCCTCTTCTTCAATCTGGGCGATTTCCAAATGAATCTGGCAGCGCATTACAGTCAATAAACTGAGGAGTAAAGACAATAAAGTATATAAAGAGCAGTTTTAGACCAAGCTGCTTTACAGAGCAGACCCTGTCCATAGTCCCTCATTATTTATTAAACTGTCCAAAGGAACAGAAAATTGTTGTACAGGATTGTTCGCGGTACCAGTAGCCAAAGAATGCAGCATCAAAGAAACGTATAAGCACTCTATAAATCCTCAAATTTTACCTTAAAGGGAGCTAAACTGCTGACAGTATTAGGTAGGAGCTGGGAAGAGAAGAAAAATATAACTTTTGAGGAGCTTTTATTATCAGGAGTAGTGTGAATATGAACTTTTATTCTTCCAGGTTCTGCACCAGGAGGCGGGGCTTCACTGTGAACTGCTCTCTGCCCCTCCCCTCTGCTGCAGTAGTCTTCTGGTTGGACTGTCACTCAGAGAAGAGGGAGAGGCTGGAATGCAGCTCATTGTAGAGAGCACTTCACAGTGAAGGCTCGCCTTCTGGGCACTTGAAGAGGCAGAAACGGGCAGAATAAAAGTTGATATTCAGACTTCTCCTGATAATAAAAGCTCCATAACATGTATGTTTGTTCTGCTCTCCCCAGCCCCTACCTAGTGCTGTCAGCAGTTTAGCATGGTCAAAACATCTGACAGACTTCCTATAAAGAGGACCTGTCAGCTCTCCTGACTTGCCTTTATTTAATTAAAGGGGGTATCCTATGGCTAACGTAAAAAAACTGAAAATCAGACATCATATAGTACATGATAATCTCCTTCTAACAGAGCAAGAATCAGCCCTGTACCTCACATGGTTCCAGAGATCTCCCCATTCATCGCTCTGCTAGATTTATATCAAGCTGACAGCTCAAGGGGAGTGTCTATTCTGCTGCAGCTCAGGGGGCGTGTTCATGCTCTACCTATCACGGCTCAGGAGGCAGTTGAAGGAAGAAATTGAGCATGTGCGGCCATCTCAGTGAGCAGGTCAAAGAAATAAGAAAAGAACAAACTGCAGGTGGCGCCATACAGCTACCTTCTATTGAATAACTCAGTGGCTATATCACATTTTTAATAAAATGTAATTACAAATGCTGGTTTGAAAACTGTACAATATTTTTTGTACTTTAAGTGTGTGCATTACCCATGAAATAACAATGCTGAAGCAACTATTCTCAGAGCTCTACCTTGTTCCATTCCTCTGTTATTACTCTTGGATATGGATGAATAAAATGACAAGAGGGTATTACCATTCCCCTTGCTAACAGGGTGTGTTCCTATACACTCTGACACAATCTAATAATAGACTTTCAAGGGACACACCCCATTGTTAAAGGGTGTGTTTTGTGGTAATTTTATGGGGAGTAGAAGCATTCCCAAAAAATATCAGGAGAGACGCTCTTTAACTGAATACCACTTCTCTGTAGACCCCCTTCTGTTTCAGTCTGAGCTGGCCATGACTATGAGCAGCCGTGTTCTGATCCACCGGGGCATTTCAAATATTACATCAACTGGGTGTCTCCTACATAAATTCCTGGGCTAAACACTGAATTCATTAAAGGGGTTGTCCTGTCTCGCCATTTCCATGGCGGGATGGGATTGAGCGCCGGCTCTAGATAGCGGGGCTTACGGAAATTGCCAAGCGGGCCTTGCTCCTCAGTTTCCATAACATCCATTGTGGTGAATGTGAGCTACATAAATGGAAAAGCAGAACAACAGCTCCGGGAGCTACAGAAGTGGCTCAGCTTGTTCTGCTAATATGTTTGCATAGCTCCAATTCACTAAAATGAAAGTTAAAGAAGTAACGGAGCGCCGTCCCGCTCAGCTGTTTCCATAAGCCTGGATGTCTGTGGCAGACGCTTAGTCCTATACGTGGAAACAGCGAGATGGGACAAACCCTTTAAATTTCATTCTGAACATAAAGTTACTTACCTATCTATATTTTCTAATGAATCTGCCATAGAAATGAATGGCTTCTTCAAGTGTTTCCGCAGGTTGGGCTGCAGTAAGGGAAGACATAGATCCCACAGTGTCGTGCACACTTCCTGGATGGCGTCAGGCTCCCCAAGGCGGACAGCGTTCTGTAAAGTGGTCTCCAGTCTGTTTATAACGCTCAGCTGGGCCTGAATGGAAGAATGCACACATCATTTGGGTGACGACATTATCTACAATCCTCTAGATTCTGGATGATTATACTTATACCTTCAGCAAGTACTAAAACACTGCCCTAACCGGCCCACTCTCTAAATAAAACCGTCCAGCACTGAATATTACAAGATACAACAGAGACTTTTAGAAGTTTATAATTACAGAATTACTGCAAAAAGTTATTCCGTATTAACCCCTACATATCCCCTACATATCCCCATTTTCACCCAGGCAGCCCCCTGATATTAGCATCATTTCATGCTCTGATGCTCTCCCTTGCCCTGTGCTGCATCGATTGTTTATATTTTTTATAAATATTTATTTTTTATATTTCTCGGTGATGTCACCAGCACTAATGGGCAGGCTTTAGCCATTTTACAGGTTAGGGCAGCACCAAAGCCCGCCCATTAGTGCTGGTGACGTCACTTGGCTCACTGCTAGGAGGAAGCCTCCACCTAGCTTGACCATGGAGAGCCCGGTACGTCACCGGATGTCTAGAAAAAGCTGAATCGTGCAGAGCAAAGGAGAGAATCGGAGCATGAAATTCTCTAATGCTCATGTCAGAAGGGCTGCCTGAGTGAAAACAGGGATATGTCCGGGGACAACCTATTTAAAGGCTATGTACACCTTTGGAGGCCATTTTTTATGATTGCATTTAACTTATTTTTGGCTAAAAATCATATTTTCAATTGGCCTTTATTAAAAAATATTGAGCCATTATTTCATTGTGAAATAATGTGACTGGTATTTTCACTTTGTGCCGGTTATCTAATAAACCTGATCTCTAAACTACTAAGAGGTCATAAACACGTATGTAATACACATTCTTATCAGTAACATAAGAAATGACCTATAATGAGTGTTTACAAGGTCCGAGAGCAGAGATAAGGAGCCCGTCTGCTCCTCAGATGACAGAAAAGACAAAAAATCCACAGGCAGCTAGTAGAGCATCTCAGCTCTGTACAGAAAAAAGGATTCCATATTGTTAATAAAGACCAATTGAAAACAATTATTTTTAGCTCAAAATGAGTACAATGCAAGAATAAAAAAAAATTGCCCCCAAAGGTGTACATGGCCTTTAAAGGGAACCTGTAACTTCAGAAACACATTTAAAACGGAGAGCATTACCTTATAGTAGCCCCCAGTCTTTTCCTAATGATGGGTTTGATGTGTTAAACTGAGGCTCATTTGGTGAAAAAAACGATCTTTTAAGCGCCATCAGCGCTGTCTTTCAGGTCCCTTTCAAGTCAAGTGGGCAGTGGCTTCTTTGCTTGAAGTCAAGGTAAGCACGCCCCCTCTCTGGTGATTGACATGATGCAGTAAGGCGCGCTCCCATGTCCTGCTGCCGCTGCCCGCCCGGCTTCAGCACAGCAGGAAGCTAAAAGAATAGCTAGCGCTCCCGCTCGCACTGGCTGGCGCATGCGCAGTGCGCCGCTAAAACCGAGCGGCCAGGACATGGGAGCGCTGAATCCTGTCAATCACCAGAGAGGGCTTGCTTACCTTGACTTCAAGCAAGGAAGCCACTGCCCCTTTGACTTGAAAGGGACCTGAAAGACAGCGCTGATGGCGCTTAAAAGATCGTTTTTTTTCACCAAATGAGCCTCAGTTTAACACATCAAACCCATTATTAGGAAAAGACTGGGGGCTACTATAAGGTAATGCTCTCCGTTTTAAATCTGTTTCTGACGTGACAGGTTCCCTTTAAATGTTCTTCTACACAGATGCAATAACATCCCAAAACAGGACCACCTTACAATACAAAAAAGAGAGCTCAAATCTCTTCACAAGAGTCTTCAGCCCAAACTACAAGATTTCACATTCATTTTAAAGGTGAGTGAGGCCTAATGCAATGGGCCATATGTGTTTTCCAGTCCTCAAACCGCAGATCTGCAAAACACAGATACCAGCTTCAGTCACTTCTCGCCCTATTATAAAAATGCCTATTGTCTGCAAAACGGACAAGAATAGGACACATTCTATTTTTATGAGGGGCGGACATACTGCCGCACGAATGCGGACAGAACACGGAGGACATCTGTGTGCTGTCCACATTTTTTGCGGCCCCATAAAAATGAATACATCCATGTGCAATGCTTAAGAAACGCGGACCGGATGTAGACAGAAAATACGGTCGTGTGCACGAGGCCTAGGAGGAATGCAATGAGTACTGTACACTGGTACAGAGAACAGTACTGATGTCTATTTTGGTACAGTTAATACTTGTGTTCTTCATTAAATGACAACTCTGCAGCATCTTCTCTTATAACGCTATGCTGCAGCATTACTCTGTTATTCCTCCTACAAATGTATGAATACATTGACAATTAGGTGTTAACAGTTGAGGGTGTGCCCCTACACAGTTTTATATGACAATGTCAGACTGAGTAAAGACACACCCAAACTGGCCACACCCAGATGTCAATTTAATCATAAACTTCTACTAGGAATAACAGAGGAACCACACAACACAAAGGTATAAGAAAAAGTGCTCCAGAATGTTTTGTTTACTATGGGTCAGGAGTCAGAAGAGCGGACATGTCCTCTTTAAAGGAAGACTGTCAGCAGATTAGACCATGTTTAAAAAAAACGGTAGGGGCCAGGAGGAGCAGGACAAAAATACCTTGTGTGGAACTTTTATCATCAGGAGTAGCATGAATATAGCATCAAGATTTTCTTTCTAGAACAAATAGAAAAATTGACCAAAGGTCCTTCTTCATATATAAGTGTTAAAAAGAGTCTACCAACAGCTTTGACCTTGCTAAACTCCTGACAGCACTAGGTAGGGGCTGAGGAGAACAGTGCAAACATACAGTATCTTTTGTGGAGCTTTTATCAGGAGTAGTATGAATATGAACATTTATTCTGCCAGATTATGCTCCTGCAGGTGCCCAGGAGCTGGAGCTTCACTGTGATGTGCTCTCTGCATTGTACTGCTTCACAGCCCCTCCCCCCTGCTCTGAGTGACAGTTGTAGAAGGCGGGGCTGTGATGCACCACACTGCATAGAGCACTTCACAGTGAAGCTCCGCACTGGGCACAACCTAACAGAATAAAACTTCATATTCTCACTACTCCTGATAATAAAAGCTCCACTAAAGGTATGTTTGTCCTGTTCTCCTCAGCTGCTACTTTGTGTTGTCAGTACTTCACCATGGTCAAAAGTGCTCACAGACTTCTTTTAACTCTTAGGTACAATTAAAGAAAAGAACATGTGGTCAATATGTCTACTTCTTCCAGAAAAGAAGCCTGATATTACGAAGATCGCAACAAGAAAACCAGACCATACCTCAACAACACTTTTAGTGTAAGTATCAATCTGACGGCCAAGACTAAGAATTTGAAGGTCACTATGAAGACACTCTACGGTTATGAGGGTTTTTGGATCCTGAAAAAAGCAAATACAACCATAATATCATTAGTAAGACATCATAAGCAATAAATATGACATCCTAAGAAAATAATTATGACATCACCATAAAAACATAAATACAAATTAAAAAATGTAATTTTTTTTTTTAATGTAATATGCTGTGTATACACATTAAAATGTAATAATGTAATCAGGTGTTTATCCCAAATCTGTGTTCGGATTCTATACATACAGTAATATAAATTAGCTACATGGCCCAATAATGAGAATATTCTGTCCACTGTCAAGGGTGGGTACATTAGTCTCGTGTAGAGCTTAAAGGGGGTTTTCACATGTAAAATATTCTACATTTTTCAAACCAGCACCTGGATCTGAACACTTTTGTAATTAAATATAATTAAAAATTTTGCATAGCCACTGAGTTATTCAATAAAATGTATCTGTATAGCGCCACCTGCTGTTTGTTCTCTTACTTATATCTCCGTCCACCTCACTGAGGTGGTCGCACATGCTCTGTTTAAATTTTCAACTGTCACAAGCCATATCTTCTGTTAGGAGCTGTGGCAGCAGAAAGGACACATTCCTTAACAAAGGACACACCACCTGAGCTGCCAGCCTGAAATAAATCAACTGGATCAATGAATATGAAGATCTCAGGATCCATGTGAGGTACAGCACTGGTTCTAGCTTTGTTAGAAAGGTATTGTCATGTACAGTCATGGCCAAAAGTTTTGAGAATGATACAAATATTAATTTTTACAAAGTCTACGGCTTCAGTTTTTATAATGGCAATTTGCATACACTCCAGAATGTTATAAAGAGTGATCAGCTTAACAGCAATTACTTGCAAAGTCAATATTTGCCTAGAAAATGAACTTTATCCCCCAAAACACATTTCAACATCATTGCAGCCCTGCCTTAAAAGGACCAGCTAACATCGTTTCAGTGATTGCTCCATTAACACAGGTGTGGGTGTTGATGAGGACAGGGCTGGAGATCAATCTGTCATGATTAAGTAAGAATGACACCACTGGACACTTTAAAAGGAGGCTGGTGCTTGGCATCATTGTTTCTCTTCTGTTAACCATGGTTATCTCTAAAGAAACATGTGCAGTCATCATTGCACTGCACAAAAATGAGCTAACAGGGAAGAGTATCGCAGCTAGAAAGATTGCACCTCAGTCAACAATCTATCGCATCATCAAGAACTTCAAGGAGAGAGGTTCCATTGTTGCCAAAAAGGCTCCAGGGCGCCCAAGAAAGACCAGCAAGCGCCAGGACCGTCTCTTAAAAGTGTTTCAGCTGTGGGATTGGGCTACCAGCAGTGCAGAGCTTGCTCGGGAATGGCAGCAGGCAGGTGTGATTCTTGGAGCAAGGCCTGGTCTCAAGGAGGGCAGCAAAGAAGCCACTTCTCTCCAGAAAAAAACATCAGGGACAGACTGATATTCTGCAAAAGGTACAGGGAGTGGACTGCTGAGGACTGGGGTAAAGTCATTTTCTCTGATGAATCCCCTTTTCGATTGTTTGGGACATCTGGAAAACAGCTTATTCGGAGAAGACGAGGTGAGCGCTACCAGCAGTCTTGTCTCATGCCAACTGTAAAGCATCCTGAAACCATTCATGTGTGGGGTTGCTTCTCAGCCAAGGGAATCGGCTCTCTCACAGTCTTGCCTAAAAACACAGCCATGAATAAAGAATGGTACCAGAATGTCCTCCGAGAGCAACTTCTCCCAACCGTCCAAGAGCAGTTTGGCGATCAACAATGCCTTTTCCAGCATGATGGAGCACCTTGCCATAAAGCAAAGGTGATAACTAAATGGCTCAGGGAACAAAACATAGAGATTTTGGGTCCATGGCCTGGAAACTCCCCAGATCTTAATCCCATTGAGAACTTGTGGTCAATCATCAAGAGACGGGTGGACAAACAAAAACCTACAAATTCTGACAAAATGCAAGCATTGATTGTGCAAGAATGGACTGCTATCAGTCAGGATTTGGTCCAGAAGTTGATTGAGAGCATGCCAGGGAGAATTGCAGAGGTCCTGAAGAAGAAGGGTCAACACTGCAAATATTGACTTGCTGCATTAACTCATTCTAACTGTCAATATAAGCTTTTGTTACTCATAATATGATTGCAATTATATTTCTGTATGTGATAAAAACATCTGACAAACACACATAAAAACCAGAGGGCAGCAGATCATGTGAAAATATAATATTTGTGTCATTCTCAAAACTTTTGGCCATGACTGTACTATATGATGTCTGATTTTCATTTTTACATCAATCATGGCATAACCCCTTTAAAGGTAAAATGACGGGGTTAGGAAATCTACCTGCTCAGAAGCTGAGCACTGGTTTTCTGGACTACTGTGTATGCATAAACCCAATGAATAAGAACCACATGGTAAGTAAGCAGCTCACAGCATGTAATAAGCACATACAGCGATATCTGCCTTCTTCAGATCCTCGATGCAAGCGGCAGCCAGATGATTGCATTTTAAATCCATTGAGAGACGAGCAAGTTCAATCAGCAGAGGAATTCTGGAAATGAACGGGACAATTGTGCAGAAAGCATTAAGACTTGAAAAACGTATAAATGAAAGAGCTGTGCATTCTCTACAGATCATTATACCGGGTATTATACAAAATACAAGGTGGTATCCCTATGAAAAAACAAAGTTTGGACGGGTGGGATGAGTATAAAGAAAGTAAAAATCTTTTGTGGGCTACAAAATGCCTCCCACATGTACTGTTGATTGTTCCTTTTAAAGGGGTTGTCTCACTTTAGCAAATAGTATTTATAATACAAGGCACTTACAAATGTATTGTGATTATCCATATTGCTTCCTTTGCTGGCTGGATTCATTTTTCCATCACATTAAACACTGCTTGTTTCCACGGTTACGACCATCCTGCAATCCAGAAGAGATGGCCGTGCTTGCACACAATAGAGAAAAGCAGTGGACTATGCGCCCTCTCATGGTCCAAGCCACTAGAGAGGCTGGCACTTTTTCCTACACTGTGCAAGCACGACCACCACTCCTGGATCACAGGGTGGTCGTAAACCATGGAAACGAGCAGTGTATAATGTGATGGAAAAATGAATCCAGCCAGCAAAGGAAGCAATATGGACAATCACAATACATTAGTAAGTGCCTTGTATTAACTTTCTCTACATGATAAATGTCATTTTCTGAAGTGAGACAACCCCTTTAAGTGCTAGATCTGCACCTACCGTACTTGTGGTAAAGAAATCACACTTTATAATAAGTATTCCTGTTAGCATTCCTCTTTTAAAAGGGGATCCTGGCATAAAAGGGGGCTTTGGAGAGTTTAAGAAATTACTTTAATTGCAGGAAATGTTATAAAAAAAAAAAAAAAAAACACACACTACTCACCTGTCAAAACCCCCTCTGATGCTTAGTGGTCTCCACTATCCTTGGTGTATTCTCCCGGAGCGATGACACACTGTTGAACGTCTATATGACTACTGCAACCAATCATTGGCCTCAGCGGTGATGCTAGCATGTACAGCATCTGAACACTGATCAAGTGTGTCAGACAGCTACCTGCACCCTAAACTATACTGCAGATGGAGCAGGAAGCAGAAAGCTCCATCCACTGTGTAGTAAAAGTGCCCGGGTACTGCAGCTCAGCTCCTATTCAAGTGAATGGAAGCTAAGCTGCAATACACCGACACAGGAAACCACTGTACATAGAGCCTTCTGCTTCTGGCTGTGTCCACTGCATAGTATTCGGCCCCAGTGGCTGCCTGACCCAAGAGATCATGAGGATACAGGGCGTCAGACCCCATCACCCCACAATCTGATATATAGGTCATGAATATCCAAGTCATGCAAAAACAATTAAATTCAAACTAATAGACCAGGGATCAGCAACCTTCGGCACTCCAGCTGTTGTGAAACTACAACTCCCAGCATGCACCCTTACTCGGCTGTTCTTGTAACTCCCATAGAAGTGAAAAGAGGATTCTGGGAGTTGTAGTTTCAGAACAGCTGGAGTGCCGGAGGTTGCTGATCCCTGTAATAGAGTACAATCAGCTGATCACAGGTAAAGGTACTTTCACACTAGTGTTTCTCTTTTTTCCGGTATTCAGATCCGTCATATCCGTCAAACGCTTCCGTTTTGTTCCCATTCATTGTCAATGGTGACAAATCATAACAGAATGGAGTGCTCCAGAATGCATTCCGTTCCGTTTGGTTCCGTTGTCATACCGGAGAGCAAACTGCTGCAAGCTACGGTTTTCTTTCCGTCATGGGATGTGGAGCAAGACGGATCCGACATGACCCACCATGCAAGTCAATGGGGACAGATTTTCTCTGACACAATAGAAAACGGATCCATCCTCATTGACTTTCAATGGAGTTCATGACGGATCCGTCCCGACAATGTTAAAGATAATACAACCAGATCCATTCATAACGGGTGCAGACGGTTGTATTATCAGTAACGGAAGCGTTTTTGCTAAAACCTGCTGGATCCAGCAACAACACTAGTGTGAAAGTAGCCTAAAGCATTCAAAAGCATAAACCTCATGAAGAAGAACTAATAAAACATTATCAGCCAGCACAAAAAGCCTATGGGAAGACCGCCTCAGCTGGAAGCGGAGCAGCAAGGAACATCTGACCACTAGAAACGAATGTAAAAAATATAAAATGGTCAAAGAGGTCAGCAGATTCCTATAAGAAAGATGAGGAACGAAGAAACAGGTAAAGAAGAACAATAGGAAAACAAAAAGTGGAGAGCAAGGAGGCCCCATCAGTGGAACCTCACAAATGAAGCAAACATGCCCCCCCCCGCCAGGTCATATGAAAGCACCAGACAAACTGAGATGCCGGTCTTAATAAACCCCTAAGCTGGCGATGGATCTGCCGGAGCTATGAAGAAGCGCCGGCCTCCACATAACTTCAACGGATCCACACAAACCACCTGTTCTTTTTTTTTTTTTTTTTTTGTAATTCAACTGATCTGAGTATAGTGATGGGATCAGACTGTAAGTTATATTTCTCAAAAGACATTGGGCTCAAATAGAGGAATATAATTTATAATCTGATCCCATCACTATACTCAGATCAGTTGAATTACAAAAAAAAAGAAAAAAAAAAAAAAAAAAAAAAAAAAAGAACACCATAAATCCACGTTAAGTATAAAAGCCACACAAACCACCTGGGAAAACGACATCAAAAAATATCCTCTATCCAAAAAAATTAATCTACACCAATTACCAATTACATATAATAAAAAAAATCTGCCCAGATATTAATCTCTCTAATTGGGAAAAAAAATGGAATTAAAAAATTCAAAGATCTAATCGACCTAAAATATCAATTCACTCATTTAGCTTCCCAATACCATTTACCTAAAACAGATTTTTACAAATATCTAAGAATCAGACACTCTTTCTCCCAATCCCCAATAAATGACCCAATATTTACAAAATCTGCATTTATATTCTTCTCTACTCAAAATACAATAATGAAAGTTATCTCTAATTTCTATGCTGATATTAATAACAAAAATACCTTGAAAAATAAATATTTAATACAATGGGAAAAAGATCTAGGAACAACCTACTCCTCCGAAGACTGGAAAACTGCGCTCAGCTGGACCAACGAAATCTCTAAAGGAATGCATCACTGTGAACTTTCAAGAAAAATACTCCTAAGATGGCATCTAACTCCGGTAAAACTGAACCATATGAAACCCAACTACTCGGATTCATGCTGGAAAAACTGTGGAACTCAAGGAACCTATCTACACCTCTGGTGGACGTGCCCCAAAATTCAAACATTCTGGAAAACTATATTTGAAAAACGTAATAAAATGCTTCACACAAACATCAAACCGTCCCCAGACTTCGCTTTATGTTTCCTACCGAACCAACACATCCCAAAACATATTAAAACAGTGGGATCCCACATAATAATCGCCGCAAGAAGCCTTATAGCGCAAAAATGGAAAAGCCCAGAAATTCGACCATTACAGAAGTTTGGACATTGGTCTCACATGCACACAACATGGAAGTTAAAGGGGTTCTCTGGGAATTAAGAACATGAAAATACTTAAATATTACTTTATTATAAATATATTCCCAAATACCTTTCATTATTTATAATGGCTCGTTTTGTCTGGTGAGCAATCATCATGGGAAACAAAATGGCCACCGTCCTATTAGTTCACACAAAACCTGTCCTGATCACACAGGAGGACAAGTTACTTCACAACACTGAGGTAAAGAGCTGCCTTATCCTCCTCTCTGCTCTGCTTGTCAGGGATTAAGAGCCTGAATACAGCAGATAGGATCTTCAGATGAATCTCTGGGGAATTTAGTTTATGAGGAGACATGAAGTACAAAGAGGACGGACAAGACAGACTGTGGTAATGTGGGGCTGTGGTGATGGAGACTGCAAGTGCTGCTGCTCATTACTACAACTCCCACCCTCCTCTGTACTTCATGTCTTCATTCCTGACAAGCAGAGCAGAGAGGAGGATGAGGCAGCTCTATAGCGCAGTGTTGTGAAGTAACTCGTCCTGCTGTGTGACTAGGACAGGTTTGTTGTGTACTAATAGGACAGCGGCCATTTTATTTCTCCTGATGAATGTTCCCTAGACAAAATGAGCCATTATAACTAATGAAAGATATTTGGGAATATATTTATAATAAAGTAATATTTAAGTATTTTCATTTTTCTAATTCCTGGAGAACCCCTTTAAATTTGCATCTTATTCATTATCTCTGGAAAAAACGAAAAAATACTGGTCTCTATGGAACCCGAATCACCTAAATAACACGTCAAATTAAAACTCTCCCTAACTTATTGATGATCTCCAAACGACTGAAGATATCATTTACCTACTATACTTAAAGTATAAAACTGCACAATAACTATATATCTGTTGTTAAGAATGAATATATAAATATAGATATGTGAATACCTAATATAAGTTGCTATCTACACAAATATGTTAAATGTATTAATATGAAAGTTATGTGTATATACGTGTATATTTGGATGTGTATGTATATATGCGCTTTAATATAGCCATAGTCTGTGTGTACGTCTGCACTTATGCACATCTATTTAAATATTATTGAAACATTCTACTTAAAAGGGGTTGTCCAAGTTATGGAAAAAAAAAATAGCACTGTAAATCTGATGGGGAGCAATATATAACTAAGTTCAGCAAGTTTTAGGCAAAAAAATCTATATTTCCGCATTTCCCTGGTTCTCTTCTGGTCTTTGTTTACATGCAGTAATAACAATCTCTGCCCCTCCCCCCTCCCCCTTCTCTGCAAAGGCAGTGAATATAAGTGCTGTGAGTACATGTCTGCCTGCTGGGATACTCAGTAGCATGTTGTTTGTGTAGGACTACAAGTCCCAGCTGTACAATGACACTGCTGATACACACAGGAAATTCTCCCTACCTGTTCTTGTACAATACAATTCCTCTATAGCTCCTTGCCCAGCATTTGTCTCTTCTCACTGCTGCAGCTACTGTTTGTTGTAAAGCCTTGAGCCCTCAGTGTGTTCTGGCTGAAGGGGTTAATGTTTTATCTGAAGGAATCCAGGGAGAGAGCAGATAGCAGGAGCCCGGCAAAGAAAGGGGGTGTGGCCAGTGACGTCTCGTGTACGAAACATCACAGACCAGGGAGATAAGCTGACATCACAGGTCATGTGACCCTCAGTCAACTCTGAGAAACCAGCAGCTTTAGAAACACAAAGTATATGGGAAAGTTGTTAGAAACATATAAAGAACAAAAAAATAACTCGGACAACCCCTTTAATGTTTATATATAGGTTTATATTTATGCATATTAATTACATATTTCACTAAATAGTTGGTGTCGACATGTCCAACCTACCCCTCTTATTAATTATTAATCTCAATACTACTTGGTTGGCTGAAGATCCATGTATTTATGTTTCTATGGATATATACGTGGAGATATGTGCATGTACACGTGTGTGTGTATCTATCTTCATGCTAACATGCATGGATCATTGACCACACTAATTGCAAAATAACGACAACACTAAAAACTGTTGTAAAAATAGTTTATTAATATATTGACATACTGAACATTTAAAATATAGATGTATTATTTAATATTTTAAAAATCAATACAAAATTTATTGAAATAAATAAATAAATAAATAAATAACTTCAGCGGATCCTAAGCCAGTTCTAAATGTAAAACAGCTTCTTTGCCGTCTTACATTTAGACCTTTTTCTATGCCTGAAATGGGCGTAGAAAATGGTAAATGAGACGGACCCATCGGCCTATCCCCTTCCCCTCCCACTTTTTTATAGACCTGGTGTGAGCAGGGAGAAGTCGCAGAGTTGCGCCACAATCTGCACCTGAAATACGCCCAATAAGTGACCCCCTTTGTGTAGGACTTTTTTTTTTCCTATAAAATAACGGATCTCCGACAGAAATGGATAAAACGGATGCAAAATGTGCATAACTGAGCGTAACAGATGCTTAAAATACAGGATCCAATGTTTTTGTTTGTTTCTGTTCTTCTGACGGATCAGAAGAACGGAAAACTAAACGGTGAAGTGAACCCGGCCTTACCTGAACTGACTTCAGCTACACAGGTCAGAAGTAGCTGCCGCGAGTCCTAGGGAGAATGTGTAGCGCCCCTGCCATCAACCAGCAGCTCACTGCTGGAGGTGAGAAATTACTAAAGAAACTTCACTGTAGTTTCCCTTTAAGTAGCAGAATAAAACCCGTGTGCATGGCACCGATGCAAGTAATAAATCACCGGAACGGCTTAACTTACTTTTCCGAAGTGGATAAAGGCAGAGCAGGCTCATCGGCCGCAGGAGCCAACAGTTTATAAATTTCATTGAGGTTTGTAAAAACGTCCTTTGCTGTAAAGGAGCCATCCATTTGACTAAAAATGAAGAAGAAAGACTGTAAAAGTGGGGATTTCTGTAACAACACAACGTGATTTGGATCACAATGCAGCAGCAGTTTGATAACGGTATTTTTCTGTGTCCGTAGTGCTGGCTAGGTAGAATATTTAAAGGGAATGTTTCAGCAAACGCAAGTTATCTTTATGTAATAAAAAGTGTTCCAATATCCTTTGTATATCAATTCCTGAAGTTTTTTTTAAAATGAGTCTTTCACCTGTTTTTCATGACTAAGAGCAGTGCCCCACAGAAGACTGCAGACACATCCCAGACATACCTGTGTGCACTGTGTGTCTGTATTACATGTCACATAACAGACATACCTGTGTGCACTGTGTGTCTGTATTACATGTCACATCCCAGACATACCTGTGTGCACTGTGTGTCTGTATTACATGTCACATAACAGACATACCTGTGTGCACTGTGTGTCTGTATTACATGTCACATCCCAGACATACCTGTGTGCACTGTGTGTCTGTATTACATGTCACATCCCAGATATGTCTGGGATGTGACATGTAATACAGACACACAGTGCACACAGGTATGTCTGGGATGTGACATGTAATACAGACACACAGTGCACACAGGTATGTCTGGGATGTGACATGTAATACAGACACACAGTGCACACAGGTATGTCTGGGATGTGACATGTAATACAGACACAGTGCACACAGGTATATCTGGGATGTGACATGTAATACAGACACACAGTGCACACAGGTATGTCTGGGATGTGACATGTAATACAGACACAGTGCACACAGGTATGTCTGGGATGTGACATGTAATACACACACACAGTGCACACAGGTATGTCTGGGATGTGACATGTAATACAGACACACAGTGCACACAGCTATGTCTGGGATGTGACATGTAATACACACACAGTGCACACAGGTATGTCTGGGATGTGACATGTAATATAAGTACTTTTTAATAACATGTGTCACACTATTATATGAACTATAACTACAGATCCTACGATACCAAATTTTATTTTATTTTTCTTGGAGAATCTGCATGTTCAACCCCAATTCTCTGATTGCTAGTTATGACATAATAATTTGTCCTTTAATACTTGATATACATTTGCAATTAAATAATTTATCAACTAAATCTATTACCTTTGTATTCTAAAAACGATAGTACCATTATATGGCATTAAAGGGGATGTCCGGGTTCAGGGCTGAACCTATATATACTGTAAGCTCCCCTTCACTTCTTTAGCATGTAGGAGTGGAGGACTGGAGCATTTCATTGCTCCGATGCTCCCCTTGTCTGGGATTACATTGCACAGAGCAAGGCCTGGTTGTTGTGAGCCAGTGACGTACCGGACTTCACAACTCTATGCTAGGAGGAGACTTGCCCCTAGCAGGGAGCCCGGTGATATCACCAGCACAAATGGGCGGTGTACAATGCTGTTCTGGGTGGTTTTAGAGGTGGGTACAGGGGTGTAGCTATAGGGGGTGCAGAGGTATCAGTCGCTACTAGGCCCAGGAACCTGAGGGGGCCCAAAGTGCCTCATAAGAAGACACTGGTATTATAGAAAGTGCATGCTGGGAGGGCTCCGTTGAAGATATTGCACTGGGGCCCCAAATGTTCAAGTTGCACCTCTGGCTGGAAGGAAGGGATTAGGTCAAGAATTTGGCATGGGAGGGGAGGCGTTTCAATTTTTGCCTCAGGCAGCACGAAGGCTATGTGCCCCTCCCCCACGCCCCTGGCCACAAAGCACTGAGGGAAGGGGGGCCCAAGCTGAACTCTTGCACCAGCGCCCATGAGCCTTTAGCTACGTTCCTGGACGGGTATCACTCAAGTTTTCGATCAGAGGATATAAAAATTAGTTTTTCGACACTACACAACTCCTGGTTCCACACTAATCTTATACAGTAGCTGATTTGGCCAACCATCTATTGTGTACGGTGGCATCCCGATTTCCACAATGGCAAATGTTGGAGGAGAAAAGGATCGGGCTGTTGGATTTCAACCTGTCTGATTCTTTTGATGTCAAGGGAATCATGACACCATCAGAGGAGCCTGGCAGCAGCTCACTCCCCCCTCACTATAAAGAACACATGCATCCTTGGCTAAGCCCATCAGATGTGTATGGGGGGGAGAGGGGAATACCTGTCAGGAAAAGCTGAAATAGCTACTGTATATGGCTGACGGCTATCTAAAGCGTATTGCCGTCTTAAGCCGTATCTACCAGAGCGCCCACATTTCTTCATAAAAAGTCATGTTTCCATCGAGAACAGAGAAGCGCATACTTACGATCTCAGCTTCTGAATTTTATAGAGGACTGACAAAGTTGCTGAACTTTTGGTTTCTTTTGCTGCTTTAGCAGAATCAATTAATTTGTGATGCACCTTAATGTAAGATAACAATCCATTATTCATTGCAGGCAGAAAACAAACATTAAATGCACTTTGCATGTATAGATCTAATTGCCTAGTCACATGGATGGAGGCGATTTACATAAATGATTAGAAAGAAGCGCCGCTTCAGCTAGAAATTAAATTCCACGAAACATCCTTAAAGCCACAATCACATGAGCTGACGAGGTCTAAATGCTTAGTGCATGAGATCGTGGCAAACACAATATGGAATAATAAGGCAGATTGATATGGTCTAAAATTACGGCAGTGCAAACGCAGGCGGACCGTCTTTTATCCGCGCCAGATTCATCCCAGTGGCTGATGCTGGATTATAAATCCGGCTCATCATTGGACTGTCTAGTTTAACTTTACACCATCTATTTGTCGGCCCTGTTTACCTCAAAGAAAGCACCAAATTTTGTGTCACACAACTTCCCCTCTAAACCACGCCCCTTTGCTGCAAAGCCACTCCCCTTTCCATTAAGCCCCACCTTCTTGTAAGTCACAAAAAAACTGTAGAAAAGAGTGTAAAATAGTTAATAAATGTGCAAAGCATGTACGCCAACTTATTAGCACAAATTGCGCCTGAATTTATGTGCATTTTGAACAGTAAATCTACCCCAAACCTCACTATACTTTTCTAGTCACAGTGTGGTTGTGTCACTTTAGCAAATGGCATTTATTATGTAGACACATTTATTACAAGGCACTTACTAATGTATTGTGATTGTCCATATTGCTTCCTTTGCTGGCTGGATTCATTTTTCTCATCACATTATACACTGCTCGTTTCCATGGTCACGACCACTCTGCAATCCAGCAGCGTTGGACGTGATTGGACGTGTTGGACGCTATGGTCCTGGCCACCAGAGAGGCTGGAGCTTTTTCCTATAGTGTGCAAGCACGTCCACCACCACTGATGGATTGCAGGGTGGTCGTAATCATGGAAACGAGCAGTGTATAATATGATGGAAAATGAATCCAGCCAGCAAAGGAGGTAACATGGATAATAACAATACATTAGTAACTGCCTGGTATTTCTCTACATGATAAATGTCACTTGCTGAAGTGAGACAAACCCTTTAAGAGCCCAAGGCCATCCATCACGTTACTATTAAAGAAGTTTTCCATCAGAAACATTTTTTTAAAAAGTGTCAGGATGGGTTAAAAATATCAAATAATCATTAATCATCTCACTGATGCCCTGCTGCTGCCGTTCTGATGCTGCCCCGGTCCCTACTTTTCTCCACGTCCTGGTCCCAGGATCAACACACAAGAAATGGCTTGGATTTCACACTCAACTAATCACTGGCCGAGGTAGGTCAGCGCTGCCTCCAGTGGTTGGCTGAGTTGGCAGTCCAAACCATTGTGTCCAAAATTATTCCCCTGGAAAACCCATTTCCCACCCAAAATGGGAAAAAATAATACATCATAAAAAGAAAATTTTTAGTTGTCTTCTACTATATACATGGTAGCAGTTTTTTTTTTTACTGTTTTAATGCATCTAAAATGAAAACTGAAGAAACTCGTTTTGTGAGTACAGCTCCTATGCACACCTATCGGTCTCCTTGTTAACAGACTACAAATAACCTGTGTAGTTTATCCTCAATTTTAATAACCTTTTTGCAAGTTAGCAACAAGTAAAGGTCAGATGGAAGTGGATAGACTGCGGGATCAGACTACAAAGGGCATGTTTGTAGTCTGTAACCATGGAGATACATAAGTTTGCAGAGGAGATGTGGACAGGTGTCAGAAAAAGTAATGTAGAGGCTTCATAGATATGACATTCCACCCAAACACAGTAGCGCCAATAAAAAACCACATACAGAAACTGTTTAAAAACTGGTTTTCAATGTCAGGGAGACATGTGAACTGGTTTTGGATTGCTAACATTTAATCCTAGAAGCATCATTTGGTCTTGAACACTTCTTTGGTGCCCCCTTAAAGAAGAACTCCCGACAAAAATTTTATTCCATGTCCTGCTAGAAATGTACATGATATAATCTGTAGTGAATGTCATTTTCTTACCAGTGTCTGAATTTTTGACTTATATCATCCTGAAGTTTCTTATCTGTGTGGACTGTGTTGACTTATGTGTGGACAGGAAGTCTAATTCTCTATGTATTCCTATGAGACTGAAAGTGAGGCTCCCATAGGAATGAATAGAGCAGTGACTGGCTTCCTGTCCTGGGTCAGTTGGAGGTCAGGGAGTTGGTCACATGACCCAGCTACAATAAGAAGAGAGGTTTTTACTCACAGAAACAGTCACTGATAAGAAAATGACAATCACTACAGATTATATCATGCACCTTTCTAACAGGTCAGAGAATAAAAATTTTTACGGGAGTTCTTCTTTAACTAACTACACCTGGGGCAGCTTCTACGTGTGAACCCTGCTGGCCATTCAGTAACATGGAAAAGGCTTATGGGTTTAGGAATATTTGATAAAAAACAAAGGGGGTCATTTATCAACCAACATATGCCATTTTTTTGCGTATATTAGGCACAGCTTTTGCCACAAAAGTATTTTGCTGCAAAATCTACAACTTTTCTCTCTTTTACACCGCTCAAGCCAGCGCTGAGAAAAGTGGGGCAGGGCGTGGCACGAGCGTGTAAGAGGACGGTCCGGCTGGTCCATCTCATTTGTCATTTTCTCCGCCAGTTTTTGGTGTAGAAAATGTCTTAAATCTACGAGCTGGCGTAGGTTTAAGCTTGTTGTACGCCACCGGAACATGTGCCTAAGTTATGCATCCACCACGAGCGCAGCGTATAAATCGCCAGTCTTAATAAATGACCCCAAATGTTTTTGTGAAGTATACTGTAGGTACCATACTGTGCACCATTTCCCAATTCACTGCTGGATGCTTTGGAGGGAATATACTGTACTGTGTCCATACCAGATGATAACATCCTTTGTCTATCTAGTACAGAATACTGGGACACACTTACCATTTTGGCAAACAGAACGGGGTATTTCTGGGGCGCACTGAC
The DNA here is from genome assembly GCA_900303285.1 of Rhinella marina. NCBI lineage: Eukaryota > Metazoa > Chordata > Amphibia > Anura > Bufonidae > Rhinella > Rhinella marina. Next base: position 461,336 of record ONZH01004127.1, read on the forward strand.
TTTGAAGAATTCACTAGCCACAGTCGCAAAGTCAGCGGCCTCCTTCATTTTCTGAGCATCCAAAAAACATTCCAGCAACTCTCTAAAAAAAAAAAATAGATACCAAAAGTGTCATGTAAAGTTTGAACTACAAAACCTTTAAAAGATGTGAATTTCTTTTAGCGATGGGAAATGGAACGGGGTCAGCACTCTTGCCAAAACACCTAAAGCTGTGAAATGCTGTCAACACATGCCTTGGTGTAATGAACTGAAAGCTATCCACTGTAACGCTGCTTGTACCCGGGGAGCCTGACGGTACTACAAGCTGACTGTGGGCCAGGTAGCATCAAGCTCCTGACAGGTGTCCTCTAAGAGGAGTGCCAGGTCTAGGTGGCAACCATGTGAAATATGGAGTAGAGCTAGCTGCGCTCCGTCTGTGAGGATGCCCAAACGCTGTACAGTGCGGCCCAGCCGTTCTTACCATTACTTGCCATGGCTAAACTCAGTGTCGGACTGGGGTACCTATTGCCCACCAGTAAAATTTATTTGGGGGGCCACGGTATGTATACATTCAAATATAATAAATAATCTATCAGGTGTTATATATGAACACAGACTGGTTGAGGTGCTGTACATTGTATATATGTATGTAGTGCAGTAAGTCTGCTGTGTTATGTGACACTTGTGCAGAGGGTGGGAGACTAGGGGCCCACCTTGCTCAGGGGCCCACCGGGGGATTCACCTCTACCCCTGAAGGCCAGTCCGAGCCTGGCTTCGCTGCAAGTACTGGAGAAGCCCATGGTTGGTCCGCATGCACACAAAGGTCATTATGTATACTGTCCCTGAATGAGTAATGACAATCTCTGTACATCACTATGAAATATGTCAGTGTGATATAAATGAATAAATACATATTTCATATTAGGGGATATTCACATGTAAAGGTTGAGGTACAGTAAAAAAAAAAAAACACTATGGAAAAAATTGTGGTTTTGCTGTGGTTTGCAAAGCAGATGTATTTTTTACAGGTGAATTACATTCAGAAACCGAGGCAAAACCGCACGTGGTTTCAACTACACCTCACCCACTATGTGGTAATATACTCTTAAGTCACATGGCATGAGGGTGTGGACTGTCCTCTCATGGGACCCTAGGAAAAGGGACAGGAAAAGGGGGGGTGGGGGGAGTCTGGCATGAAGACAGAGCCCCCTTGCCTTATAGCCTTGTAATGGTCAAGTAGGCCTCAAGATGAGGTAGAGCGCAGGAGGTCCGTCACACAGCCAGTCCGGATCTCCGTTCCCCACACTGCAGAGGGGATGATGGACGTGCAGACTAGTAGCTGCAGCCTCGATAAGTTGTAGAGGCCAGGGTATAAAAGTGAGCCGGCATGACCCAGGTCCACGACAACCAGGGGTGGATTGGCCATAGACCTTACAGTGAAATTTCCCAGCGGGCCGATGCCCAAGGGGCCTCATGGGTCCTCCTCAGTTCTGGCCAATGGAAGTTTTTGGGGATGTATTTTGTGCTGCTGGCAGTATTTTGTGATGGACTGTGGTATTTGGCTCTGTTGAGGTGGTATAATGTGCCACAATATGGTACTGCTGGCCCTGTCTTCCATCAGTTTGCACCCGATTACAAAACGGGACCACTTTTAGTATTTTTTCCAGGGCCACTTTATGTTCCCAGTCCACCCTTGACGACAACTAGCTGTAACCTGCATACAGATCCCACAACCGGACTATAAGGATGCCCTTAGATTTTCTCTTATAAGCATGAGCTTATCTTTTGTAACATAACTTCATTACAGTCTGCTTGTAAGGACACAATAAATACACAGATATCTGTGGAGATCTACTGATGTCTAATGACACAAAGGTCCTCCTCCCATGAGCCGGATCCCAAAGTCTCTAAAGAGATACCAAAACCAAAGGTACAGTAAGATGAGAGAAAATCAATTAATGCCAGTAAACAGTGTACGGTATACGGATGACTTACAGCATCAGATCTGCTCTCCAGTCCTTGTCTGCATCATCGATGTCACCCAATGACTTTACGATATTAACAAGGCTGGGAATAAGGAGATGGCGACTGCCAGGCTTCAGAAAAGGACGCACCGTTTGCAGGTATAAGACAGAAGCGTTATACACAAGGAAATGATACCTGCAAGAAGAAGAAATAATAAGAAACCAAATCATCTGATACTAGAGAGCTCAGGGTTATGATATTTAACGTTGTGACAGCTGCTCCTTAATATCCAATGATAAATTGCCATTTTCTTAGGCAGTCATAATTTTAAAGGCTATGAACACCATCAGGGCTTTTTTTATTATTGCATTTCATTCGTTTTGGGCTAAAAATCATTTTTTAAATTGGTCTTTATTAAAAAAAATTTTGATATACAGGTGGTTGAAAAAAAAAAAAAAAATCAGTCTATTTGCAAACTATCCCTCCTGAGTTCTGTCAGTTGACGGCTCATGTGAAGCCTTATCTCTGATCTCGTAAACACGCATTATAGCTTATCAAATTAATAACAATATGGCTTAAATAAGTGTTTATTTAAACTGCTGAAAATTTTTAATAAACAATTAAAAAAAATGAGTTTAGCCCAAATTAGTAAATGTAATTATAAAGAAAATTGCCCCGAAGGAGTCCATAGCCTTTAACATAGTCCCAGTTATCTCCTGATATGTCACAGATACATGTGAGAAGATAAGATTTGTGACGTCTGTGCACCAGGATGGCAGCACCCACTTAAATTTTTTTTTTAAAGGATTTGTCTCATGATGGACAATGGGGGCATATTGCTAAGATGTGCCCCCATTGTCTTATAGGTGCGGGTCCCACTGCTGGGATCCGCACCTATATCCAGAACGGAGCCTCACAAGGTGGTGGCTGGAGGACTCCGGTCCGGGCCACCACCAAGCCGGCTCCCCATAGAAATTAATGGGAGCGCACTGCGCATGTGCGGCCCCTGCTCCCTTTCATTTATATGGAGCCGACGGATATAGCTGAGCCAGCACTAGGCTATTTTCGCCGGGCCAATAGAAAATGAATGGAGGCCGGCTGCGCATGCTCAGTGCGCCCTCCTTCACTTTTGTGGCTCCGTTCTGTATATAGGTGCGGGTCCCAGCGGTGGGATCCGCATCTATAAGACAACGGGGGCATATCCTAGCGATATGCCCCCATTGTCCACCATGAGACAAACCCTTTAAACATTTACCATTGAGAAAGATCCATACCAACCTGGACACTATCCGGATATTGTCTATATCCGAATGTAACCTAAATAAAATCCTGTATTTCTGCATGATAACTTCTTGTGTGCACCATCCACCCTCTACCGAACTCATCAGTGATTACATGTCCGCCTCTACCCTGCAGTGGTGCAGTGTAATTACAGCTTCCTCATCCATTCAGGTGAACGGGACAGGAAGTGGCAGTTTCATTGCACCGCCACTATAAGGGAGACGGCCCCCTGCTGTTCTGATGACCTATCCTGAGGAGGGGTCATCACTATCCTCACACTGCACAACCCCAAAAAACAGACATCATTCAGTTCTAACCTTTCTTGTTGCTTTGCAAAATCAACTGTTTTCAGATAATATGCCACCGACTTCTCTAGGTCTCCCTTGAAGAAAAGAAAAACGGTCGTCAGACACAGCAGTCATCTCAGTTATTACCGTATGTACGATACTGTATAAACAACACATACAAAAGTAGCAGAGCTGATCTGGCCAGCACAGCCGTGGTGAGTTTCAGGGGCGTAGCTATAGGAGAAGCAGGGGAAGTGGCTCCTTAGGGGCCCAAACTCAGAAAGGACCCACCCAGGAGGAGGACTAAAAGATTTTATTGTCAGGGCGTTCTTAACAGTATCATAAAACCACATTATATACAGAGACACTGTAGGAAATGAACGGAGCGGCTGCCCGGCCTCGTCTAAGAGAACGATTTTGACTAGCCTCAGGAGTGGATGTTTCATGGGAGGACGGGGTTGCGAAGAAATTGCTGTGGGGGGAGGGGGGCTTCAAAAATTTGCTGTGAGCTCATTGTGTTTTGTCAGTGAATTAGTCACATACCACCTTACAGAGGACCTGTCCCCTCTCCTGACATGTAATCACAGAAGAAGTAACCTCTAAAACATAACTTTTAATAATAAATCATATTAAGAAGAGACTGTGTCCAATATCCTGACATGCCTGTATTAATAGCTTCATGTATTCCCCATGTAATAACAATTCTGGAACATCTATTCTTATGACTCTATGTTGTGCTATTCCTTTATTATTTCTACTAGAAGTTATAATTGAATTGCTAGCAGTCTGCAGTAAGGGTACAGAGGGGAGGTAACCCGTTGGGGGTGTGTCCCTGCACAAACTTACTCTAGCCAATCAGTGCTGCCATTTTCAGACTGTGCAGGTACACCCCCCCAACTGGTCACCTCCCCTCTGTTCCCTTACTGAAGACAAATAGCCATAAGAATAGATGTTCCAGAATTGTTATTACATGGGGAATGCATGAAGTTATTAAAACAGACATGTCAGGAGAGGTGACAGGTCCTCTTTGAATTGAGAAAACATCAATGTATATGTCCAGTGTTTGGCATATGCTACATATACAATCTGGGAACAAACTGTCATTCCTTCTTACTAATGTACAAGACATTATCCATTAAAGGGGTTGGCTCATCTTGGACATTGATGGCATATCGTTAGGATATGCCATCAATGTCAGATCGGTGCAGGTCATATCTAGAGAACAGGGCCCACACATACTGTATGCGCCACGTTCTCTCCATTCACTGCTATGGGAGTTCTGAAAATAGCTGAATGAGAGCACTTAGCTATTTTCGGAAGTTCCGTAGCCGTCCACATCTTTTGCTGCCCCATTGAAGGGAATGGGTTTGCATCTGAGCCTCAAAAAATGCGGCAAGGATGCAGACCCAAACATTCGCTATGTGAATGAGGCCTAAAAGTCAGAGCTCTATTTTTTATACAAAACGTAAAAAAAAACCCCTTGTTCCCTAATGTGGATCTTTCAGTTGTACATGCTGTTCTATGTAAAGCGCTGCACTTAAAATGTTTGTGGCTTGTGTGGCTAATAGGAGTATTTAAAGGGTATCTGTCACCAGTTTTTTCAGTATGAATCAGGCTGACATTAGAGATGTGCTAATGTCACCTGATTCCAAATATATATCTGTTTTATTTACTGGTGCCCCCATTTTTATATAAAATGAACTTTTATTTTATGCTAATAAGGCCTCTAGGTGCAAGGGGCGTTACCCCTGCTCCTAGAGGCTCTGTTGATTGACAGGACCAGGCAGAGAAGAAACACTCCATTCACCATAGCTTGCAAGGACCTTCAATGAGGTCATGACCATGTGATCAGTCACATGGTTTAGGAGGAGACAGTCTGTTTGCGTGATCTTAAATATGTGACTGATCACATGGTCATGACATCATTGAAGGTCCTTGCAAGCTATGGTGAATGGAGTGTTTCTTCTCTGCCTGGTCCTGTCAATCAACAGAGCCTCTAGGAGCAGGGGTAACGCCCCTTGCACCTAGAGGCCTTATTAGCATAAAATAAAAGTTAATTTTATATAAAAATGGGGGCACCAGTAAATAAAACAGATATATATTTAAAATCAGGTGACATTAGCACATCTCTAATGTCAGCCTGATTCATACCGAAAAAAAAAAACTGGTGACAGATACCCTTTAAAGAATACAAAAGACCTATAGTTATGAGGATACAAACTTCTTTTTGTACCATTTTGACTAATACGATTCTGGGCCTGTAGCTGCAATATACTGCTGTTACATAGGGGAGCATACTTAACTGACAAGAGCACTTGTCAGCAGGATCAACTCAATTAAACCATTCATATTCCCTGATAAACTTGATCCTGCTGATTAAAATGATACCTGCCTTGGGAAAATTGGTTGCAGCATTCCCAATGGAAAAAACGTTTATTGCTTATGCAGACGAGAGCTTCATTGCACCGAGGAGTGCACCTCAGCTTTCCAGTGCTGGCCACTAAAGCCCTCACCTGCAAAAAGAATAAAACTGCTTTTTCTCAGGAACACCGCAACACAGGTATCATTTTAATCAGCAGATGGAACTCAATCAGGCATTATGTCTGTTTAAATAGGGTTGACCCTGCTGACCGCTGCTGTTTAAATGATAAAAATGAAGCTGCTTGCAGCCACCAGTAGGGGGAGCTAAGAAACTACAGTATAGTAAGACTTATTTATGATCGAGGTAATTGGTAACTATATAAGCTCTCCGAAGTAGAGGCGTTGTGTATAAGCAGAGGATGTGGAGCTCGGTAATGATGACTTCCAAGATGATATTCCAGAACTTACTGATCCAGTGTCAGATCGCTGTACTGGAATATGTGTCAGACAACGTTTTATGTAACCTATTAAAAGTTCCTGCACTCAGAGCACAAAGGGCTTTTACCAGGTTATTAGGAGACTTGGGGTTGTGTAATTGGGCTTGGCACAGGAACGCTCGTCCTAAAAATTGGTTTGGAGGAGGTTGAGTCTTGAAATACATCTGAAGACAGGCCTTGCTCACTGCTGGACTTCCAAGCTGTCAAGTCAATTTGAGAAAAAAAAACGTTATTTTACCATTTCAGTGCGAGAAGCAATTATTTTACAGAAAATACACACTGTGCAAAATACACCGCCTATGGACAAATGAGTCATTATAGTCAGGCGAGTGTGTGGGTGCGATCGTCACATCGGACAGTACAGGATCAATATCACAGCAGAAACTGGTAAAGGTCACGTTATGTAATTATCATCTGATAAAATCTAAGCCGCAAATTGTGCAGAATCCAAATGAATAAACAGACCGAAATCTGCACCCATATTACAAAATGAGGGCGTGTCACTAGTATATGCCATCCTGAGAATGAAAGGGCCACTGCACTGAATCTTTAAAACATAGGTACCTAAAGTGAAGCAGTGGAGGATCTCCTGGACTTTAAAGAAGAACTCCCGACAAAAATGTTATTCCATGTCCTGCTAGAAATGTACATGATGTAATCTGTAGTGAATGTCATTTTCTTACCAGTGTCTGAATTTTTGACTTATATCATCCTGAAGTTTCTTATCTGTGTCATGTGACCAGCAATTAGACCCACCAACTCACACAGAGACTTATGTGTGGACAGGAAGTCTAATTCTCTATGTATTCCTATGAGACTGAAAGTGAGGCTCCCATAGGAATGAATAGAGCAGTTACTGGCTTTCTGTCCTGGGTCAGTTGGAGGTCAGGGAGTTGGTCACATGACCCAGCTACAATAAGAAGAGAGGTTTTTACTTTCACTGATAAGAAGATGACATTCACTACAGATTATATTATGTACCTTTCTAACAGGTCAGAGAATAAAAATGTTGGTGGGAGTTCTTCTTTAATATTGATGGCCTATCCTTAAAGGGGTTGTCAAGTTATTTTTTTGTCCTTTGTGTCCTAGTTTCTAACTAGGCAAATATAATGTTTTTTTCAATGCACTTACTTTAACTTCAGAGGCCTCTTTCTCAGATTTCACTGAGGGTCACATGACCTGTGATGTCACCTTATCTCTCTGCTCTGCGATGTTTCGTGCACAAGCCTGAGAGATCAGATAACAGCCTGTACACGAGACGCCACTGGCCACGCCCCCCTGCACTGCCGGGCTGCTACCTGCTCTCTCCCTGGATTCTTTCATATAAAACATTAACCCCTTCCGCCAGAACACACTGGGCTCAAGGCTTTACAACAGGCTTTAAACTGCAGGCAGTGAGGAGACAAATGCTGGGAACAGCAGCTGACAGAGGAGTTCTGCAAAGCATTGCACAAGAAAGGTAGGGGGGAGATCCTGTGTGTATTAGCAGTGTCATTGTACAGCTGGGACTTGTAGTCCTACACATATAACATGCTGCTGAGTATCCTAGCAGGCAGACATGTCGCTCAGGGCAGCACTTGTATTCACTCCCTTTGCAGAGCAAGGGGAGTGGCAGAGACTGTTGTTATTGCAGGTTAACAAAGGCCAGAAGAGAACCAGAGAAATGAGAAAATATAGATTTTTGCCAAAAACTTGCTTAACTTAGTTATATATTACTGCCCATCAGATTTACAGTGCTATATATATTTTTTTCATAACTTGGACGACCCCTTAAAAGTGTAACTCTCATTTTATTTTTATTTGTGTAATGTGTAGGGGCAGTGGTAATGACCATTTTTGTAATATACTTTAATTACTGAAATCATACATTTCTATTAGAAAAATAGCAGTAAAGTGGCCCATTTTGAACCTTAGCAATGCTCCTCTGTCTTCTGTTTACATAACTGTGGAGACTTGCTAACACTGACTGTTATGTAAACAGAAGAAAGAGGAGCGTTTCTAAGGCTCAAAATCGGCCACTTTAGAGCTATTTTTCTAATAGAAATGTATGATTTCAGTAATTAAAGTATATTACAAAAATGGTCAGTATCAGTTCCGCTATACATTACACAAATAAAAACAGAATGGCAGTTGATGAAGAAGACAGACCACCATTGAAACACGTTGCATATTTTTAACAACAAACCAAACATTTTTATCATTTTTATCAATTGTCATAAATATCAGAATCTGACCGACTCCTGGCACCAGCGCTGATCAGCTGCTCGACAGTAGGTCCGGCGCTGGAAACAGAAACTGGAACTACAATGCTCGGTCCACTGTGGTTACTGCAGTGCTGATCCCATTCACTTGATACGGATAAGCCATTGTATGTCAGATACCACTTACCTGAAGGGCTTGTTCGGCACACAGGATGTACAAGTCAGAGCTGAACTTTTCTGGCCCGTCTTTTGTGGACGCGTCTGTGTTGGCTGCTTTAATTAACGTGTACGCCTTGAGCAGGGCATCGGCATCTTGAGAGGTTACAGAACAGAGCATATGTTACAACACACAATTAGAAGCAATGATTCCCCTCCGACCCCGCTTAGAGACAGACACATGGACCACTGTCTCAGTCCACTCATTATATCTTACTGTAGAAGTAATTAGACCTAAAAAGTGTAAAAAAAAAATCCAGTTTTGCAATTAAGAGAGAAGTTATGTACTAAAGTACAATTAGGTAATTTGTTTATTGTCTTGGTTACAAAACCCATATTCAAATACCATTTTAAGAAGAGAGTCATCCATTCAAGACCCTTATCTATTAACCACTGCAGAGAGTGGCTACAAAGAGCGTTCTCCCACACTTAAGTACCAGAAGCGCCCATTTTTTAAACAGACGGTTCACTGATTTAAATAGAAAGTGTGTAATGCTTCACTTGACCTGCGGAGGTGCTGCAAAGAGTAGCTGTCACCTCTCCTGACATACTTGTTTTAATAACTTCATGCATTCCCCATGCAATAACAATTCTGGAACATCTATTCTTATGTCTGTATGTTGTGCCATTCCTTTATTATTTCTACTAGAAGTTATGGATGAATTACTAGCAGTCTGCAGTAAGGGTACAGATGGGAGGTAACAAGTTGAGGGGAGGGGGGAGTCCCTGCACTGTCTGAAATTGCAGCACTGATTGGATAGAGTGAGACTGTGCAGATACAACCCCCCCTCCCCCAACTGGTTACATCCCCTCTGTACCCTTACTGCAGACTGCTAGCAATTCATTCATAACTTCTAGTAGAAATAATAAAGGAATGGCACAACATAGAGTCATAAGAATAAATGTTCCAGAATTGTTATTACATGGGGAATGCATGAAGCTATTAAACAGGCGTGTCAGGAGAGGGGACAGGTCCTCTTTAAGGATTTCCCTGCAGATTACATTTGATTCCTGGGGGTCCAGTCAGATGCCATTTGTCTCCTAAGGGATTGTCCACCTCTGGTCTAGAGGCACTTCTGCTCCTATGTGGCTGTGTTCCACGGCTAATTCTCTGAGAGATCTGCTTTGGATCTATCTAACTAATAACAATAAGGCAACTAGTAATTATTTAAAGGCGTTGTCTACTGTTTCTTAGAAGTGTCATCTAATGATGAGATGTCCAGCTGATGGGACACGTCTAGTGCTCAGCTGTGATCTCTGTAGAACTTGGCAGTAATGTTCAGTTCATCTGCAGCGCCCAGGGGCGAACTGGGAACTTAAAGGGGCCCTGGATAAAAACCTAAAAAAGTGTCCCCATGTTGTTGGGGGTCCAAATTGACAAAAGGCAGAGCCAACACATATAGGAAGGGGCAAATGAAGTAGGCAGGGCCAGCAATACCATAATTCAGCTCAAAATATGGCTCCAGAGGCAGCACAGTGAAGAGCAAAACACTGAGACGCTTACCACAGTATTCAACTGTATCATCGTCCTGAGAACAGCGATACAGTTGAATTCAGGAGGGCACCCGAGGCCGCCGGCAAGGTGCATGAGTACTGGATGCTCCTACATTAATTAAAGAAGAACTCTCGCAAAAAATTTTATTCCATGTCCTGCTAGAAACGTACATGATGTAATCTGTAGTGAATGTCATTTTCTCTGAATTTTTGAGTTATATCATCCTGAAGTTTCTTATCTGTGTCATGTGACTAGGAATTAGACCCACCAACTCACACAGCACCTTATGTGTGGACAGGAAGTCTAATTTTCTATGCATTCCTATGGGAGCCTCACTTTCAATCTCATAGGGATGAATAGAGAAGTGACTGGCTTCCTGTCCTGGGTCAGTTGGAGGTCAGGGAGTTGGTCACATGACCCAGCTACAATAAGAAGAGAGTGGAAACTTTAATTTTCAGCCTCTGATAAGAAAATGACATTCACTACAGATTATATCATGCACCTTTCTAACAGGTCAGAGAATAAAATTTTTTGTGGGAGTTCTCTATATACCCGGCTAGTGGCTGTGAGGTGACTCGGTTGGCCCTCTTGGCATCCCTGGAGGGTCTACGACCAGTGTCACTACAGGAGAAATGAGGCATCACACGGTTTACTGAAACCTATGGGCTGTCATTGTGAAGCATGGATGTATTGGGTCCTCCAGAGCAGGAGACCACTGTCCACTATCTGCTCTGGCTAATAGATGAGGGTCCTGAATGGTGGAGCCTCCTTTATTAAAAGGGGTCAGAATAGCTTAAAGGGGTTGTCTCATCTGAGACACTGGTGGCATATCTCTAGGATGGGATTTTACAGGTGGGGCCTACACCTATCTTCAGAATGGGACCCCTGAGGTGAACAGAGAGCAGCAGAACATGTGTGGCTGCTCTCCATTCATTTCTATGGGGGTTGTGAAAATTTCCTTTGATCCCATAGGAGCGAATAGAGCGGTGGTGGTGCTGGTGCACTCTCTATTCATTTATATGGCACTTACTCGCTATTTTTGGACCTCCCATAGAAATAAATGGAGACCCCAGCGAGCATGTGTGGCATGCTTTCCAGGGCCTGTTTTAGAGATGTGTGGGTCTCAGAGGTGAGACCTGCACCTTTCTAACTTTGGTGGTGTATCCTAGTGATATGCCTTCCATGTCCCTGCTGATACAACCCCTATTAAAAAAGTCAAGTCATACTTACCTAATTGATCCCCTCTGATCCCTCTATCACTCTCCCGTATCCCCAGCGGTCTCTGCTTCCTAGTCCCATTCCACATGGAAGTGTGATTGCACAGCTAGTCATTAGCTGGGGCAGCTCACCTCCGTGGCCCGTGGCTGGATGAGTGGTCATATTATCTGTGGTCTCTTAGGCAATCTCCCCCTAATAGAGGGCACTAGAGAGAATACGGATTGAACCTAATAACCCTGCGGTGGTGGGAACATCTGTATTTTTATATAAACGTTTTATTCCATGTACTTCCAAACGGGGGCGCCCTTCAAGTTTAGTGGCCTTTAATACAATATATCTTAAAGAAGAACTCCCACAAAAAAATTTATTCCATGTCCTGCTAGAAATGTACATCTGTAGTGAATGTCATTTTCTTACCAGGAGCTGAATTTTTGAGTTATATCTCCCTGATGTTTCTCATCTGTGTCATGTGACTAGGAATTAGACCCACCAACTCACACAGAGACTTATGTGTGGACAGGAAGTCTAATTCTCTATGTATTCCTATGAGACTGAAAGTGAGGCTCCCATAGGAATGAATAGAGCAGTGACTGGCTTCCTGTCCTGGGTCAGTTGGAGGTCAGGGAGTTGGTCACATGACCCAGCTACAATAAGAAGAGAGGTTATTACTCACAATTACATTCTTTCTAATAGGTCAGAGAATACATTTTTTTGCGGGAGTTCTTCTTTAAGTAAGATGTTTGGATTTTTATCTTTGCCACCAGAGCAAATACAACCAAAATGCTCATTTTCTAAGATTATGGCCAGGTCCTATCTTAGGGAATTCCCCACAGAATTAACCCTGTGATTTCCACACTTGTATCTGTGGCCCTGATACTGAATATGTAAACTATAAAATCCCACCAGGAGACGACATCCTTTGGTTGCGATCATGTCGTGGTGTTTGCCAGAATTTTTCAAAACTGCAAAGAATTGCTGTCGGGCTGGGAAATGTGGCAAAAATGACAGGACGGCCATGTGTGAATGAGCACTAACGATTTAGCCATTTACAGAGGAAGCCGTTACCTTGCTGATTTTCGGCTGCAGAGAGGTGCTGTCGTATAATGAGATCCATAGTGGGTCAGAACGTCCAGATAGAAGCTGGATTTACAGAATGAATGTTACCGAGCTGCGGTGCTGAACAGGAGACACCTACAAAAGGGAACAGCAGAGAGGAATGAGCAAAGTAGTATCAGCATGGCACAGTCAATGTCTCCCTATGGGTCAGTCGCACAGTTCTTAAAGGGGTTGTCCAGACTTATTGTAAGTGAAGGCCTATCCTCAGGATCTGCCACCACTGACACGCCGTCCGGTTAGCAGTTCTGCGTAGCTCCATGTACAGGAGTCAGCGCTGGATCTGCACTGCACCGTCAGCTTTATAGCGCCAGGAGCTAGCGACGCTCCCACTGAAGACAGCAGGGGCAGCGCTGTAGTAGCTAGCCACCATGTGACGAGTTGTGCGCATCTGTGGCAGTCCTTGCCCCTGGCTGGTGTCATTTTTTGCTAACATTTACGCCTGTTTCCAGCGTAAACGTTAGTAAATTTGTCAAGGCTGAAGTCCTGGCCCCAGCAAGGCCCCGACACGCCCAACGCTGCATAAAACCGCCGTTGCGACTAAATATTGTCGCACAGCCAGTTAGAAAAGGGGACCTGCAACTATTTTGTGCCTAAAAAGTAGAGTAAATGTGCCCCACTAAGTTCCCCCAATCTGGTTTGCATCATGGTTGTGGATTTTACCGCCTCTCCATGGAGCCCCAGCTTACATGGGCAGATTTACGTGGACTAAATAATCGGTCAGTTATAGGGGAACGCTCTTTCCCAATAATTGGCCTGTGTAAATGCTGATCACCTGACAAGCGCTTGCTCGTTTGTCAGGTGATCTGATCATTTACACGACAATCACTGGCCCGGATTAGCCTCTGTAAGTATGTCCTGTGCAGAGAACAGGCTCCGTGTGGGAGAGTGATTTCCCGCTATGGACACTGCTCCTTTCACACGACCACACGGCACATTATATAATGATTTATAATGCTGTGTGTCTCTGGCCGACCTCGCATCTACTGAACTGGACTGACATAATGCAGCAGGCAGCACGGTGGCTCAGCGGTTCGCACCGGTGCCTTGCAGCGCTGGGGTCAATTCCGACCAAGGACAACATCTGCTTGGAGCTTGTATGTTCTCCCCGTGTTTGCGTGCGCTTCCTCCGGTTTTCTCCCACACTCCAAAGACGTACTGATAGGGAAGATTTTGTGGCAGAAACTCCTACGACTGAAAATCAGTTCCAGTCATTTGAATGGAGCAGCGAGCACATGGATTTCTGCAAGTCTCATTAAGGTGAATGGAACTGATTTTCATTTGCGCAATTTTTTTGCCACAAAAATCTGCCACGTGTGAAGACGCCCTAATAATGCCGTGAAATCCTGTGAAGGCAGCAGTGTCCATAACTGGAAGTCACGCTCCCACACAGGGTGTGTTTTCCGCACTGGGCACACTCGTCAATTGCCCTTAGACCGGCTGTCCAGACCTGCTCCAGATCTATCACAGGGGTCAGGCTGGCGGATACATGGGGTGCGGGGACAGAGCCTTTCCTCTGACTCTATACCAACCACTTTTACGCCAGAGTTGTGGCACAATTATGGAGCATCTTATTAGGCCCCGCCCATTTCCTGTGAAGCCCCGCCCCCTTGTTGAGTGTAAACCCCTTTTATGTAGGCACTCATTAAAATCTGGGCCAATGAATCTGTATGGGGATGAATGATCAGCTTAGTAGTGATCACTGATCCCCAAACACAGGAAATGAGTAGCTGAACCACCAGGCAATGGTTCATTCCTGATCATTGCTCTGTGTATGTATCAGCCCATGTATACCCTCCTGCACGCCCCTACATTGGGCATGGAGAGATGAACTACACGACTGGCGTACCCCCCTAATGCCATGGCAGCCTGATGCATGGATCCCATTATTAACATAGGACCCATGTACGATACTGGCGATTCGCAATCGGTATCCCAATATGCAGGGAGTAGAAAAACATGGCGGCTTTCAATCACCTCACTCCTCTATTAGAGCTCAGCGTCTTTCTCTATGATGGAACTGAGCTGCAATACCAGGCACAACCTTTGACCAGGAGGGGCGCTGTTTCAAGAAGAAGGCAGAGGCTTTTTCTAATCTTGGACAAGCCCTCGGTCACCGCTGCTTGTGAGTTTTATTCTCACTGTTTCTCTATGCAAAACCAAATGAAGTCTCCGGATCCCTGTTTTGCAACCTGCTGCTTTGTCTATGAGACTACAACTCCCACCATGCTGGGCACTGCAGTTCCACCACAGACTGCAGACTACTGCCCTCTCTAGACATGGCAGATTCCCAGCTCAGCCCCATGCTCTGACATTGGACCACTGACTGCAGTAAACAGGAGAATCACGGTATATCGGTCTATCAGACGCTCCGAAGACTGACAAGGCGTGCTGGAACTTATAGTTCCACTACAGTTAGGGACCGTGACGTCAATGACGCATTTAGATGTCGGTAGTGGGGTCATGTGACATGGCGGGACACTGGGCTCGGCATAATAACGGGTAGATCCATAAGCTCTCACCTGTAACACGGCGCCGCTATCACAAGACTTCCAGTCCCGTAACCAAGCAACGGGACGCACACAGCGGCCCTCAGCTACGGAAGCCGCGCCGGCCCAAATCTGTCAGCTACTGCCTGCGCGTTAGGGAAGTGGTGAGATTGCAGTGTCATTTCGTACTAAAGCGCGTTTCCACCTTAAAAGCACGGTTTTCATGTTATAATATACGCAGCTGCAAGTTTGTTTTATAAATTCATGTTGTAGTATTTTTTTTGTAGTCCCGTTAAATCTGTTTAAATTATAAAATGCTTGGGTTCCACTATAATTACCACCTTTCCCAACAAAAAAATACCAGCCAGGTTTACACAAGTTTAAAGGGGGTGTGGTTGTGGGCGTGGCTTAACACAGGGCGTTAGGACTCCATCACATGTCAGTGAATCACTGCGCTGTTCTCCACAGACTGCTATTGGGGGTCATTTGTTAAGGGACTTGTGACTATTTTAGTCAAAAAATAGTCACAAGTCCCTTTTTTAACCGACCGTGTGACAATATTTTGTCGCAATGTGGGTTTTTACGCCATGTTGGGCAGGATGAGCATACTTACCAACATTTGAGCAGGTTCACCCAGAAACAACTATTTGTAGGTGGGGTTTGAATTATTCCCGCCCATTTTCAGCCTGGACAGCGCAAATGTGCCTGGAAAAATGAGGGACAGTCCCAGCAAATTTGGGACACTTGGCAGATATGGACAGTTGGCAGAACGAGGGCGTGCTGGGGGCCAGAACTCTAGCGCCAGAAAATTTGCTAACATTTACGTATTCACATATCAGTGGACCATGGGTCCGTGGTGATACCACAGGAGCACACCCTGTTTTTGTCTGTGATTATGAATCCCTCACGCACATTATAGTCTATGAGTCTGTGAAAGTCACTGACACAATGGGGCACATTTATCAAGCTCGCCTTTTTTTTTGAGTGAAAAGAAAAACAGGCGTATTGGCGTTGCCTGTCTTTAAAGGGAGTCTGTCAGCTTCTTTGAGCGATTTAGACCACTCATATCACCATTTAGCAAAGTTGCCCAACATAAAATTAGTACCTGTATTGTTTCTCACTTGTCCACAAATGGAAAAAACACTTTATAATGATATGCAAATTAGGGCCTGCAAGTGCCCAGGGGCGGTGTTATGGGCGCAAGTGCCCAGACCCCTCTCTGATGT
The DNA here is from genome assembly GCA_900303285.1 of Rhinella marina. Classification (NCBI taxonomy): domain Eukaryota; kingdom Metazoa; phylum Chordata; class Amphibia; order Anura; family Bufonidae; genus Rhinella; species Rhinella marina. Next base: position 477,664 of record ONZH01004127.1, read on the forward strand.
GCCCAGATAACTGCTCCCCTTGGATTCTTTTCCTTATTCATCCTCTTCTGGTTTAGATCTCACTCAAGTGCTGGGCCCGCACATGCGTACTGTTAACATCAGTGCCTCTGCCCATAGTGAGCAGAGCAGGGCGCATGCGCATGATCCAAACCAGTGCCGCCTCGGCCTCATGTGTGAACAGGTGTAATGAATGAGCTCTTATGGAGAAGCAAATAATAACAGAGCCAGGAAAAATCCATCCCCTCCTCCTATTCTAGTGCTGCCTTTGAAGTGTGTGGCCCTATGCAGGAGCCCAGTTGGCCTTGGTTTGTCATACTGGTGTGTTTTGTAAAGCAATGGTTTGTGGTGACAGTGACAGAAAATGTCTGTTCTGACAGAAACCTTCTCCATCTGTCAGAAATCTATCAGATCTTCCTCTCTAGTTATAGTCGGCATTACTGCAGCGATCTACACTAAACTTTGCACATAAGATCTGTATGAACACCGTCCTATCGGTGACTAGTGGGCAGTACATGAATGGAAATTGCGATACACTAAACTATTGAAGGAAGGAGAGAGCTAAGTGACGTGATTCATTTTCATTTATCCACACAGTGTGAACAGTAGTCTATTTTTCACTGTGAATGTATACATCAGAGTAATTTACATTGGCTGATATTTTGGCAAATTGCAAGCGATCATCCTGTAATACTGCCGCCAATTGCCTGATGAATGAGCAAACACATGTTCATCGGGCAATTCTGTTTTTCAAGCATGCTTAAAAATCAGCGCTTGCCGGCAGCAAATTTTGCTGTCTAATAATGATCTGCCGCTGGCAAACTACTATACAGCATGGGGATGAGCAATGGTATAGTGATCACTCCTCCCCATGCTGTGGAGGAGATCACTGCATGTAATAGCAGCAGTCTCCTCCACTAATGTACAGGCGATTGCCGGGAGGGAACGCTTTCCTCTCGACAATTGATTGCTGATCTGCCTATCTAATACAGGCTCTAGCGCTACAGTGGAAACTTTTAATTAAACATTTTAAGAGATTGTGGAGTGTCCTGTTGTAATCCGTTTAGCTTCCACGCACAGTAATATTTTTTATCTTTTATTGGCTGTTTGAAGGCAAGATGAGATACAGTTCTGACCATCACCAGATCGTGAAACAGCAGAGTGCTCCGGCGCTCTGCTGTTTCAGTAGCTCTTATTGCAGTGCATGAGAGGTATGATAAAAGTGTAGCACGGCAAGCTATGGTATTTCTCAGTTAAAGGGGTTCTCCGGGAATTAAGAAAATGAAAATGCTTAAATATTACTATATTATAAATATATTCTCAAATACCTTTCATTAGTTATAATGGCTTAGTCTTTCTAGAGAGCAATCATCAGGGGGAATAAAATGGCCGCCGTCCTAATCACACAGGAGGACAAGTTACTTCAAAACACTGAGCTAAAGAGCTGCATCATCCTCCTTTCTGCTCTGCTTGTCAGGGGCTATGATCCTGAATACAGCTGCTAAGATCTTCAGCTGAATCTGTGTAGAAATGGAGGAGACATGAAGTACAGAGAGGACGGACAGGACAGGCTGTGGTAATGGAGACTGCATACAAGAGCTGCTGCTCATTATCCCCACCTCCTCTCTGTACGTCATGTCTCCTCATGAACTCCTCTCCTACAGCTGAAGATATAACATTAATATTCATATTCATTCAGCTGAATATTATACTAAACTGTATTGAGGATGATAATACCTTACAAGTAGAGCAGAGAGGAGGATGAGGCAGCTCTTTACCTCAGTGTTGTGAAGTAACTTGTCCTCCTGTGTGATTAGGACAGGTTTTGTGTACTAATAGGACGGCGGCCATTTTGTTTCTCCTAATCATTGCTCACTAGACAAAACAAGCCATTATAACTAATGTAAGGTATTAGAGAATACATTTATAATAAAGTAATATTTAAGTATTTTCATCTTCTTAATTCCCAGAGAACCCCAGCATACCTTGTTGTGCTACAATGTTTCAATGGCTCTCATGCATGGCAATGAGGGCTACTGAAACAGCAGAGTCCCGGAGCACTCCGCTGTTTCCCGATCATCAGGCAGCAGGGATAATGTATACGATCGATGATAATACCGATTGCAGACATGTAACTCCTCAGATGCCTTGGTCAGGTGTGTGGAGATCAGGGAAACTGTTCCTTCTCTGTAATAGGCTCAGTGTCTCTGAAGAAATAGCGGCTGTTACATCTGTAGTTCCTCTGGAGCCCTGCAGGTGGCTACATAGTGAATCTTAAAAACACTGCAATGTTAATTCATTGCAGTGTATTGGAGAAATAATCTGAAGATTGCATATTCATGTTTTTTTTTCTACTTCCTATTCATTTCAATGGGAGATTCAGTGCTGATTCTGCCCCAAGATAAGGCCCCATTCAGACGACCGTGTTTCACTGTACGGCGGCGGCCTCAGGAAGCGCACGGCATCATATCAACCAATGACGCCGTGCGCTCCCATCCTCTGGGGCAGCACAGGTCGGGCTTTCACGGCCGTATACGGGCACGGAAACACGGTCATCTGAATGGGGCCTAAGGCATACTGCTTCATTTTTTACACATGTAAAAAAGAAGCAAGTCCTGCTTCCCATTGAAATTAATGGAAGGCTGTTTTAAGGTATTTTTGGAGCTGATTTTGAGGCAGAAATGTTCCAAAAACAGCACCAAAAATCTCAGTGTGAACTGGCCCTTAGATTGAATGCCATAACAGAAAAAAAAATCAAAATGACCATTTTGAAATTAAATAAAAAAGCCACTCAAAAAGTAGCCCTCATACAGCCTTATAGACATTACCGTAAAATGTTATGGGGGTCAGAATATGTCCAATTTTTATTTTTTTAGTATTAAAACTAGAGATGAGCGAGTAGTGTTCGATCGAGCTGGTATTCGATCGAATACTACGATATTCGGCGTGCTCGATTTCTTTCGAGTATAACGGCGATGGCGCACTTAGAATTCGTTTCCCCTCCCACCTTCCCTGGCGCTCTTTTTCCACCAATCACCATGCAGGGGGGGTATGACAGGCACGCTGAGCACGCTGGCAGCGTGAAAACAGCGTCTACATGCATTGGCTGGAAAAACCATGTGACCTCGAATATTAAAAACTCAGCTCTTCCTGCTCGTACGCATATGCTGCGTGAACTTAGTCAGGGACAGAGGCTGGAGAAGGGAGAGACAGATTTTAGCTGTTGGACAGGCAGGAGCGTGATTAAAAGCCCTTATCAGGGCTACTACAGTGGACTTCAGTGATAGCTTACTACAATATAGACTTTACAGAGAACGGCTGCTGTATTCAGGGATAGCTGCTGGAGTAGGGACAGAGAGAGGCATTAGTGGTGTATTAGGTGCTCTGCTACATACCAAACTATATTTGGCACTACTGCTGTGTACCTTGAAAAATACAATATATAGGCCTTATAACTGGCAACTGTACTGTGCGTTCTCTTGCAAAGTAATTTCTCATAACTGGTGTTCATACACACCGTCTGATCACTTAATACACGGCTGTGTACCTTGAAAAATACAATATATAGGCCTTATAACTGGCAACTGTACTGTGCGTTCTCTTGCAAAGTAATTTCTCATAACTGTTGTTCATACACACCGTCTGATCACTTAGTACACTGCTGTGTACCTTGAAAAATACAATATATAGGCCTTATAACTGGCAACTGTACTGTGCGTTCTCTTGCAAAGTAATTTCTCATAACTGGTGTTCATACACACCGTCTGATCACTTAATAAAAGGCCTGTGTACCTTGAAAAATACAATATATAGGCCTTATAAACTGGCAACTGTACTGTGCGTTCTCTTGCAAAGTAATTTCTCATAACTGGTGTTCATACACACCGTCTGATCACTTAATAAAAGGCCTGTGTACCTTGAAAAATACAATATATAGGCCTTATAACTGGCAACTGTACTGTGCGTTCTCTTGCAAAGTAATTTCTCATAACTGGTGTTCATACACACCGTCTGATCACTTAATAAAAGGCCTGTGTACCTTGAAAAATACAATATATAGGCCTTATAACTGGCAACTGTACTGTGCGTTCTCTTGCAAAGTAATTTCTCATAACTGGTGTTCATACACACCGTCTGATCACTTAATAAAAGGCCTGTGTACCTTGAAAAATACAATATATAGGCCTTATAACTGGCAACTGTACTGTGCGTTCTCTTGCAAAGTAATTTCTCATAACTGGTGTTCATACACACCGTCTGATCACTTAATAAAAGGCCTGTGTACCTTGAAAAATACAATATATAGGCCTTATAACTGGCAACTGTACTGTGCGTTCTCTTGCAAAGTAATTTCTCATAACTGGTGTTCATACACACCGTCTGATCACTTAATAAAGGCCTGTGTACCTTGAAAAATACAATATATAGGCCTTATAACTGGCAACTGTACTGTGCGTTCTCTTGCAAAGTAATTTCTCATAACTGGTGTTCATACACACCGTCTGATCACTTAATAAAAGGCCTGTGTACCTTGAAAAATACAATATATAGGCCTTATAACTGGCAACTGTACTGTGCGTTCTCTTGCAAAGTAATTTCTCATAACTGGTGTTCATACACACCGTCTGATCACTTAATAAAAGGCCTGTGTACCTTGAAAAATACAATATATAGGCCTTATAACTGGCAACTGTACTGTGCGTTCTCTTGCAAAGTAATTTCTCATAACTGGTGTTCATACACACCGTCTGATCACTTAATAAAAGGCCTGTGTACCTTGAAAAATACAATATATAGGCCTTATAACTGGCAACTGTACTGTGCGTTCTCTTGCAAAGTAATTTCTCATAACTGTTGTTCATACACACCGTCTGATCACTTAGTACACTGCTGTGTACCTTGAAAAATACAATATATAGGCCTTATAACTGGCAACTGTACTGTGCGTTCTCTTGCAAAGTAATTTCTCATAACTGGTGTTCATACACACCGTCTGATCACTTAATAAAAGGCCTGTGTACCTTGAAAAATACAATATATAGGCCTTATAACTGGCAACTGTACTGTGCGTTCTCTTGCAAAGTAATTTCTCATAACTGGTGTTCATACACACCATCTGATCACTTAATAAAAGGCCTGTGTACCTTGAAAAATACAATATATAGGCCTTATAACTGGCAACTGTACTGTGCGTTCTCTTGCAAAGTAATTTCTCATAACTGGTGTTCATACACACCGTCTGATCACTTAATAAAAGGCCTGTGTACCTTGAAAATACAATATATAGGCCTTATAACTGGCAACTGTACTGTGCGTTCTCTTGCAAAGTAATTTCTCATAACTGGTGTTCATACACACCGTCTGATCACTTAATAAAAGGCCTGTGTACCTTGAAAAATACAATATATAGGCCTTATAACTGGCAACTGTACTGTGCGTTCTCTTGCAAAGTAATTTCTCATAACTGGTGTTCATACACACCGTCTGATCACTTAATAAAAGGCCTGTGTACCTTGAAAAATACAATATATAGGCCTTATAACTGGCAACTGTACTGTGCGTTCTCTTGCAAAGTAATTTCTCATAACTGGTGTTCATACACACCGTCTGATCACTTAATACACGGCTGTGTACCTTGAAAAATACAATATATAGGCCTTATAACTGGCAACTGTACTGTGCGTTCTCTTGCAAAGTAATTTCTCATAACTGTTGTTCATACACACCGTCTGATCACTTAGTACACTGCTGTGTACCTTGAAAAATACAATATATAGGCCTTATAACTGGCAACTGTACTGTGCGTTCTCTTGCAAAGTAATTTCTCATAACTGGTGTTCATACACACCGTCTGATCACTTAATAAAAGGCCTGTGTACCTTGAAAAATACAATATATAGGCCTTATAACTGGCAACTGTACTGTGCGTTCTCTTGCAAAGTAATTTCTCATAACTGGTGTTCATACACACCGTCTGATCACTTAATAAAAGGCCTGTGTACCTTGAAAAATACAATATATAGGCCTTATAACTGGCAACTGTACTGTGCGTTCTCTTGCAAAGTAATTTCTCATAACTGTTGTTCATACACACCGTCTGATCACTTAGTACACTGCTGTGTACCTTGAAAAATACAATATATAGGCCTTATAACTGGCAACTGTACTGTGCGTTCTCTTGCAAAGTAATTTCTCATAACTGGTGTTCATACACACCGTCTGATCACTTAATAAAAGGCCTGTGTACCTTGAAAAATACAATATATAGGCCTTATAACTGGCAACTGTACTGTGCGTTCTCTTGCAAAGTAATTTCTCATAACTGGTGTTCATACACACCGTCTGATCACTTAATAAAAGGCCTGTGTACCTTGAAAAATACAATATATAGGCCTTATAACTGGCAACTGTACTGTGCGTTCTCTTGCAAAGTAATTTCTCATAACTGGTGTTCATACACACCGTCTGATCACTTAGTACACTGCTGTGTACCTTGAAAAATACAATATATAGGCCTTATAACTGGCAACTGTACTGTGCGTTCTCTTGCAAAGTAATTTCTCATAACTGGTGTTCATACACACCGTCTGATCACTTAATAAAAGGCCTGTGTACCTTGAAAAATACAATATATAGGCCTTATAACTGGCAACTGTACTGTGCGTTCTCTTGCAAAGTAATTTCTCATAACTGGTGTTCATACACACCGTCTGATCACTTAATAAAAGGCCTGTGTACCTTGAAAAATACAATATATAGGCCTTATAACTGGCAACTGTACTGTGCGTTCTCTTGCAAAGTAATTTCTCATAACTGGTGTTCATACACACCGTCTGATCACTTAATAAAAGGCCTGTGTACCTTGAAAAATACAATATATAGGCCTTATAACTGGCAACTGTACTGTGGCGTTCTCTTGCAAAGTAATTTCTCATAACTGGTGTTCATACACACCGTCTGATCACTTAATAAAAGGCCTGTGTACCTTGAAAAATACAATATATAGGCCTTATAACTGGCAACTGTACTGTGCGTTCTCTTGCAAAGTAATTTCTCATAAACTGGTGTTCATACACACCGTCTGATCACTTAATAAAAGGCCTGTGTACCTTGAAAAATACAATATATAGGCCTTATAACTGGCAACTGTACTGTGCGTTCTCTTGCAAAGTAATTTCTCATAACTGTTGTTCATACACACCGTCTGATCACTTAGTACACTGCTGTGTACCTTGAAAAATACAATATATAGGCCTTATAACTGGCAACTGTACTGTGCGTTCTCTTGCAAAGTAATTTCTCATAACTGGTGTTCATACACACCGTCTGATCACTTAATAAAAGGCCTGTGTACCTTGAAAAATACAATATATAGGCCTTATAACTGGCAACTGTACTGTGCGTTCTCTTGCCAAAGTAATTTCTCATAACTGGTGTTCATACACACCGTCTGATCACTTAATACACGGCTGTGTACCTTGAAAAATACAATATATAGGCCTTATAACTGGCAACTGTACTGTGCGTTCTCTTGCAAAGTAATTTCTCATAACTGTTGTTCATACACACCGTCTGATCACTTAGTACACTGCTGTGTACCTTGAAAATACAATATATAGGCCTTAACTGGCAACTGTACTGTGCGTTCTCTTGCAAACTAATTTCACGGCTGTGAAGGCAAAATATTGTAAAAAAAAAACAAAATGCGGCGGGGGGCTAGCGGAATAGGACGTGGACGAGGACGGGGGCGCGGAAATGCTGTTGGGGGCCTTGTTGAAGCCAGTGGGGATACAATGCGTGCTGGTGAGGGTCAGCCAGGATCCCGCTCATCCAGAATCCCTGCTTTTATGGGACAGTTAAGCAGGGGGCGGGTTACACCGCTGTTGAGGCCTGAGCAGGTTGAACAGGTGGTGCAATGGATAGCCGATAGCGCTTCCACACAGTTGTCCACCAGCCAGTCATCCACACAGTCTCACTCTGACCCTCCTTCCTCCACACCTGGCCAACAGAGTCATCCCACCATTGACCCCTCCCAGGAGCTCTTTTCGGGTCCTTTTTCAGATGTGCCGGAAGAATCCCAGGAGCTAGCAGAGGAATTTGTTTGTAGTGATGCCCAAACACTGGAGTTTTCGCCATCTCCTGCTGATGTGGACCCTGAGCCAGCATCTGTTATCATGAGCGATGATGATGATGAGACGCAGTTGCCATCAAGGGAGGCTGTTGGAATGTCCAGTGGGCAGGAGGAGGAGCAGAGTGAGGAAGTGGAAGAGGAGCTGGTGGATGACGAAATGACCGACCCCACTTGGCCAGGGGTGATGTCCAGCGAGGAAAGCAGTGGAGAGGTGGTGGTCTGCGCAGCACCGAAAAAGGCAGCAAGAGGTAGAGGGATGTCCACAGGCAGAGGGATGTCCACAGGCAGAGGGATGTCCACAGGCAGAGGCATGTCCACAGGCAGAGGGATGTCCATAGGCAGAGGGATGGCCACAGGCAGAGGACAGTTCAGACAGAGAAGTGAGGCCACAGCCAGCAGGGCCGAAGCTGTTCCCGGCAGCGGCCAGTCGCGCGAAGCTCCCCCATCGAGGCCTCGTACTTCTGTGGTGTGGAGATATTTTAATGTTTGTGCGGATGACAAACTGAGCGCGGTTTGCACACTCTGCCACTCAAAACTGAGTAGGGGCTCTGAGAAGAGCAATCTGACCACCTCAGGCATGCGGCGTCACTTGGAATTCAAGCACTGGGCTGAGTGGGAGAGAGCAAACGCAATACAAACTGCGCCCGGTCTTGCTGCCACTGCCTCTTCCCCTTTGTTGTGTGCTGCCACTGCGGTCCAGACCTCCAGCCAGGACACCTCCACATCTGCCTCTGCCTCTGCTACTTTGGGGCCTTCTCCTTCAGCCTCCCCTTCCCCCGCCCCTTCCCCCGCCTCTTCGCCTGCACCTTCACACTCCTCGTCCCAACAACTGTCCATCTCGCAGGCGTTCGACCGCAGGCGGAAGTACGCCTCGAGTCACCCCCAAGCCCAAGCCTTAAACTGCCACATCTCCAAACTGCTGGCCCTGGAGATGTTGCCGTTTAGGCTTGTGGAGACGCAGGCCTTCCGCGACCTGATGGCGGCTGCCGCACCTCGCTATTCCGTCCCCAGCCGCCACTACTTTTCCCGGAGTGCCGTCCCCGCCCTGCACCAGCACGTGTCGCGTAACATCAGGCGGGCCCTGAGGTACGCAGTCAGCGCAAAGGTCCACTTGACCACCGACGCGTGGACAAGCGCTTGTGGCCAGGGACGATACATTTCTTTGACGGCACACTGGGTGAATGTAGTGGAGGCGGGGACGGGGTCGCAAACAGAGACGGCCTACCTACCACCCCCGCCCAAGATTGCCAGCATGGGTTCTGATAAACCCCCCTCCTCCTCCTCCTCCTCCTCCTCCTCCTGTGCCTTAACATCGCCCTCAGCCGCTAGCTGGAAGCGTTGCAGCACTGGCGCGGGGAGACGTCAGCAGGCGGTGCTTAAGCTCATCAGCTTGGGCGACAGGAAGCACAGCGCCCCAGAGGTGAGGGACGCCATACTGCAGCAGACGGAGATGTGGCTGTCGCCGCTGCAGCTAGGACCAGGCATGGTCGTGTGCGATAACGGCCGTAACCTGGTGGCGGCTCTGGAGCTTGCCGAACTCAATCACGTACCATGCCTGGCCCACGTTTTTAATCTGGTAGTCCAAAAATTTCTAAAGACTTACCCCAACCTGGCAGAGCTACTGGTGAAAGTGCGGCGCTTGTGCGCACACTTTCGGAAGTCAACTGTAGCTGCTGCTAGCTTAAAAAAACTCCAGCAACGCCTCCATTTGCCTGAACATCGGCTGTTGTGCGACCTGCCGACTCGCTGGAATTCCACCTATTCCATGTTGGCCAGGGTGTGTGAGCAGCAGAGAGCATTGATGGAGTACCAGATTAATAATCCACGCGTGCCTCCAACTCAGCTCCCTCAGTTTGCCAACCACGAGTGGCCATGGATGGCAGACGTATGCGATGTACTGCGTATCTTTGAGGAGTCCACCAAGAAGGTCAGCAGCGAGGACGCTATAGTGAGCGTAACCATCCCGCTCCTATGCGTCCTTAAAGAATCCCTCATCGCAATAAGGGAGAACGCATTGCACGCAGAGGAGACGGGGGTAGGAGGAGACGCAACGGAGCTACACAGTCAGACCACACTTTTGTCTGCTTCACGGTGGCAGTTGCAGGAGGAGGAGGAGGAGGACGACGTGGAGGTGGCTGTGGAAGAGGAGGAGGATGCTGGCGGTGAGGGTAGCAGTCAGGCTGTGCGCGTCCCATTGGTTCAGCGCGGATGGGGCGGAGAGGAGGAGGAAGAGGAGGAAATGGCAAGTGATCCTTCTGGTGGGGGCAGTGACGTCATGCCTATTCAGAGTCTGGCACACATGGCTGACTTCATGCTGGGCTGCTTTTCCCGGGACACACGTGTTGTCCGGATAGTGGAGAACAAACTGTACTGGGTCTTCGCAATCCTGGACCCCCGGTATAAAGATAACGTCTCCTCTTTTATTCCGGTAGAGGAGAGGACGAATCGATTGCTGGAATACCAGAGGGAACTCGTGCAGAACATGATGGAGATTTTCCCACCCAGCATCGCTGGCGGCAGAGAGGAAAGGGTCTCCCAGAGTCCCTCAACATCGATCAGGCCCACAGCCACCAGGGGAACACTCTCCAAGGTGTGGGACACGTTCATGGCACCCCCTCGTGCAACTTCCATCACTGCGGGGCCCGCTATCAGCAGGAGGGACAAGTATCGGCGGATGTTGCGGGAGTACCTGGCAGACCGTAACCCTGTCCTCCCCGATCCCTCGGCGTCCTACACTTACTGGGTCTCCAAGTTGGACACGTGGCTGGAACTGTCCCTGTACGCCTTGGAGGTGCTTGCCTGCCCTGCCGCCAGCGTGCTATCAGAAAGGGTGTTCAGCGCTGCCGGGGGCATTATCACCGATAAGCGCAGCCGCCTGTCAACCGACAGTGCCGACAGGCTGACGCTAATCAAAATGAACAGCAAGTGGATTGACCCGGACTTTGCTTCTCCAACCGTGGAAAGCAGCCAAAAGTAAAGTGCCATATGTATGAAGTGCCATTTCCTCCTCCTCCTCCTCCTTAACCGCCGTAGAATTGCTCCGTAAATAAGAACAATTTATATATTTATGGCTCACCTCTTGGGCCTGCGCTAAATGTTTAAGAGGTCTCACCTCTTGGGCCTCCACATAATTTTTAACGGGTCTCCCCTCTTGGGCCTCCACATAATTTTTAAGAGGTCTCACCTCTTGGGCCTCCACAAAATGTTTAACACGTCTCACCTCTTGGGCCTCCACAAAATGTTTAACAGGTCTCACCTCTTGGGCCTCCACATAATTTTTAACGGGTCTCCCCTCTTGGGCCACCACATAATTTTTAAGAGGTCTCACCTCTTGGGCCACCACATAATTTTTAAGAGGTCTCACCTCTTGGGCCTCCACAAAAGGTAAATAAATTATAAATTATAATTTTGGTAACATTCTCATTTTAATGTGTTCAGTCTTTACATACAAAATCTGGTACAAAATAGCATTCTCAGTATTCAAAAAAACAAAACAAGACTTAAAACGTTTTAAGTGGCTGCAGTAGCATCATGAAATCAACTCTCATATACTGAAGGCAACAGCATATACATATAAAAAAAAGGAAAAAAATAAAAAGAATACTCCTTCCTCTGTAGAAATACTCTGTGCTGCCCTCAATACATTTAAACTGATTTTTCATGATAGTTGCCTTTATAAAATGAGTGTAACCATTTTACATTGCATGCAAATCTGTGGATAACTACAGCCTTTAAAAGGTGTCACCTCTTGGGCCTCCACATAATTTTTAAGAGGTGTCACCTCTTGGGCCTCCACATAATTTTTAAGAGGTGTCACCTCTTGGGCCTCCACATAATTTTTAAGAGGTGTCACCTCTTGGGCCTCCACATAATTTTTAAGAGGTGTCACCTCTTGGGCCTCCACAAAACGTTTTCGAGGTCTCACCTCTCGGGCCTCCACATAATTTTTAAGAGGTGTCACCTCTCGGGCCTCCACATAATTTTTAAGAGGTGTCACCTCTTGGGCCTCCACATAATTTTTAACACGTCTCACCTCTTGGGCCTCCACAAAATTTTCCATGAGCCTCTGGCCAGCCCACGGCCTCTTCCTGCCTTTTGCGGTCCTACGCATCCCTCAACATCCCCACTGCTTTACCTGCTAGACATGACACTGGGCCAGGTCGGGTCACTGACATCTCAAGCGCCAACAATTTGGGCATTTTAAGGCTTCTGCATGTGTTTGAGTTGTTTTTACATTTTAAAGAAGACATGTCTGACCACATCTCACACACACACACAATGACAATTAGGGGTGGGGTCTATTTGCTTTCCCCCTTGCCTATGCCATCTGTGGTTGTCATAGGCAACGTGATTTTAAGGGGTGCAGAATTTTATCTTCTTTTTTGTCTAGTTTGGCTTGGGGTCCATGGCAATGTAGAGGAAAGAAGGTTTCCTTGTATGGTCTCACTTTACAGAGAGGTTAGATTGTGTTTGGAGTGTATTGTTGAGAGGCTGTGATAGTGGCGTAATAGTGCGACTTGGGCGCGTTATATGCACCCAGACATGCTTCCCCTGCTGTCCCAGTTGCATTCCAGCAGTGTTGGCATCCTTTTCTGAGGTTCCAGGGTGGACTTGGTGACCTCCAAGTGGTCGAATTGAGATTTCCAAGTGGCGAGCATTTTTTTCCCATAGACTTTAATGGGATTCGATATCCGGTCGAATAGTCGAATTTCGCGGTCTATTCGAATCGAATTTCGAACTTTCGAATATTTCACTACTCGCTCATCTCTAATTAAAACAAAAGAAAAACTATATAAATGTGGTATCGATGTAATCGTACTGACCAAGAGAGTGAAGGCAACAGGTCAGTTTTACCACATAAAAAATGCCGTAAAAACAAAAGCCATAAAACCATGGCGGAATTGCATTTTTATTCCCATTTTCATGCCATTTGGAATTTTTTTTCAATGCCAAGCCTTTAGAAAGTGCAACTTGTCCAACAACCAACAACCTGGGCATGGGGTGTGGGTGGTGGAGGTCCCCTCAATCCTCAAGTTGGTGGAGGCCCTGGTGCATGTTCCCTGTGTGCCATCCTTATAGGTCGCTCTGAACTTACTGTATGTACAAAAACATCCATCTTGAAATTACATTTAAAAAAAATATTTTCCACGTTTGTGACGTGGCGGCACAAGTGGGTACAGGCAGTTCTCTCTTCATGGTCATTGGCAATGAGCCACATACCTCTCATCGGTCACCTACATGTAATTTATAATTGGTGAATGGAAAGTACAATCTTCAGAGTATAGCCGTGTAAAAAAGATGAAGACAGTTCCCATCAGATTCCCCTTGCCACCTAATGACCTAGAATAGTAGGGGCCATGCCACCTCACTTGATAATTAGGTGGACCCTTCACAGGCTAGAACACCTCTTCCCTCCCTCAGACTTTGTCTCAAAGGATAATTATCTTATCTGCAAGCTTTTTAGGTCACCGTTTCTCGTATGCAGCCGCAGCTGCAAATTAAATCTTGATAAAGCAGCGCTTCATTAAGGATTCAGAGGAAGAGAACATTCATTACCAAAAGCCTCAGCACCTCATGCAGTTCCATATTTATCTCCACGGCTGATGTGTACCTGTCACCAATGCGCCATAGGTATTGAAAAGACTGTGGAGGATTCTGCAATTCCTAAGACTTTCCAGCCTCACATTAACATCTCAGTGACCAAAATGTCGTCAGTAATAATATTAGAAATTATAATTTCTTAATCCCGTTGCCTTCATTTTAAGAAATACAGGATGTGCTGATGCGTGTGGCTGTTTTAAACCGACAAAGTATTTTTTTAAACTCAATATTCACAGAATACACTTTTTAAAGAATTTTTGGCTGTTTTTCTTTTTCATTTTGGCAGTACTGTACCATTGAAAATGAAATACAGAATATTGTCCTTTCCGTAGCAGTCATCTTAGACAGATAAAACCCTTATATAGATAGGAAACCCATTGTTATTTTACTCCTGCTGTGAGGGAAATATGTAATCAGATAGTATAATAGTAGATTGTAGAATTAGGATGACAGGATGAATTTTTGGCTGTTTTTCATTTTCATTTTGGCAGTACTGTACCATTGAAAATTATATACAAAATATTGTCCTTCTGTAGCAGTAATCTTAGATAGATACCCTTATATAGATAGGCAACCCATTGTTATTTTACTGTTGCTGTGAGGGAAATCAGATGGTATAATAGTAGATTGTGGAATTAGGATAACAGTAGGAATTTTTGCTGTTTTTCTTTTTCTTTTAGGCAGTACTGTACAATTGAAAATAAATTACAAAATATTGTCCTTCCGCAGCAGTCATTTTAGACAGATAAAACCCTTATATAGATAGGTAACCTATTGTTATTTTACTGCTGATGTGAAGGAAATATGTTATCAGGTAGTATAATAGTATATTGTAGAATTAGGATGACAGTATGACACCTCTGTTGTTCTCTAGTTCTAGATAAAGATGCCCACAGAAGAACATTGTACTAATCAATGTAATGTGTGATGCTCTAATTGAGTTCTCTTTGGTCGGAGAGTAAGAGGGGTTTTCTGGGATTTTCAGGTTAGGATATCAATATGAGATCGGCAGGGGTCTGACTAGTGACACCCGAAGCGATCAGCTGTTTGAAGAAACCGTGGTACTCACTGATAAACGTGACATCACATGGCCTAGGAAGAGGCTGCAATGCACATGGAGCATCCGTCCTCTTCTAACAGCAGATCGGGAGTTGAATAGGCCATCAATATGAAAATCTCAGATAACAGCTTTAAGCGAGGAAGAAGAAAATGCAGAGTAAATTCAAAAAAATTGTATCCGGATATTTTGGTAGAGAGCAAGGACTGTAAAGTAAGAGAGGCTGGTGCCCATGGTCCTCCACTGCCTAGGGGTCTACAACACACAGTACCCTCAGCGTTTATCAGACAATTCTTCAGAACTCCTTTCCATTGGTTTGGAGTTTGCCCTCATACATTATGTCTGCACTGCTGACTAGAAGACTTCTACAGAAAGGGAAAGGTGGGTGCCAGACACTACACATTGAAAATACATGTCCGATCCTTGTTTTTCCCCAGACATTGGATCCTGTTGACATTGTTGGAATCTGTTGGCTGTTCTCTACAGTATATGTCTGCCCAGCTTTATTATATTCCGGACAGTTTTTGTGATATTGGTTTATTCCTTTTATTGTGTCCATGTACCTTAAAGGGGTATTCCCATCTCACAAATGTAGTTTGTATAGTTAGATATAGCCATACCAGTATTATTACTAATAGAATGTATTTATATAAAATGTACCGTTTAGAAGATTTGCCTATTTGTATATCCATTGTCCCACACACATCAGTCAGGCTGTTGCCCCTGGTTACGGCCACCTCGGCCATGTAGTAGTGGTGATCGGCTTGCTGTTGTTTAAACCCGCTCTGAGGGAACTGCTGTATTGTGAACGCACATTACATGAGCATGCGGAGACACATCTTAGGGTACTTTCACATCTGATTTTTGGACGCTAACAGGCCATAACGCAATGGTCAGGTTCTGTCCAAAATGCAGACTTTATAAACTGATCCTGCTCCATAGAGATGAATTGATCTTGGAACAGGATCCGTTTCTCTGCATTTTGGAAGCGCAGACAAAAATGCTACAATCCCAAGATGTGTCTCCACATGCTCATGCAATGTGCGTTCACAATACACCAGTTACCTCAGAGTGAGTTTGAACAACAGCAAGCTGACCACCACTACTGGTCGTAACTAGGGGCAACGGCCTGACTGATGTGTGTGGGACAATGGATATACAAATAGGCAAATCTTCTTAACGTTACATTTTATATAAATACATACTATTAGTAATAATATTGGTATGGCTATATCTGCCTGATAGATGGTGCACTGCTGTAACATAAAGGAGCGCGTACCATCTTAACTGCTCCTTTCTACCTTAAAAGCTTAGTCTGATTATGCAGAAGTGTTTTAACGATTTCCTGTTACATATTTCATACACGTGTGCCAGTTAACAGCTTTTTGAAGCTTTGCATATTTTAATGTTGGGAAATTTCTGCAATGCTAGAGTATGGTATTAAAAAAATGCTCTGTCTTACTTCTTATCGTAAAATATTCATTGCCTTTCATAAAATATTTGTGCACCTCTATTTGGTGAGACGTCGTCTAGCAAAGCACGGTGTGAAGCGTGGGTAGAGGGGCCGAACACTCTTTCTAGTAGCGAATGTCTCTGATCCTCAAGGACCGCTGGGCTTTCCTCCGTGGTGAATTACTTGGACGCACAATTAAGCCAACCTCAATATTCATTTCCAAAAAGAGTTTAAAGAGAGTGCAGGCAAAATGAATGGCTGTGCGCTTTGTTAGTGATGGGCAATTGATTCCAGATCATACTTAGACCAAAATCTAAATACAGATGTAGAAATACTCTCCTTAAAGGAGTTTTCCTAGATTTCTATATTAATGGCCTATCCTCAGGACAACCTGGCACCCCCGCCGATCAGCTGTTTGAGGAGGCCTTGGCGCTCTGATGAGTGCCACGGTCTCCTTGCAGCTCACAAAGCACAACACCATATACTGTATAGCAGCTGTGTCACAGCCTTCTTGCAACTTACCAAACACAGTGCCGTCCATATCATAGTGGCTGTGCTTGGCATTGCTTTTGAAAGGGACTGAGATGTCCCTAGGCTCTGTGACCAATGAACATGATGTCAGATGGCCTAGGAAGAGGCTGCAACACAACTCCTCAAACAGTTGATCAGCGGGGGTGCTGGGTGTCAGACCCCCACTGATTACATATTGATGACTTATCCTGAGGACTACTCACAAAGGTTATGCCATACATTCCCACCATTAACAGTAGGTAATGGCAACAGCTTACATCCTCCCCCTCACTGCACAGGACACAGAGCTTACCCACAACACTCTCCCACAGGAGGTATTAAATCATCTCCAGTTAATAAAAACAGATTAGTAAAAAATCATGGAGACAGTATAAGCTACCAAGCAGTCCAGAGGATAGATCATCAGTATAAAAAGAGGCAGTCCAGAGGATAGATCATCAGTATAAAAAGAGGCAGTCCAGAGGATAGATCATCAGTATAAAAAGAGGAAGAGGTAGTTCAGAAGGTAGGTCGTCAGTATAAAAAAGGCAGTCCAGAGGATAGATAATCAGTATAAAAAGAGGAAGTTCAGAAGATAGGTCGTCAGTATAAAAAAGGCAGTCCAGAGGATAGGTCGTCAGTATAAAAAGAGGCAGTCCAGAGGATATCTTATCAGTATGAAAAGCACAGTCCAGAGGATAGGTCATCAGTATAAGAAGAGACAGCCCAGAGGATAGGTCATTAGTATAAAAAGCACAGTCCAGAGGATAGGTCATTAGTATAAAAAGAGGCAGTCCAGAGGATAGGTCGTCAGTATAGAAAGAGGCAGTCCAGAGGATAGGTCATCAGTATAAAAAGAGGCAGTCCAGAGAATAGGTCGTCAGTATAGAAAGAGCTAGTCCAGAGGATAGGTCATCAGTATAAAAAGAGCTAGTCCAGAGGATAGGTCATCAGTATAAAAAGAGCTAGTCCAGAGGATAGGTCATCAGTATAAAAAGAGACAGCCCAGAGGATAGGTCATCAGTATAAAAAGAGCTAGTCCAGAGGATAGGTCATCAGTATAAAAAGAGACAGCCCAGAGGATAGGTCATCAGTATAAAAAGAGCTAGTCCAGAGGATAGGTCATCAGTATAAAAAGAGCTAGTCCAGAGGATAGGTCATCAGTATAAAAAGAGACAGCCCAGAGGATAGGTCATCAGTATAAAAAGAGCTAGTCCAGAGGATAGGTCATCAGTATAAAAAGAGCTAGTCCAGAGGATAGGTCATCAGTATAAAAAGAGCTAGTCCAGAGGATAGGTCATCAGTATAAAAAGAGACAGCCCAGAGGATAGGTCATCAGTATAAAAAGAGACAGCCCAGAGGATAGGTAATCGGTATAAAAAGAAATAGTCCAGAGGATAGGCCGTCAGTATAGAAAGAGGCAGTCCAGAGGATAGGTCATCAGTATAAAAAGCACAGTCCAGAGGATAGGTCTTCGGTATAAAAAGAGCTAGTCCAGAGGATAGATCATCAGTATAAAAAGCACAGTCCAGAGGATAGGTCATCAGTATAAAAAGCACAGTCCAGAGGATAGGTCATCTTTTTAAAAACTCTTGGAAAACCCCTTTAAGTGAGAAGAAAAAGATTGCTACTACTGTATGTGTGTGGATCACGGGTGATCAGTGATGGAGGAGGTGAATAAGTGAGTCCCAGGTACTGTGTATAGCACCATGCTGAGCAGATTTTCAGTGATGACAGTGACATGAACAGCGGAGCAGACATCCTTAACCAATGTATCACAAACAAACACATAATTGACCTTATTGAAAACTCAGCTATATTTATTTATCTTTCAGTTTTCATCTTCATCCTCGTTATACAAGCGGGCTTCTGCCTGTTCTCTGCAGCCATGAAATCAGCCTGCAGGTCCTTTATCTTCCTTTGTTTAACATACTCAGCGGTTCTCCCTTTATTCTCCACAACATCAGGCTCTAACTCTTGACTTTTAATATTAATTTAGAAATGATTAAATTGCCGGCAAGCTGATATTGTTTCTCTTGTTTTCATCTGGTCTGCATAAGTTGATAATCTTGGGGAAAACAATCGCACCGGTATCTAATAGCAGAGGACATACAGTATCTATACTATACAGTCAGCAAAACAGAACTTACAGTGCCACCTTAAAGGGGTTATCTGGGAAAGAGGGGGTTCCCGCTTACCCACCTTTAAAGGGGTTGTCTCATCTCAGAAATTGATGATATATAGCAAGGATACGCCATTAATGTCACATAGGTGACACCTCTCTTCTGAATGGTTTCCTGAGGTGAAGGAGAGTACACCGCGCAAGCCACGACCTTCCTTTCACCGCTTTGGGAGTTCCACTCACACCATATCCCATCAAAGTCTGAGATGGGACAACTCCTTTAATTACTTATATCATGCCTGTGGAAGAAACATTCAATTATACTTACTGTCTGAACGTTGCGTTGTTAGACTGCTTGGGAAGCCAGTCACGTGAAGCTTCTCTTCTGAAAGTCCTGCAATATTTCGTTCTTTACCAGGTTTCTGGTCTGGCCGGTGGACAGCGATGTTAGTTCCACTGTGGACGTGGCCAGAACTATTGCTCTCCTTGGTGCATACGCAGATAAGATGGATTCAGGAGTTTGCTTGTGCATGAGGGAGTCCATTAATTCTGGTCTCGTTCCACAACAGAAGTGACATCTCCATCCGTCGACCGGTAAAGGATTTGACATCAAGGGTTTCCGAAGAGGAGTGTCAAGAGACATATTAGAAGCATTTTAGAAGCTGTCTTCCATATTAGAAGCTGTCTACCACTGAGGACAGAGGTTGGCTGCAGCAGTAACATGCCATATACCGCTACGTCACTGCTGCAGTTTGTAAACAAGCAATGGTAGGAGGACCGGGCCAGCACTAGAATGGCACTGGAAAAAGAGTTGAGTATAAGATGATTTTTTTATTTTAGGCTACTGCAGGGCTTTGATGGCCTTCGGAGAGCATGTCCTATCTCTCGCCACGTCTTGCAGATAATGGACCAATTGAAGTATAGGATAGGGCATAACTATTAGATCAGTGGGGGTCCTACCGCTGGGACGCCTACCGATCACCAGAACGGGGGCCCCTTACCTCCTACAGCCCCCCTGAAATGAATGGAGAGGCCAGTTAGGGATGTGTGCGGCCGCTCCATTCATTTCTATGGAAATTCCTCAGCCAAACGCTGTACTACGCTATCACCGGAACTCCCATAGAAGTGAATAGAGCAGCCACATGCAAGTGCTCCCAGCCACTCCACTCATTTCAGGGGGGACTGCAGGGTATATTGAGCGCCTGTTCTCGTGATCAGTGGGGATCCCAGCGATCTAATAGTTATTCCCTATCCTGTGGATAGGGGATAACGTCTAACAACCTGAATATTGCTTTAAAAACTATGTACACCTTCGGAGGCAATTTTTATTTATGATTGCATGTTACCCATTTTTGGCTAAAAATATTTTTTTTAATTGGCCTTATTATAAATATTATTATATTGAGCTGTTATGTCACAGAAGGTTAACTGTTTTTCTAGCTGTGTAACTGGTACTTTCGCTTTCACTTTCTGTCGGTCATCTAATAAACCTTATCTCTAAACTACTAAGAGGTCATAAACACTTATTTAAGCCACATTCTTATCAGTAAGGTAAGAACTGAGCTATAATGAGTGTTTATAAGGTCAGAGAGCAGAAATAAAGAGCCCGTCAGCTCCTGCTACGACGGAAAAGAGAGAAAATCCAGAGGCTGCTACTAGATCATGTCAGCTATCTGTATATACAGAAAAAAAGGACCCCGTATTTTTAATAAAGACCAATTTAACAAAATAGTTTAGCTCAAAATGAGTACAATGCAATAATAAAAATATTACCCCCGAAGGTGTACTTAGCCTTTAATGCAAGGATCCGGAAGTCTAGGTCTAGTCACTGTGTCCATACACTATAGCTACTGGGTTCCCCACCCAATTACAGATGATCACTGAAGGTCCAAACAGTGGGCACAAGTGATCTTTTGGGTACCATTCTAACAAATGGTGAACTGTGGGAAGGTGGAGAACCATGTTCTTTTATACCACCTTTATCCTCTCAACTCTTATTCCAAATTTCCTAGATTTTTTTTTTTAATATCATAAATTTCTAAATAGAGTTTAACGTTCTGCATCTTTTATGTTCATCATTTTTTAAAAATTCACTTGCTTGATTTTGTTCCTCTCACTTATACCACATTGATAATTAAAAACACAAATACACTGCTTTAGCGGCTGAGTGTGATAGGTACTCGTACTAAGAGGGAGATACTTTGGCTTTTTTAGCTTGGTTTAGGAACGCAAGTATTTGAGTCTCTTTATTGGACGGGACAGGAGCGGAAACTACAAGACTCATTGGCTATGAGTAGTCTTGCGTAAAGTAAGACGTAGATCATCACATACATCAGACATACTGTCTGTACAGTAAATACTGAGCACCACTCTGACAGAGCGTCCTTATGTGTAGGGCGCAGGCAGGCTCTTCCAGTAATGGAGACCATCGGAGATACGTCCGCAACCCCCCAAATATACCGAGAATTGGCCGGACAAAAACTGAGAGCGATATAAAAGCGCTAGTGTGAAACTAGCCTTAGTGATGCTCAACACTGTCCGTAGGACTCTGCCACCCCCAGGCCTCTGCGCCTGCGCTGTAATAACATCTCTCCATCAGTCACAGAGTGCTGCGGCTCTCGTTGATGGGACTCATTCACACGACCGTATGAATGGGTCCGCATCCATTTCGCAATTTTGCAGAACGGGTGCGGGCCCATTCATTTCAATGGGGCCGCAAAAGATGCGGACAGCACACCGTGTGCTATCCGCATCCGTTGCTCCGTTCTGTGGCCCCGCAAAAAAGATAGAACATGTGCTGCGGACAAGAATAAGCATTTTCTATAATGGGCTGCCGGTTCCGCAAATTGTTGTGTGAATGAGCCCTTGACTATAGTGCCTAGAACATAAGGGCTTTCATTGAATTATTGCTCACTTTTTATATTTTTTGGGGGGGAAGTGAGGTGACCAAAATAACGGTTTCAGTAATGTTTTTACTTTTTTTTTAAAAAAAAAAACACATTCACACTGTGGGAGGGGTGACCAAAACCAGCAATTTGGTCATGGTTTTTTACATTTTAATTCTAATGCATTCACACTGCGAGAGAGGTGATTCAGTGGGATAAATATATGATTTGTTTTTTTTTTAATATAAATGAGGTCATAACTGGACCGGTTATACCAATAATATGTAGTATATTTAACCTTTGCAGTTCTAACCAATAATAATGGACTGAATATGGATGGAGGGGAGTATATATATATATATATATATATATATATTTTTTTTTTTTTTTTAATTATTATTTATTTATTTTTTTGGGGGGGAATTTATTTATTTATTTTCAAAATTTACTTTTGTACCTGCACGTGATTTTGCAGAACGTGTTTAATGCAGTTCTCAGACCCCTAGAGTCTCCCCTAAAACCAAACCACATAAAAAATACAGACAGAAATCACTAAGGCCCCTTTCACACGAGCGAGTTTTCCGCGCGGGTGCGATTTTTTTTCAAGCGTTGCGTTAAAAACGCAGCATGTTCTATATTCTGCGTTTTCCACTCAGCTCTGGCCCCATAGAAGTGAATGGGGATTCAGTGAAAAACACATTGCATCCAGAAGCAAGTCCAGATGCAATGTGTTTTTCACTGATGAGAATGAGATGTTGTTTGTAAAACTTCAGTTTTTTATCACGCACGTGAAAACGCATCAAAGCACATTGCACCCATGCGGAAAAATCTGAAACACTAAATGCAGTCACAGACAAAACTAAGTGAACTTGCTTGCAAAATAGTGCAAGTTTCACTGAGTTTCACGCATCCTGAGCCAATCTGTATCATTCGTGTGAAAGGGGCCTAACCACATATGCAAATTAATAAACATGATTTGCCTAAAAGAAGAGAATCATGTAAATGACAAAATATCATACTTACAAACATTTAAGTTGGTAAATTTGTGTAATCTAAACCAGTCTCGTCTCTGAAAATCAGGGACAGTCCCAGCAAATTCAGGACAGATAGCAACTATGCTAAATATGGAAAGACAAAGAATGAATAATAGTTCTTCTTTCATGTTCCCCAGATTTTTTATTCTGCTCATGCTGATAATTCATTTTTAATGTCCCAAAGTTTTGCTTCAACCTGAGAACCACATGAGCAGAATGAAGACATCATAAACACTGCACAATCATAACTGTGAAGAAACAGTTATGTTTGGTCTTCCCTAAAGTCTCTTTCATCCATATTATTCCCTGTTTCAGCTGCAGAGTTAGACGCATTTCACTCACAAGCAGGGGGTGTCTCCCTTCTCTTCAATATGCCAGTACTGTATGCATTGACCTCACCACTTATTTCCCACTATGTTTGTTTTCTTCTAGGGAGTTCAGAAAGCTGATATGGAGGGAGAGATCAGACTTACAGAAAGGCAGGAGGCTTCTGTGATGTTCAGAAGCAGTGTAGAAACAGTTCTTTTATCAGGCTCAGGATCTCAGATGGCTCTGACATGCTCCCACTTCCTCCCATCCGTCTTCTGAGTCTGTGGTACTGGGGACATTCTTGCCTGATAACAGGCAGTGGACTGTAACTTAGGAGGAAGTGAGACCCCTAGTGGCCATGACTTTACAGCTTTTTTCAGGTGGATGTAGGCAAATTTTTTAAAGGAAGTGATTCTGAAATTTGCTACTTACACCATTCTTTATTAAATAAAATTGTGTGGAAGTACACTGACTTTTTAAAGGGACCTCTGCCAAGTATATTGTTTCCTGGCTGTCTGGCCAAGATGCAGATACAGTTGAAAGTTGCAGCTCTTTTTCACCCACCTGTCAGGGGTCCCTAAGGTCCCCACGCAATAGGGTGGTTTGTGTGGTAGTAAAGAGCACCACTGGTAACTGTACATATTGGGACTTACTGGAGGTGACAGAATCCCTTTAAGTGTAGGTTTTTATTTATGTGTGAAATGTTTCATACACCTCAATAAAGACTGGTGTTTAGGCACTAGCGCCACCTGCAGTGTTGATGAAGACAATGCAGAAACGCACAGAGTCACACTCTGTGTGCCGCCATATGGCGCCTCCATATGGCACCGCATTATAGAGATATTATCATTTTTTGTAGGGCTCTCTATGATATTGGAGGCATGTTGTGATGCAGTAGGGGCCCCATAAACTTCCATGTTTGGTGTATTATGGCTCTCTACATTGTGGAATGTGTATGGAGCTGGCTAATATTACATTTCTTCTATACCGTGATGCAGAAATTAGAAATCACGGTACAACCTACAGCCTCAATAATGGTTTCCAACAGCATTTACCCTCAGAGACTATCTATTGATCTCCATTTGGATGCAGCATGATAATTATGTCTGTAAAACAAGTGAAGAAACATAAATAAGTATAACCCCACCGGAGAATAAACTAAAGGAAAAACAATAATGCGAGACTTCGTGGTTGTCTCTGCTGTAAAATAATGTCAAATAGTTTAATTCTAGATAATTAAACCCATTTCTCAATGTAGGAAAATAAAGAAGAAACCATGAATATTCAGGGAGGGTGATCAGTGCCCTCCGAAGAGTCCTTACATCTTTACCCTCAAAGAAAACAATAAAAGAAGATTAAAAAAAACATTTCCTTTAGGTATTCTTGAAGAAATTTCCATTCAGGTTCGGTGTGAATTTTAATTGACTTTTTTTCTCCTCATTTTTGCAGGAAGCGTTATATTTTAGCTGGTTTGGAATGAAATGCATTGACTGGCTAAAGAATAATCACGGTGTATATTAGAAAATCTTTCTGTTAGTTTTTTTAAAGGTAGAATTACCGTTTGTTGGATCTTAATGAAAGCATTCTTGCTTTGGTTTGCCTTGCGCTGGTCCAAGAATTTCACCTCTTGTGGCACAATTCTAATGCGCACTGCTGTCCCTTCTAATCATGGCCCCAGTTCCAAAAACCAAAATAGAACCTGAGTCCTATTCCATTATTCCTAGCTGAATTATTCGGGCGACGTGGCTTGCTTTGAGCAATCTAATTTTTTCAAAGTAAAGAGCATTGAGAAGGCACGAGAGGTAGGAGCTAGGACAGGTGGTAGCTCGCCTCATGGTGGACCATCAACTCGATCTGAAGATCCAACTATGAGCTTTTTAACTGCAGCAACTCTAATGGAGTTTTCTAAAACTTATATATTGATGACCTATCCTCTGGATTGTAACAGTGGTCATAACCCCGGGAAACGAGCAGTGTATAATGTGATGGCTCCCTTCCCTGATCTTCCAGTTCCTCTCGGTAAACTTCCAGATGGTCAGCTGCAGCCATATGTCTGGTCTTAGTGATAACATGTCCCCACATCATTGCTGAACAGAGATGAGCAAATTTCCTGATATTTCATTTGGTCCAAATAAATTCAGCCTGAATCAAAAGTACTCCAGTTGCCTTATGGGGTCAGGTATGGCTCTCCTAGGAGTGTACCCAACATATTTCATGCTATCTAACACCAATACAGCATTAGTAATGTCAAAGTGACAGGGACATACCCATTCACTTTTATTCACATTTTATGTTGCTGCCTTGTGCTAAAATTAAAAAAAAAAGTTCTAATTTTTGTCCATCATTCTGCTCTCAATATCCCATAATTTCGAAGTGAAAACAGAATGTTCTATACATTTGCTAATTTATTGAAAGGGAAAAACTAAAATCTTGCATATACTTAAGACTTAGATGAAGCACTTTTGGCAGACTATTAGTATTCTTTGTGTTAAAGAGGACCTTTCACCACCCCTGACATGCCTGTTTTAATAGCTTCATGCATTCCCCATGTAATAACAATTCTGGAACATCTATTCTTATGTATGTATGTTGTGCCATTCCTTTATTATTTGCACTAGAAGTTATGAATGAATTGCTATTTGTCTTCAGTAAAGGAACAGAGGGGAGGTAACCAGCTGGGGGTGTGTATCTGCACAGACTGAACATGGCAGCACTGATTGGATAGAGTCAGTCCGTGCTGTTACACCCCCCCAACTGGTCACCTCCCCTCTGTTCCCTTACTGAAAGCAAATAGCAATTCATCCATAACATCTAGTGCAAATAATAAAGGAATGGCACAACATACATACATAAGAATAGATGTTCCAGAATTGTTATTACATGGGGAATGCATGAAGCTATTAAAACAGGCATGTCAGGGGTGGTGAAAGGTCCTCTTTAATATTTCTCTCAGACTGGGTTCACAAACTGCCAGAGTTCACCATATTCAGGATAGCTGGATACCACTATGCACTGCTGGATTCCCAGATCATTATATACCTGGCCTGCGGACCTCACGAGTGCTTCAGTGGCCCCCTGAGCATCGGCCAACCGGAAAACTATGCCCCTGCCCTCATAAGTGGCTGTCGATGCCTGTCCAAGTTTCAATGCCTCTCTCCAGTGAGGAACCCCCGAAGTGAGCAGAGAGCAGCCACGTATGTGCAACCTCCTTCTATTAATTTGTATGGGACTGCCGAAAGTAGCTGAGCGCTGAACCCGCTATCTCCAGCATTCCCATAGAAGTGAACGGATCTGTGGATGGACATGCGTTGTCCACTCTCAATTTATTTTTATCATATTTCTGAAAATAGATGAGCACGGGGGCACCCGATGTTGAGATAGGTTCTGGTCCCAGAGGCGGAACCTGCAATTATCTGACATTGGTGCCATATCCTACATAGAAATATGCCACCAATGTCTCAAATGAGACATCCCCTTTAATGCCAAGACAGCATAAGTAATCTCAGGATGACAGTGAAATATATGGCTTTGGGTAAACGGATGGTAGCTGCTGGTAACAAACAGCCAGTTTAATAAGCCACTGCACTGTTGGATTGTATTTTTAAATTAAAATATGGTCCACAAATTATCCTTTTTAGTGGCAAATGCCTTCTTCTCGGCCTTTGAGAGATTTGTCTGAATCAAATCGCTGGAATCTCGATTTGTGGGAAATTCGAGATGAATAAGATTAGTTTAAAATAGATTAGTGTGAGGGATCGCTTGCTCTCTCTTTGGGTGGTAGCAACCAGAAATCTTCCGACAAAACCAGGGTTTTCAAGGCCAATAGTGTTTTATTTTGAGTTTTTAGCACCCGCACCAAACATAAGCAAAACAACAAAATAAACTCCTGCCCGTCTGAGCTGTGACTAACATAAATGTCTGGCTTTCCTAAAAAAAGCGCAGTTCACCAACACAGTATTGGGTTCCAACACTCTGGTCCGCTCACCAGGTATGAGTCCATACGCACAGGGAAGAGATCCGGCTTCACATAGCCTTGTGGCCCCTCAGCCCTCCTGGCTAAGACCACACAAGCCTCACAGGCTTCAACCCTCTTCCCTAGGGTAAGTTCCTCTCCCCAGACTCATACACTGTGGGTTGGTTTAAACCTGCCTAGTTAACCTAGCTGGCCTCACAAGCGATCTCCTCAGCTTAGAGGAAAACATGCCCTGGAAGGGTGTGGACTGGCAGATCCCACTAGCACTCCCTATCTGGCAGTCCAAATAAAATCCAGCCCTTTAATTTTAACAAAAAATAGCTTCAGCAACTACATTTGCTGAAGCCAGCACCATTTTCCTGGATTTTAGATATCTCACCCAGGTGAGGTATCCGGGTGGGATGTACACACCTTCCAGTGCTACTGAACACATCACCACATTAGCTTATGTCTAGAATCCACCACCATTCTGGTACATGACAGGAACATTATGCAAGAGGCCATATTAGTATTAAACAGAACCGTAATGCACCACCTGTAGACTGCTACTGTACATGGTCTGTCTATGTACCTCCAATTTTTGGAGTTATTTTGAATGTATTCTGTGTCTGAGAAAAATAAAATGTGGCATGAAGCATACTCTGCAATGTTATAGAAGTAGGGGAGAATGCAGTGTCTCATGTTGAGATCCTTCAGCAGCATACAAAGTGCCTGTGGATCCCTACTAAGGACGTGTATTGTCCTAAAGTCCTGCAGTCTCTCTGTAGGCAGGGGTGCACCTAGCATTTTTGCTGCCAGAGGGGAAAACTAAAATGGCGTCCATCCCTTCCCAATGACAATTTCATCACCTAACCCCTTCTCTTCAGCCCATGGCCCTACGGCTGCCCCCCCTCTTGCCCCTACCTGGTGCTGCCTAAGGCGATCGCCTCATCTGGCCTCATTGGTGGTGCACACCTGTCTGTAGGACTGTAAAGCTTCCTATAAACCTTTTGTATGAACATTAGTTTTTATCCTTACATGACAGTAATGATAATGGAGTTATTATGTCTGTGAACAGTTGTAGTCTTAATTTGGTTTCATTAAAATATTCAGCATTTTAGACTACAGATTTCCTTTAGCGAAGGTCATTTCAACAACAGTAACATTTAATGCACTACCACACTATTAAATAATGCATCTGGAATCCTGGCTAAATACCGTACATGGGCCGCTAGTGTGGTGTCATTTATTTGTAATGAGCTGAGAGGTGATTCTTTGTTTAATGTAAAATGCTATTATCTGCTAGAAGATTTCCTTAACACATAAACCATTGGAAAATGGATAAGGAACAATTATGATGTACAAAAAAAATAACAGTTTGTTCCCATGTGTCTAATTATCCAATTAAGGGGTTGTCTGGATAAGGTGTCAATTGAAATAGCTCCCAAGAGTTGGTTCCCCTCAAGCTAAAATGCATTGCTCAGTTTCTCTGAAAATGTGTTTCTCCTGGAAGATTAATTAAAGTTTGGCCCATCTGGACACTTGTGGCATATCTACAGGATACACCACAAGTACAGGTCCCATCTCTGGGACCAGCTCCTATCTCAAGAATACAGCTCTGGACGCACACTATTTTTCATTTGTTGGTCACAGTCATATTGGGTGCATGAGTGGTTTTGGTTTGCCGCATGGCTTGAAACCTGCCATGGCAGCGGGCGGGGAGGGGGGGGGGAGTCCTTAAAGTTGGTGTTAATTGTGTGTCTGGGGTTGGGGGGGCTCTGGACTCCCGTGGCCCGGGAATAGGTGTGGGATCCAGTAGAGATCTGCCTAGGTGCATTGGGCTTGGGCCCATGGTTTGATCGTTCTGCCTCTTGGCTGGCGCTCATCATCTAGAGGTCATTTTACAGTAGGATTGGGCTGACTTCTGTCAGATTTTGTGGCTTTAATGGTTTTAATGTTTCAGGTAATGTCTTCTGGAAAATTATTGGTGGATTTTGGGGTCTCATTGGGTTAAAGGCCTGTATGTTATTCATATACTCATCCACTCATTGATGTTGTGTCTTTATTGGGTTCTGTGGAAGGGATCTATTAGGTACAGGGCAGGGGGGGGGGTGGATATATGGGGAAAAAGTCAACAATGCCCTTAGTCAAGTGTAACTTGTGCATTTTTTAAAATTACACTTTAATGCAAAACTGCATAAGGGTGCCTATGTGTATAAAGTGGCTTTTTCACAATGTGTCTGGGGTCTACTGATGGATGGGTTTGGGGATTTATTTTATCTTATATATTTTTATTTTATTTTATAATCCAGGTTTTATGTGTACATGTCAAAAGTGTAAAAATAGTTGAGGCTGCCAGAAGTAGGTCCATGTCCGATCCGCCTTTTTTTGTGTGGATCGCACACTGGCCCATTAATTTTTTTATAGGTCCACAAAAAAACAAAAGCACAGCACATGGATGTCATCTGTGTGCCATCTGCATCCATACAGCCAGGGGCATAGCTATTGTGGGTGTAGAGGTAGCAGTCACTACCGGGCCCAGGAGCCCGAGGGGGGCCCAAAGACCCTTGGGCCGCATAAGAAGACGCTGGTATTATACAGTCATGGCCAAAAGTTTTGAGAATGATACAAATATTAATTTTTACAAATTCTACTGCTTCAGTTTTTATAATGGCAATTTGCATATATTCCAGAATGTTATAAAGAGTGATCAGCTTAACAGCAATTACCTGCAAAGTCAATATTTGCCTAGAAAATGAACTTTATCCCCCAAACACATTTCAACATCATTGCAGCCCTGCCTTAAAAGGACCAGCTAACATCGTTTCAGTGATTGCTCCATTAACACAGGTGTGGGTGTTGATGAGGACAGGGCTGGAGATCAATCTGTCATGATTAAGTAAGAATGACACCACTGGACACTTTAAAAGGAGGCTGGTGCTTGGCATCATTGTTTCTCTTCTGTTAACCATGGTTATCTCTAAAGAAACACGTGCAGTCATCATTGCACTGCACAAAAATGGCCTAACAGGGAAGAGTATCGCAGCTAGAAAGATTGCACCTCAGTCAACAATCTATCGCATCATCAAGAACTTCAAGGAGAGAGGTTCCATTGTTGCCAAAAAGGCTCCAGGGCGCCCAAGAAAGACCAGCAAGCGCCAGGACCGCCTCTTAAAAGTGTTTCAGCTGCGGGATCGGGCTACCAGCAGTGCAGAGCTTGCTCAAGAATGGCAGCAGGCAGGTGTGAGTGCATCTGCACGCACTGTGAGGCGGAGACTCTTGGAGCAAGGCCTGGTGTCAAGGAGCGCAGCAAAGAAGCCACTTCTCTCCAGAAAAAACATCAGGGACAGACTGATATTCTGCAAAAGGTACAGGGAGTGGACTGCTGAGGACTGGGGTAAAGTCATTTTCTCGGATGAATCCCCTTTTCGATTGTTTGGAACATCTGGAAAACAGCTTATTCGGAGAAGACGAGGTGAGCGCTACCACCAGTCTTGTCTCATGCCAACTGTAAAGCATCCTGAAACCATTCATGTGTGGGGTTGATTCTCAGCCAAGGGAATCGGCTCTCTCACAGTCTTGCCTAAAAACACAGCCATGAATAAAGAATGGTACCAGAATGTCCTCCGAGAGCAACTTCCAAGAGCAGTTTGGCGATCAACAATGCCTTTTCCAGCATGATGGAGCACCTTGCCATAAAGCAAAGGTGATAACTAAATGGCTCAGGGAACAAAACATAGAGATTTTGGGTCCATGGCCTGGAAACTCCCCAGATCTTAATCCCATTGAGAACTTGTGGTCAATCATCAAGAGACGGGTGGACAAACAAAAACCTACAAATTCTGACAAAATGCAAGCATTGATTGTGCAAGAATGGACTGCTAGCAGTCAGGATTTGGTCCAGAAGTTGATTGAGAGCATGCCAGGGAGAATTGCAGAGGTCCTGAAGAAGAAGGGTCAACACTGCAAATATTGACTTGCTGCATTAACTCATTCTAACTGTCAATATAAGCTTTTGTTACTCATAATATGATTGCAATTATATTTCTGTATGTGATAAAAACATCTGACAAACACATAAAAACCAGAGGGCAGCAGATCATGTGAAAATAGAATATTTGTGTCATTCTCAAAACTTTTGGCCATGACTGTAGAATCCGCTCCTCCTGCTCTATACCCTGCCGCCTGCAGATAGTGTGGCGTGTTCACCACAACACATTAGGTTACTGGGATCGAAACTAGTGCCTTTACTAAACTGTAAAGATAAAACCAATTCACTTCTAATAAATTCCGTTTTATGAACTAGAGTTCATTCACCCATAAATGAGAAACTAATTAAAAGTTTTAATAACCATAATAATAAAGAAAAATCAAAAGTAGTGAACAGAAGCAAACCTTGCCCTAATTGAGGAAACGTCCTGTAATTTGTACATGTTTAACCTACGGCGTCAGTCAGCAAGCCAGTTAGTTTAATGAAAGGATTCTACCTTGTGAAAGTAACACGTTGGAGCAGCTTGAGCAGATGGAGAGCTCTGCAGGGATGAGTCAGCCGTCAGTCCGTCATGCTTTAACTATCACACGACACAAGTGCTACTGTCAGAAAGCTTTAAGGCATCTCATTATAATTCACGGTTTTCAGAAGGAAAACATTTTGAAGACGAATTTCACTTGTTTGAAATCAAACTTCGTATAATTACAGAAACGTTGTAAATTTAATCAGCAAGTATAAGAAATGTGTATTTCTGCTCGGTGGCTGTTTTGTAAAAACATAGCCGATATAAGACTTAACTAAACCTTTTTACAATTTTTTTTTAAACTATCCTAAATAACCCAAAAATCATTTTTCTAATATACTTAATTAATTATGCTGTTTTCTTTCTTAAAAAAGGACCCATGTCCTGGATTTTACCACTTCTTAAAATCATCATTCTGGTACAGTGCTGGCTTGTCATCGCTGTACTGGTGTACGGATTTAACTGGCTGCCGTGGAGAAAACTGCACAGGACAGATCACAGATAGCTGCTCCTACCTGTGCTCCGGCATCACATTGGCAGTAGGAGCTCTGCATGTGGTTCCTCACTCCCCCACTATCAGAACAGGAACTCTCTCCTCTCTCTAGCTACACTGGAACTCCCCCTTCTGGCAGGAAGTAGGACCAGCCCAAGAGGGGAGGAACAGGGTAGTTAGCCCTGTTCCTGCCAACCATGACCTCTCATGGTAGAATAAATGGTATAGCATCACATTACATTTAAAACATTAAACAAACATAGATACCCGCAGGTCTGCAGTACTGCAGTAGTATCCGGTTATGCCAGATATGATGAACTCCAGTCCCTCTGCCGGAACAGTCTGCTGGAAGATTTAAGATTTTAACACTAGTATGAAACTGTGCTAGAATAAGGCTACTTTCACACATGTTGTATTTTCGTTCCGGCCGCCTCTCAGCAGGGGTTGCCGTGCTGCGGCCGGATCCGTGGCCCGCCCCCATTACAGCGAATTGGGCCGGAGCGCAGTTCCGGCCCCACAAGTGCACCTGCGGCAGCACGGATCCGGGGGTCTGTTCACCAACCGGAACAGCCTGCCGGAGCCCCGCACCGCAGGTGTGAAAGGGGCCTAATTCTGGAAATCCTTACAGAGTTAGCAGCTAGAAAATTAGGGAACTTGCTGGGACTGAAGGTCAGGCTCCCCATAGAGAAGGCAGGGACATTTTATTTTACTGTCCCTGCCTTCCCCATCGCTCAATGAGTGCTGTGTTTACAAAACAGGAAGCGGGAATGCCACTCGCTAATCTGTCGTGTGATCTGCTCCTGGAGATAACCAGCCATTAGCGATCACACGATTGCTAGGGTGAGAGCAAGTAGTATTTGTGTTTTCTGATCTATATACATAGCACTCATTGGTGGGCTCAGCCTCACTTGTAAAACCTCTGGGAATGCGAAAAACTTCTAAAACAGGCATAAATAGCCCGGTATCCAGAAGAGACATCATGTTGAAAAAATAAAAACACACAAGTGCAAGGTTTAATTGTAAAGGAGCCGTGTCCTCATGACTACGGTGTGGGCGAACGCCCACAAAAAATAATTATTATTATTGATTTCCATTAATTTCCACCTTTTATCATTTATTTAACATTTTTGTAATTATTTTTGGTGGGCTCAGCCTCACTTGTAAAACATCTGAGAATTTGAATAACTACTAAAAGAGGCATAAAAAGCCCAGTATCCGGAAGTAACATTGTGCAGAAAAAATACACGCACACCAGTGCAAGGTTTAATTGTAAAAGTCAGTCCCTCACGACTATGATATGTTTGAACTCCCACCAATAAATAATAACAATTATTGATTCCCATTAATTTCCATGTTTATCTTTTATTCAACATTTTTTCAATTATTATTTTTGGTGGGCTCAGCCTCACTTGTAAAACTGCTGGGGCTATTTCCCCCCAGAAACTGTGGCTTAGGGTGGGTTCACATTGTGTTTTTGTCTTAAGTAAAAAAAAGTATACGTTAAACGGATGCCTCAGTCAGATGCCATACAGTGGTATCCGTCACCATAGAGTTCCATTGTAAAACATGTATTTTAAACAGATGGCAAAAATGTCATGTGAACCCAGCCTAATATGTCAGCCTCAGTTACAGGAGAAATATAAAAAAAATGTAATGCTGTAAGACCTTATGGAGAGAACTAAGTGTAAAAAATAAAAAAGAGAATAAAAAAAAAAGATTTAAAGAAGCCACACACCATACTGCAGCCTCTAACCCTGCCCCTATCAACCGTAAACGATATATTCTACTGTATCAAAATGACCATTATGGGGACATAATGATAAAAAGTATTAAAAGTCTTAAAACAATGTGAAAAATATACTATTAACCTTCTTTTTACATTTTTCAAGGTATAAAAAGTAAAAACATAAAAAACATTTAAAAAAAAGTATAGCCAAAAAGGCACTAAAATTATTTGCATAACTGGACAGAAAAAAAGTTATTTTCAAGGACTTTCCATATGAATTGACACATCTGGAGCACCTATTCTTATATAAGGAAGGGGGGGTGTCTCTGGACAGTCTCACTATCCATTTAGTGCTAAAAAAATAAAATATGAGAACAGCACCAATCCGGCCTCAGACTGTCTCCGTGATGCAATAGCACGTCCTGGACTTTAGATCCTTTTAGTCCACCGAACAGTCAATATCCACATAGAGACGGCATCATCATCTTCAAATAGGCTTATTCTTTATTCAAGTGGGTTCCATAAGCAATACATAAAATCGGTCATAAAGTGCCAATGCAATGTTTCGGCTAATACATAGCCTTTCTCAAGCATAATACAAAGTGCATTTACTAGTCTTAAATAGTACACATAACCCCTCCTATTGTGTTGTTATCCAATCACCATAATCAATTAGTTATGTTAAAGTTGTAGTTTGAACCTACACCAATCAGGTGAACTCACCTCCCAACAAATACTTGTGCTCACCTATTCACCTATTTCTCGATGGAAATTAGAGAGAGGATTAATAAACATAAAAGCACAATACGCAAAAAAATGATGGATAAACCAGTGGCGAAGCATTTTATTGAGTTTGGACACTCGGTGAATCAATTAAGATTCCGGGTTATTGATTCTGTGGGAATTCTGAGGAGAGGAGGAGATAGGGAACAGGTTTTGAGAAGAAAAGAATTGAGATGGATCTTTGCATTGAGGGCTCTACAACCATATGGTATGAATATAGAATTTAACGTGAGTAACCAGGATTGAAGTACTAATGTCCTTCTTCTCTTAGGTCATTTGAGATGTCTTAGAGTGTTTTTAAATGTTTTTTAATTCCATATATATTGTTTGTTGTAGTTGGGAATGCAGATAGACTACCATTCAGCGTGTGTGTTTCCAAAGACTAAAATACAGAATATGGTGTAGCCCCTCTATTTTTGCTTTTTCGCTCCTTTTTCTCTTTTAGGCCGCATTTGTAGGATTTAATAGGTATATAAATGTTAACATCAATAGAAATTACAAATATGGCCCAATTTCGTGGTTGCCCTAGTGAGAAGAGCAGGGTGTGGTGATAGTGCTATAAATAGTGGACTATGTAGATATGGAGGACCCCTGAAATTGGGGCGGTGGATATAATTTGATGTAAGGCCATTTTTGTTGGTCTCCATTTGACGAACTTTAGTTATACCTATTGATATCTACGATGCATTGGCGGCGGTTAACGTGAGTAGATTGGTAGCGGTCTCCATGGCGATGGAGACGCCGATGGTGTTCGCTATATGCGGCCGAGAATTTTCTGGATCATGTGATCGGGAGTGATCACATGACCCAATGATGTCAGAACAAAGCGCGGCGCAAATTGAGCGGAATGTTGTGCCATGCGCAGTAGAGGGTTGGCAACGCTAAGGGAGGACGCGCACACTGGATATGAGTCTGCCTGCAATCCCCCACAGGTATGGTGATGACGTATAGATCTGTGATAGGTGAGCACAAGTATTTGTTGGGAGGTGAGTTCACCTGATTGGTGTAGGTTCAAACTACAACTTTAACATAACTAATTGATTATGGTGATTGGATAACAACACAATAGGAGGGGTTATGTGTACTATTTAAGACTAGTAAATGCACTTTGTATTATGCTTGAGAAAGGCTATGTATTAGCTGAAACGTTGCATTGGCACTTTATGACCGATTTTATGTATTGCTTATGGAACCCACTTGAATAAAGAATAAGCCTATTTGAAGATGATGCTGCCGTCTCTATGTGGATATTGACTATCCATTTAGTGCTGTCAGTGCAGGGATCCCCTGCCCCCCCAAACTGGTAACACCCTTTTGGACTTTTATTCATAAACTAATAATAATTACTACTTCTAATATTTCTACTAACTAATAATAACTACTAAAATAGGCATAAAAAGGCCCATAACCAAAAGTGACTTTGTGCAGAAAAAATAAACACACACAAGTGCATGGTTTAATTGTAAAGGACCAAAATAATAATAATAATAATAATAATAGTAATTATTATTATTATTATTATTATTATTATTATTATTATTATACAATTTCCAATAATATCCATACTTTGTTTTCTTCCGCACAATGTCACTTCCGGATACCAGGCTTTTTACTTGTTCCATTCTCATGTGCCCGATGAAGAAGACATTACGGCTATGAAACGCGTTGCACCGATTTTATTTATATTTTACATATTCCTTCAATAGATTCATATTTATTCCTTTTATTCCCTCTCCAGCAGCGCCCATTCATTCTCCATTTTTTCCCATAGTTTTATATTATGATAATGGTGTCACAATTGATAAATTTCATGATTAATAGGAGACGGTGCTTCAGTGAATCCTTTACTCATTAGTATTTTAATATAAAAAATAAGAGAGACCAGCAGGGCCTTCATTTATTATTTTTGTACTTTTATTAATTAGAACTGATTTTATTCAATTATGATTTCAGTCGGCTTTTGTGAAACTGATGGAGAAATAAATCTCTGCTATCTGTCCTAATGTTGGAAGAACGACCCACAATTCCCCTTTTTTTTAGCCATTTAGACCTCAGTTGAACTTGGGAGGATGAATTATATTCATGTCTGAGCAGAGATTTGGGGAGAACTGCGCAGAATCCTTAGTTAATCTGGGTAGGGACATAATCATAAATCGTTTCTCATTGTAATTTTACTAATTGCTTTTAAATACGTTCATAGACGGCAATGAAGTCTATTATTAATCTGTCTTCGAAGCCTCCATATTCTTCGTTGTGTACATGCGGGTGGTCAGGGTCATGTTTTACTGTTTTCATTCA
This sequence comes from Rhinella marina, assembly GCA_900303285.1. NCBI lineage: Eukaryota > Metazoa > Chordata > Amphibia > Anura > Bufonidae > Rhinella > Rhinella marina. The sequence goes on from ONZH01004127.1 coordinate 514,529, forward strand.
GTCCATTAATTAGTATACTTTCTAGTTTCCATCCAATATAAAAGGCAATAACACATTATCAGTACAGCTACATGAATCCTACTGGAGCCACATGCTGGACTCAAAATCTTTGGTGGTGCTCCATCATAACTAACATAATAGTGGCACTTTCTAGTGATAAAGGATCTACCATTTTATTATATCCATTGAAAGAAGCAGACACCCAATGCAACTGTAATATCAGATGATTCTGTTTTGTGCTCCTTGAGGGGCATTTACTGTATCAATGTGTTTACTCCACTATTGTAGTATAAAAAAGTCATGGTGTGCGCCATATTTGCCCCATAAGTTGCTTAGTCTACTGGTGTAGATGCGAGTTTCTGATTCACAGAATATGGGAACATGAGTTTCGATAGACACTGCAGCGACCCCTGAGGAGCTGGTGCACAGAATGAGAGTAGTAGTGGCCCTGATGAGATGTTGTGTCACAGTTAGAGATGAGCGAGCATACTCGTCCGAGCTTGGTGCTCGTTCGAGTATTAGGGTACTCGTAAGTGCTCGCTGCTCGGACGAGTATCTCGCCATGCTCGAGGAAATGGCAACTTCCGCATCGTGCTTTTTTGGCGCCTATAAACTCAGCCAATCACAAGCTAGGAGACTCTGCGGTACACCCAGCATCACGTGGGGCCCTTACATGTCGATAGCAGGGGTTGGCTGGCCTGATCAGGTGACCCTGGAATATACTAGTGACTGGCCGCGGTGCTCGGCTCAGATGCCGTCTGGATGTCGTTAGGGATAGAGCTGCTGCGTTTCAGGGACAGTGTTAGGGCCTGCATTTAGTTCTCTGTTAGGCAGGAATCACCCACAAAGAACCCAACAGCCCTTCTAAGTGCTAGAAGAAATTTTTTTTTTGTCTCCTGGCTTGGCTGGCTGGCACTAGTAGTGCAGCTGTCGCCATATATAACCCCCTTTTTTATGTTATATCTCAGTGATTCAAATCCATTTCACACAGCAGTGTGGAACCATTCTGTGTGTCACAGTTCAGTACACTCACTATTTTCTGTCCAGGTGACACTTTCTGTACGTCACTTAATACAACCAAGTCTTTTGCTGACTGTCACGTATATAGCTTGATCCCAAAAATCTCTGTGCGACATTTGTCTGGGTCGCAGTCTAAATAGCCACCGTCAGTAGGGGGTCAGTTAGCTCTACGATAGTTTCTGCACGCCACGTTCCCAAAAAAACAAAACAAAACAAAAAATATATAAAAAAAAATAGTTTTTTTGTTGTTTTAGCTCAGTGATACAAATCCATTTCACACAGCTGCGTGGAACCATTCTGTGTGTCACAGTTCAGTACACTCACTACAATCCGTATTTTCTGTCCAGGTGACACTTTCTTTACGTCACTTAATTCAACCAGACTGAACAAGTTTGTGGGTTTCAGTACACCAGGCCCATTTATTATTTTTTTTTTTATATAATACACTTATATACAGAAAATGTTAAACCCCAGGGCTAAGGGTCGAGGACGAGGGCGTGGGCATTCAATTACTGCAGGGGGCAGAGGCCGTGGTCCTGGGCAGGGTGAGACAGTACCTGCTGATGAGGGAGCTGTGGAACGCCTCAGAGCTACACTCCCTAGCTTCATGTCTCAACTTACAGGGACACGTGGTAGAGGACTGTTGAAACAGTGCGAACAACTGATCTCGTGGATTGCGGATAATGCTTCAAGTAATTTGTCCACCAGTCAGTCTTCCACGCAGTCCACCCACGTTACCCAAGGGAGCACTCCTCTGGCTCCTCCACCTCAACCTCCTTCCCCCCAGCCTGCCCCCTCCCAGGAAAATTTGGAATGCGATCTGGCATACTCTGAGGAACTGTTTTCTGGACCCTTCCCAGAGTCACAAACCACTTCTCAGGTTGCTGCTGACCTCGTTCCCGATGCCCAAGTTTTCCAACTGTCGCAGTCTGTGGGTGATGATGATGATGATGACAATGTTGAGTTAGTGGAAGAATTTGTAAAGAGGTGTCGGACGATGAGGAGACACGGTTGTCAGACAGTGGTGAAGTTGTTGTCAGGGCAGGAAGTCCGAGGGGGGAACAGACTGAGGAATTGGAGGATGACGAGGTGACTGACCCAAGCTAGGTTGATATGCCGAGTGAAGACAGTGCTTCTGAGGCGGAGGCGAGTGCTGCACCAGAACAGGTTGTAAGAGGTAGTGGTGTGGCCAGAGGGAGAAGCAGGGCCAGAGCTGGTGCATCAGCAGCAACTGTTTCACGTAGTGAAGCTCCTGTGGCGAGGCCTAGATGTTCGCAAGTCTGGAGGTTTAAAGAAAGTGAGGATGACCGACGAACTGTGGTGTGCAACCTGTGCCACACCAGGATCAGCAGGGGTGCCACCACTACTAGCCTAACCACCACCAGCATGCGCAGGCATATGAGTGCTAAAAACCCCACTCAATGGAACCAAGGCCGTTCACCACCTCCTGCGGGTCACACCACTGCTCCTTCCCCTGTGTCACTCGCTGCCTCTGCTAGTCAACCCCCTGCGTCACTCGCTGCCTCTGCTAGTCAACCCCCTGCCCAGGACCCCGGCACGAGCGCCTCCCGCCGGAAAACCACACCTTCGCCTCCACGATCCTCCACAGTGTCCACCAACGTGTCCCAGCGCAGCGTTCAGCTGTCTTTACAGCAGACGCTGGAGCGCAAGAGGAAATACAGTTCCACCCACCCACATGCCCAAGCCCTCAACGTCCACATCTCCAAATTGCTTAGCCTGGAGATGCTGCCCTATAGGCTGGTAGAGACCGAGGCCTTTCGCAATCTCATGGCGGTGGCTGCCCCTCGGTATTCGGTCCCCAGCCGCCACTATTTTTCCCGATGTGCCGTCCCAGCCCTACACCAGCACTTGTCACAGAACATCATCCGTGCCCTGACCAACGCTGTTTCTGAGAAGGTCCACCTAACCACGGACACGTGGACAAGTGCTGCCGGGCAGGGACACTATATCTCACTGACGGCACATTGGGTTAACTTGGTGGAGGCTGGGACCGAGAATGACCCTGGGGACGCTCATGTACTGCCCACACCGAGGATTGCGTGGCCTACCTCGGTCACGGTCTCTCAGACGTACTATGCCTCCTCCTCCTCCGACCCCTCCTCCTCCTTCACCGAATTACCATTCGTGGGCACGGCGCCTTCAGTCGGTAGCTCTAGGCGCAGCAGCAGTGCCGTGGGTAAGCGCCAGCAGGCGGTGCTCAAACTGCTGAGCTTAGGTGACAAAAGGCACACCGCCCAAGAGCTGTTACAGGGCATCACGGCGCAGACCGATGTGTGGCTGGCACCGCTGAACCTCAAGCCAGGCATGGTTGTGTGTGACAACGGGCGTAACCTGGTGGCGGCTCTGCAACTCAGCAGACTGACACATGTGCCATGCCTGGCCCACGTGTTCAATCTAATAGTTCAGCGGTTCCTCAAGACATACCCCAATCTGTCTGATTTGCTCACCAAGGTGCGCCGCATCTGTGCGCATTTCCGCAAGTCGACCACAGATGCTGCGCACCTCAGGGCAGCGCAGCCCCGCCTACAACTGCCCGCTCACCGACTGTTGTGCGACGTGCCCATGAGATGGAATTCGACATTAAACATGTTATCCAGAGTTTACCAGCAGCGCAGAGCGATTGTAGACTGCCAGATGTCAACTTCCACCAGAACTGGTAGTCAGGTCAGTCAGATTCCTCAAGTCTACAATGAGGAGTGGACGTGGATGTCTGATATCTGCCAGGTGTTGAGCATCTTTGAGGAGTCAACACAGATGGTCAGCGGCGATGCCGCCATTATCAGCCTCACCATCCCGCTGCTTTGTGCTCCGGTGCTCAGTCCTTAACTCTTGAGCGTGTATGGGCTGAAGAGCAGAACTTGGAGGAGGAGGAGGAAATGGAGAGTCAGGCCAGTGAGGAGAGGGAATTCTTGCGTGTTGGGACTCAACACAAGCAGAACCTTTCCACTCTCATCCCTGCAGAGGAAAGGAGTATGAGAGTAAATAGATATCAACAGGCCCTGGTGCACAAGCTGAAACAATTCTTCCCATCTGACGCCGCTAACGGCAGAGGGCATGGTTCTGTGGGCCAAGTAGCGGGGGAGAGGAGGCGAGCAGGCAGCTTGTCCAGCACTGGCATGGGAACGCTCTCCAAGGCCTTTGCCAGTTTTATGTCACCCCAGCAAGACACTGTCACCTGTCCCCAGTCTAGGCAGAGTAGGGGGGAGCTGTACAGAAAGATGGTGAGGGAGTACCTAGCTGACCATACCAACGTCCGTAGCGATCACTCTGCTCCATACAACTACTGGGTTTCAAAGCTGGACACGTGGCCTGAACTGGCGCTGTACGCCTTGGAGGTGCTGGCCTTCCCTGCCGCTAGCGTGCTGTCAGAGCGGGTATTCAGTGCAGCTGGTGGCGTCATCACCGATAAGCGTACACGCCTGTCAACTGACAGCGCTGACAGGCTGACGCTTATCAAAATGAACAAAGCCTGGATTTCACCGGAATTCAAATCTCCTCCGGGGGAAAGCAGCTAAAGATTAACATTACTTATGTATCCGATTCCTCTTCTCTACTCCTCCTACTCCTCCTCCTCCTCTATATCATCTTTGCCTAACGCTGACCAAAAAAACGCCATTTTTCAGAGGTCCAGCTGGCACTCTTTTACCACAATTTTTCAGGAGGGCCCCCTACAGGCCCTCTCTTCAAACAATTTTTCCGGAGGTCCACCTACAGGCCCTCTGTCCAATCAATTTTTGCGGAGGTCCACCTACAGGCCCTCTGTCCAAACAATTTTTCCGGAGGTCCACCTACAGGCCCTCTGTCCAAACAATTTTTTCGGAGGTCCACCTACAGGCCCTCTGTCCAAACAATTTTTCCGGAGGTCCACCTACAGGCCCTCTCTTCAAACAATTTTTCCGGAGGTCCACTTACAGGCCCTCTCTCCAAACAATTTTTCCGGAGGTCCACCTACAGGTCCTCTCTCCAAACAATTTTTCCGGAGGTCCACCTACAGGCCCTCTCTCCAAACAATTTTTCCGGAGGTCCACCTACAGGCCCTCTCTTCAAACAATTTTTCCGGAGGTCCACCTACAGGCCCTCTCTCCAAATAATTTTTCCAGAGGTCCACCTACAGGCCCTCTCTCCAAACAATTTTTCCGGAGGTCCACCTACAGGCCCTCTCTTCAAACAATTTTTCCGGAGGTCCACCTACAGGCCCTCTGTCCAAACAATTTTTCCGGAGGTCCACCTATAGGCCCTCTCTCCAAACAATTTTTCCGGAGGTCCACCTACAGGCCCTCTCTCCAGTTCCAGTTTCCAGTTTTATTTGCGCAAACTGCGTAAATTTTATTTTTGGGATAGGTGTGAAAAATAATATTACCTGCATATCTATATTGCCCAACATTGGATACGGTAGCAACAAGAAGACCAAACACATGCTGCCCACAGGGTTCCGCAAATTCCTGGTCCACAATGTCAAGGAGCTCGAGGTTCTGTTGATGAGCAACAAGTCCTTCTGTGCAGAAATCGCCCACAACGTCTCCATCTAAGAACCTAAAGACCATTGTGGAGAGAGCGGCACAGCTCACCATCAAAGTGACGAACCCCAACGCCAGACTGCTCAGCGAAGATAACGAATAAATATCTCTGTGGTTATTTGTGCTAAATAAAAGTTAAATAAACACACACAAAAAAAAATTTGATCTGTTCCTGTGCCTGATCCACCCAAGTTGAATCTGTCCCATCATGAGAAAGTCCCCCCAAGGAGTCCCCACTGTAACTTGCTTCCCATACAACTACCTCACCCCCCGACACCTGTGTCTCGCCATTGTCCACCACCTCCTCAGACAACACTGGTAAATCCCCACTGTCAGCACACGGAGACTGCAAAAGGTCTTGCGAATTGGGGCAGAGAATGTTCTGGGGTAGCACATCAGAGAAGGGGTGACTATGGGGTTCCAGGGAGTACGTGACCACATGCAATCTCCATCTAAAAAGTCATGCCACACTTGATCGAGCTCATAATTGACAATTGTACCGGTTGATGCTAAATTTTTAAGTTGGGGTCCTGTGTCGTCATTCTAACTACATCCGGCTGTTGTCACCACCACACACGCTAGCCCAGGGGGCACTCCTCTGGCTCTTCCAGCTCAACCTCCTTCCCCCCAGCCTGCCCCCCCACCTACAGGCCTTCTCTCCAAACAATTTACGTCTTTTTCCTATCTTTCTCTCTCTCCAAACTATTTTTCCGGATAGCTGCCATATACGGTATTAAACTGAGTAGTATACATAGAACACATACCACACTTGATCTATACCAGGGGTGCACAACCTGCGGCCCTGGGGCCACACTGTGTGTTCAATCTGCCATAAATACAGTATTTCAGTTGGTAATACCCCTTTAAATTTTATTTTTGGCCCTTGATGTTGGTTCAGTCGGACAATGTGGCCCCCACCCAGAAAACGTTGTGCACCCCTGATCTATACTGAACGTCACTTTTAAAAATACGTCATTTTCCTCTCTTTCTCTCATTTGTCTGGGTTGCAATTAAGCAGACCACATCTGCCTAATCTAATAGTTTCTGTGTAATTGCTCCATACTGCACGTCTTTTTCCTCTCTTTCTCTCTCTCCAAACTATTTTTCCGGATAGGTGCCGTATACGGTATTAAACTCGGAAGAATACATACTGTACCGGTTGATGCTATAGTTTTTCCAAATCCATCCGGGTGTTGTCACCACCACACACGCTAGCTCGGGGGCACTCCTCTGGCTCTTCCAGCTCAACCTCCTTCCCCCCAGCCTGCCCCCCACCTACAGGCCCTTTCTCCAAACAATTTACCCGGATAGGGGACGTATTAGATATTATACTGATTTTTGTTTGTTCCTCTTTTAATTGCCTCCTGACCTGTGATAGGCAGAGCATGGACACGTCCCCTTAGCTGCAGTAGGAAAGACACTCCCCTGGCCAGAGCAAGCTCTTTTTCCTTTTCCGTGGTCGAAAAATCCATGAAATATATGGTCCCAAGATAGGGGACGTATACGGTATTAAACTGAGAAGAATCGATACCACACATGCCCCACTAGGAGAATTTGGGGTAATGGTGGGATTAGGCAGCCTCAGAGGCATCCATGCATGCTGCCCCTGCTGTTTCCTGTCCATTTCCGTGGTGTTTCCATCATTTTCTGAGGTTTCCAGGTTTTCACCCAGCCTTCCCTAGGCAGAGCCTTGGTCCCCTGCAAAAATGCTCGAGTCTCCCATTAACTTCAATGGGGTTCGTTATTCGAAACAAGCACCCGAGCATCGGGAAAAGTTCGACTCGAATAATGAGCACCCGAGCATTTTAGTGCTCGCTCATCTCTAGTCACAGTGTATTCTCTGCGACTACAGCTATACACTCTTTCCTCAGCAAAATGCACGTGAGATTTATCTATATCTCATACACTTTGCTGGTACTGCATTAGGGTTCATGCACACAAACTTGTTTTTTGTCTCTGTCCGTTCCGTTTTGTTTCTTTTTTGCCACCCTTATGCAGAACCATTGATTTTAATGGACCCGAAAACAACACAAAACTTACTCTGTGTGCATTCTGTATCCGTATGTCCGCAAGTCTGTTCCCCAAAAAATAGAACATGTCCTATTCTTATCCATTTTGCAGACAAGGACAGGCATTGTTACAATGGATCCACACAATGGATTTTTTTGCAGATCCGTGTAAACTACATACGATCGTGTGCATGAGCCCTTAAGCTGTGGTTTTTAAGCACAAAATCTGTGCAGAAAATCCATACATACTCTGGACCGCATTTCACCACAAAAGAAGTCTGCAAAGAGTCTGCTCAGATTTCTGGCGGGACAGATTTTCATCTGATCCATGTGGACATACCTTAGGCCTCATGCACACGACCGTATGTATTTTGCGGTCCGCAAAAAACGGATCCGCAAAAGATACGGATGACATCCGTGTGCATTCCGTATTTTGCGGAACGGAACAGCTGGCCCCTAATAGAACAGTACTATCCTTGTCTGTGATGCGGACAATAATAGGACTTGTTCTATACTTTTGCGGAACGGACATACGGAAACGGAATACACACTGAGTAACTTCCGGTTGTTTGCAGACCCATTGAAATGAATGGTTCCGAATACGGTACGCAAAAAGAAACCAAACGGACAGAGAAAGAAAATACGTTCGTGTGCATGAGCCCTTAGGACGAGTTCACACTTCAGTTATTTGGCCAGTTATTTCTATCAGTGGTTGTGAGCGAAAAACAGCAGTGAAGCCCCCTCAGAGATATGGTATAAGGGCTCATTCCATATCAGAGCCGCATCTTTTGCGCCTTCCATGCGGACCCGTTGCTCCGTTCCGTGGCCCCGCAAAAATTCTAGATCATGTCCTAGGCATTTCTTTAGTGGGCTGCCCATTCCGTTCCACAAATTGCGGAAGGCACACAGGCAGCATCTGTGTTTTTCGGATCCGCAATTTGCGGACCTCAAAACACGGCACGTTCGTGTGAACAAGCCCTGAGGGAAATATTTCCTCCTGTCCTATGTTTTTGACCCAGATCTGGTTTTAGTTGACAATAACTGATGGAAATAACTGATCAAATAACTGAAGTGTGAACTCAGCCTTAGGGCTCATACACACGACCATATGTATTTTGCGGTCCTCAAAAAAACGGAACTGCAAAAAAAATGGATGATGTCCTTGTGCATTCTGTATTTTGTGGAACGGAACAGCTGGCCCCTAATAGAACAGTCCTATCCTTGTCCATGATGCGGACAATCCTGTTTTTTGCGGAACGGACATACGGAAACGGATTACAAACTTCCGTTTTTTTGCAGACCCATTGAAATGATTAGTTCCGAATACGGTACGCAAAAAGAAACCAAACGGACACAGAAAGGAAATACGTTCGTGTGCATGAGCCCTTAAGGAATTCTTAACCTGAATCCCTAAAATAAAATCTCACAATTTCATTAAACTTTTCTCCCTCGAAGTAAAATATCCCGCAGTAGTCACTGTTCTCTCCTTGTGCACGCAAAGTTAAAAAAAATCTAGGGAAAGCCTAGATTGGAGATGCTCCGTACTGGGTCATCGCCCCCTTGATAAGGATACAGAACCTCCCCCCTTCTTTCACCCTTCAGCTCCTATTGTACTGCCGCCTGTTCCCTCTGACATAAGCCTTCCCGCTTATCTCCTGCAGCTGCAAACCTCCAGAGCTTGGCTGCTGTTCACATCTCTACTGCCGACATGCTGTGATCCTCGCCGTGCACACAGGCTGGAGCAACTTTTCGCACCTGGGAATCCTCACTTTACCAGCAGCATCTCCTCCTGTGAGGACACCATGTGCAAGAACAACTCCTAGGTAAGAATACGACTGCAACTTATTGCCTCTTCTGAATGGACAGTCCTGTGTGTGAGATCTGTAAGGCATGTGCTTGGTACATAGCGGAGAGTATTAGGCAGGGGGTCAGGCTGGGATAGCGGTAGAATCAGGGCGGATTTCATTGTACAACAGACTTTTACTGCCTTTGATAAGTCTATACGTGCTAATCTGTATAAAGAGGCAGATGGTCTGCAAAGAACGTAATGAACTCCAGAAGAGAGAGCGAGAAAGGAGATAAATCTGTCTAACGTGACGTCTCCTAAAAAGTCGTGAAATGCCAGTAATTTGTCGTCTGCAATTTAAGCGGAATAAAAATGTAACGGGAACTGACAGCGACTCAGGAATTTTGCTGTGAGGAGCATAAGTGAATACTGATAGTGGAATTACAGTTATTTGCAGTATTTTCATTATTTAAGAGGTAGCAGAGCTGAGTTTGTCAAAGGCTGTGAGTGCAGCTTGCCATGTAGTTTAATGTAGGGCTTATGCACATAACGTATGTATTCTGAGGTCCACAAAAAAACGGATCAGCAAAAAATAAGGATGACGTCGGTGTGTATTCCGTGTTTTGCGGAACGGAACAGCTGGCCCCTAATAGAACAGCCCTATCCTTGTTTGTAATGCGGACAATAATAGGACATATTCTATTTTTTTGCGGAACAGACATAAGCATATATGGAAATAGAATGCACGTGGACCCTTTGAAATGAATGGTTCCGCATACGGTCCACAAAAAAACCGGAATGGACGCAGAAAGAAAATACATTTGTGTGCACGAGCCCTTACTTAATGGTTTGACTAACTAAAAAACGTATGCACTGCTGCATCGGTCGCTCAGGCATAAAACTAAGTACGTCATTTCAAAAAAGATCTTAAAACGTGTCAGATACAGATCTAGGAAATCAGATTTTTTTGCATTTACCTTCACGTTTGCCTCCCAATAGGACTGCGATAATACACTGGATTTACCGACGATAAACCTATGATTTATAGCAATAGCACACTCAGCCCTGCTACATCAACAAACTGAAAGCTGAATGTGTGGTTTCCTATAGGCGTAGCGTTAGGCGTGGGTTAATCTGAACAGATTTTCGCCCATTTTCCTGACCAATAACTTATTGCAGCAGTGAAGAACTGTTTTTGCGCATCAAAGAAAAAACTTCAGATTCCCATTTGTCAGAAATGCAGTTTTTTTCAGTTACATAATAATGAAGATATTGTGAGTGATGATTGTTATGTCAAATGATCATCTCAGCTCAGACCAACAGTTCAGAAATAGGTGTAGGTACATTCAGATTGTACAGATTTCTGACCAATTTATATCCAATCAAATCAGTCGGATCGATGTGCATAAATGGTCCATGGAATGGATTAAAACCTGTTTCATTGACAAGACGATTTATGCTAATAGGGGGGCATACATGCACAGATATCTGACCAATTTCTGTCCAGTCAGATCCAAATCAGTCCAAATTGGTGTGTGTACATGGAGAATTGATCTGACTGACATGCCTCATTTCCAGAAAAGTGATCTGACGAGTAAGGACTCTTTTATATCTACCTAAGAACGCTCGTTCCCGATAAGTGGCCCATGTAAAGGTGCTGCCGATCTCCCAACAGATGAGTGAAAAGCTTGTTTGTTGGGTGATGACATCTTTGATGGGGAACCCAAAATTGTCAGACAATATGCAAAGTGAACAGGGAAGAACAATTGTTTTTTTTCTTTCCATTGGACCATGTGAAAGTCACTTTAAACGAGCACCGGTCAACTTGTCCATGGTTGGTTAGTGATCGTTTATAGCCCCTGTACGTGGAACCTAATCTTTTATTTTAGGGCCATTATAGGAAATGAGGAAGATGAGAATTGGATGTAAAAGGAAATTTTGATCATCTGTAAGATTGGACTGATTGGTCAAAAATCTGTGTGTGCATTTACTTGGTGGGATAGGTGAGTCTTCAGAGTCTTCTTCAAACGTTGGTCAAAGAAGGATCAGAGTGTTGGATTTCGACATGTCCGATCGTTTCTTTCCGCTACCTGCCGTGGTTTGTTCCCCTCTCCCCATTGAAATAAAAATGTATGTCAAAATTGGGAGGAATACGTAGCTGCTGGATGACCGACTACAGGATCTGATATGTCTAACTACAGTAACACCAACTGTTGATAATGGTTTCCAGGATATATAGGGGGACATTTACTATTACGGCTCTTTTTTGTTATATATTTGTCACATGAAATGTCGCACACCATTTTGTTTTTTGCAATTAAAGGGAGTCTTTCACTTGTTTTTCACCAATATAACTAACAGCGGTGCCCCACAGAAGATTGCATACACATCCCAGACATACCTGTGTGCACTGTGTGTCTGTATTACATGTCCAGGAAAAGCACTTTTATTCTGCTGGAAAACAGCTCCCAAGTGCCCAGCTCTGCTGCTGCAAACCAGACTGACGAGGGGAGGGCTGCTTTAGCTGCTCATATCTTGGGAATGGTAGCAGATCTTTTCTGAAAGCTGGCATTCTAAGCTTTCAAATGATACCAAAACCACAGCATTATATCCAGTATATGAGAAGATATAGCCGTTAGAAATCGAGTCCGGAGAAAAAGCTATTTTTAGTTTCACTTTCAGCCGGGCACTTGGGAGCTGTTTTCCTGCAGAATAAAAGTGCTTTTCCTGGACATGTAATACAGACACAGAGTGCACACAGGTATGTCTGGGATGTGACATGTAATACACACACACAGTGCACACAGGTATGTCTTGGATATGACATGTAATACAGACACACAGTGCACACAGGTATGTCTGGGATGTGACATGTAATACAGACACACAGTGCACACAGGTATGTCTGGGATGTGACATGTAATACAGACACACAGTGCACACAGGTATGTCTGGGATGTGACATGTAATACAGACACACAGTGCACACAGGTATGTCTGGGATGTGACATGTAATACAGACACACAGTGCACACAGGTATGTCTGGGATGTGACATGTAATACACACACACAGTGCACACAGGTATGTCTGGGATGTGACATGTAATACAGACACACAGTGCACACAGGTATGTCTGGGATGTGACATGTAATACAGACACACAGTGCACACAGGTATGTCTGGGATGTGTCTGCAATCTTTTGTGGGGCACTGCTAGTGATATATGTGAAAAACAGGTGAAAGACTCCCTTTAATTTTGTGGCCTTTGCCTGGGTGCGCCACTTGATGCCACTTTTCACAGTCTTCTATGTTTATGACAAGTGAATGGGTCTACACTTGTTTTAGACTTTAACTTTTATTATTTGTAACCTTTTCAAATGTTGCAAAATAGTCACAACCTAAGGCTTCTTTCACACTTGTGGTAGCAGGGTCCGGCAGGCTGTCCCGTGCTAACGGTCCGCTCTGGTTCACTTCACTATAATGGAGGTGGGCTGGAGGTCTCGCCTCAGCACGGCAACCATGCCAAGAGGCGGACGGACAAAAAGTACAGCACTCTGCGTTTTTTGTCCGGCTGCCTCTCGGCTTGTTTGCCGTGCTGCAGCCGGACCTCTGGCCTGTCTCCATTATAGTGAATGGGGCAGGAGTGGACTTCCAGCGGCACGGTGGGCTAGCGTTAGTACTGATTCAGTAGGCTGTTCCCCCGCTGGAAAAGCCTGCCGAACCCTGCTGCCGCCAGTGTGAAAGTAGCCTAAGCCAGGCAGTCCACATATAGGTGTAAACCACATTGAGATCATGCCAAATATATTATATTCACTTTGTCAATTCATGAATTTGGCGCCGGCACACAAAGCAAAGACAGACACAAAAACAACTGCAAATGATAAGTGTCCCCCATAATGTTTATATTATCCATTCATATTTGGTGTTTTAGGTCCTTTTTGTAAAGTTACATACATTGTAGCATCTAAATTATCTAAATTGAAGACCCCTGGGGCAACTTGATTCATATTTGGGAACTGCTTAAAAACATTTCCTTTCTATTACTTTAATATCAGAGACGCTGCAGGAGGCGATGCTAAGCAGGACTCCTGTGGAGAAATGATGTCTTCCAAATTTCATCAACCCTATAATGAGATGATATCCTTTATGTACGGAGCATAGCCGGTTATGTTTTCTTAATTAAGAGACTGAATGAAAAAAAAAAATTATTTAACCCTAATTATACTTTAGGAGTACAGATAATTGGAGATCTCAGTTAGGACAGACATGGCTCATTGTGATGGGTTGAAATGTTGCCTTTGGGAATAAATGGGTCCAGACTAGTGTTAAGCGAGCATGCTCAGCCGAACTTGCTGTTCGGCCGAGCATACCTACGCTCAGGTCCGCTCGGGGTTCGGTCGAACACCGAGTGTACTCGAGCGCAATGCTCGAGTCCCCTTCCCCGCACCAAGACGGATCCGTCATGACCCCAATGCAAGTCAATGGGGACGGATCCGATTGAAGTCTATGGGAAGAGCAGGGGGTGCCTGGTTTACACAAGTGCCCAAAATTTTTTTAAAAAAAGTACAAAGACAGACACACAGAGACACTACTTACCTTCCCTGGCAGCTCCCTCCTCCCGTCCAGCAGGAAGATGGCACGCAGAGTGGTACGTTTTACCACAGCGCCACCTGCTGGACGGGAGGAATTACTACAAAGAAGAAGACTGAGGAGGTAAGTGGTTTGTGTTTGTTTGTTTTTTATTTTTCATGATTACAAACGCAGAGGACTACGTTGGATTTGTTGGATTACATAGGACCAGCTTTTTAATTTTTTTATAAAATGGTCAAATTTCAATAAAATATTTTATAAGTGTGTGTGTTTTTTTTTTCCACACTGCAGTTTTAGTAATCACGGCTATCTACAGACGGCCCTGATTACTAATACTGGGCTTAGTGCTTGCTGGTATGGCCAGCACTAACCCCAGCATCTATTATCTCGGCACCCACCGCCATCAGGGACCTTCTAAATTGAGGGTCCAGTTCTGGGGCAGCGGCAGGCTGTTACTGTTAGGCTGGGAAGGGCCAATAACCGTGTACCTTCCCACCCTGGTAGTGCCAGGCTGCCGCTGCTGGTTGTATCTGGCTGGAGAAGGAAAAAAGGGGGGAACCCACGCCATTTTTAAAAATGATTTAATTATTTTTGAAAAAAAATGGCGTGGGGTCCCCCCTTTTTTCCTTCTTCAGCCAGATGCAACCAGCAGCGGCAGCCTGGCACTACCATGGACACGGTTATTGGCCCTTCCCGGCCTAACAGTACCAGCCTGCAGCTGCCCCAGAACCGGACCCTCAATTTAGAAGGTCCGGTCCTGTGGGTACACAGCTCTTCCCGACACCCTTGGTGGTGGTGGGTGCCGAGATAATAGATGTTGGGGTTAGTGCTGGCCATACCGGCAAGCACTAAGCCCAGTATTAGTAATTAGGGCCGTCTGTAGATGGCCGTGATTACTAAAACTGCAGTGTGGGAAAAAAAAAAAAAACACACATACACTTATACAAAATTTTATTGAAATAAATAAAAATAAATACTCCCCCAGACCCCTGTTTGACCATTTTATTTAAAAAATAAAAAAAGCTGGTCCGACGTAATCCAACGAATCCGACGTAGTCCTCTGCATTCACGATCCTGAAAAAGAGAAAACAAACAAACAATCACAAACCACTTACCTCCTCAGGCTTCTTCTTTGTAGTAATTCCTCCCGTCCAGCAGGTGGCGCTGTGGTAAAACTTACCACTCTGCGCGCCGTCTTCCTGCTGGACGGGAGGAGGGAGCTGCCAGGGAAGGTAAGTGGTGTCTCTGTGTGTCTGTCTTTGTACTTTTTAAAAAAAAATTGGGGCACTTGTGTAAACCAGGCACTCCCCGCTCTTCTGAGCAAGGGGTGCCTGGTTTACTCCCATAGACTTCAATTATGCTCGGGTGCTCCCAGAGCACCCGAGCGTACGAGCACCTGGGTGCTCGATCATCACTAGTCCAGACGCATTTAGCAATTTTGGAGTGCTGCCTCGTCTTTTGTGAAGATAGATAGATAGATAGATAGATAGATAGATAGATAGATAGATATGAGATAGATAGATAGATATTAGATAGATGTTTGTCTATGGAGATTGCATGGCGTGTGCTTTATTTTATGGACCTGTTTGCAATGAGTACAGCTGAAACACTAAGCTTAATAATTAGGAAGGGCAGGGGCGTAGCTATAGGGCACTGGTGGCCAGAGACACAAGGGTGCCAGAGGCAGCACTCAGAGCCCTCTCTGTGGTCACCCACACCCTGGAAAAAGTCTAAGGTGTACCAATATGCCTTGGACTTCTCCTGCCACTCATCAGCACAGGACGCACTATGAACAGCGCAGGCAGCACACTGAATGTAGGCAGGATATTATAGCTAACGATAAAGTACATGGAAGATATACTATACTGGACTGTAGTGTTCTCACTTTGCGATAAATATGTGGGTTTTGGTTTGCAGTTTGGGCACTCGGTCTCTGAAAGGTTCACCATCACTGCTATAGGGGAAGCAGGGGAAGCGGGTGCTTTGGGGCCTGAACTCAGAGGGGGCCCACCCAAGGGGAGCACTAAAAATTTATTGTCAGGGCATTCAAAGATTTCATGTAGGGACCAGTCATTTCTAGTTACGCCACTGAAGAAGGGTGTCATATAGGGTAGATAGAAAAATGTTATCAACATACAGATGTGTCTATCTTTAAAGGGAACCTGTCATCACCTTTATGCTACCCATACTAACGGCAGAATAAAGTAGAGACAGGTGGGTTGATTTCAGCGGTCTGTCATTTATAAGTTAAAAGTAAGTGGTTGCCAAGAACCAACATCACAAACATTGCAGACTGGGCCTGGAAAAGAGTCAAATCTTCATGAGAAGAGTCATGGTTATTCATGAATTCCTGCTCTCCCTGCCCACCTGCTGATGATTGACAGGCTTCTACCTAGTTTTCTCCCTTTCTCTCTAGGAGAGAACTGCCAATGATCATCAGGTGGGCGGGAGAGCAGGAGATTATGAATAACCATGACTCTTCTCATGTAGATTTGACTCTTTTCAAGGCCTTCGCTGCAATGATTATGATGCTGGTTCTTGGCAACCACTTACTTTTAGCTCATGAGTGACACACCGCTGAAATCAGCATTTCTGTCACTATTTTATACTGCTCTCAGTGAGGGCAGCATAAAGTTGATGACAGGTTCCCTTTAATTTTGGAAATTAGCTTGAGGACTCCAACTTCCCGCGATACAAATTCAGCACAGTATCACGACATACAAGGAAAACCCTCCAGAGGCTGTAACTCACATCATAACCACTGGGTGGCCACAAGTATAGCATGGATGTCTCCCTACAGAATATCGTCAACCCATGTTTCTCTATATCTCTTTGCTCTCATCTTGAGATACAGCAAAGTAAAGGGAAGGACAACTCTGCATATCATGTCTGCAGCAGGGTGGGACGCTGTCATCGTGCTATCCATGCAATGGCAACTTTGGTATCGGATTGTGCCTCCTGGCAGCAGAGTGGGTGGCATGCTACCATCTGAATATTTTCTCTTCCCATTTTTTATGTGATTTACATGGCCTATAGAAAAGGATATGGGACCAGCCTGAACTGCCCATTGTCTACCCTGATATTACCCACCGCAGCATCTTCTGTGTAGTGGAGCTGTCTACTAAGGCTACTTTCACATTAGCGGCAACCTTTTCTGGCAGGCTGTTCTGGCGGGGGAACAGTGTGCCGGATCGGTGCTACCGCTAGTGTACCGTGCCACTGGAAGTCTGCTCCAGCCCCATTCACTATAATGGGGGCGAGCTGGAAATCTGGCCGCAGCACGGCACACAAGCCGGGAGGCGGCTGGACATAAAACTACAACATGCTGCAGTTTTATTCCGGCCACCTCTCGGCATGTTTGCCGTGCTGAGTCCGGACCTCCGACCTGCCCTCATTATAGTGAACGGGACCGGAGCGGACTTCTGGCGGCGAGGTGCACTAGAGGTAGCACAGATCCGGCAGGCTGTTCCCCCGTCGGAACAGCCCGCCAGAGAATGCTACCGCTAGTGTGAAAGTAGCCTAATAGCGGAAAAAAATAGATGAATTCAAATTTAGTTGTTTCGTCTTTCGTCTTAATGTCACAGTAAAACCATTATTTTAATTTACTGCATGATATAAAAATTGTGACATAAAGTAACGTTTTATTAGAAAAGACTCGGCGCAGAGCCGGGGTTTGCAGCTGCTTACTACAACTGGCTGCCTGCCATCCAGATGTGCCCTGCATCGTCAGCGCCATAATCCTCCGTTCATAGACAGTAATGGAAGCGATTTGTAGCAAGCAGTCACATATGCTGAATGTAAGAAGAATGAATGCTAAATGGCAGTAAACGCATGTAAATGAAATTGCTACAGTATCGTGTTTTTTTTTTTTTTAACTAATGAAACAACTTTCCATCTCCCTCTGCCTATAGCACACTATCAGGAGTATTTAAAGGGGTTGTCCATTCTGGACAATTTTTTTAAATTTTTTGTTGGATTTGATCTCCAATAATTACCGTATCCTTTTAAACTTTTACACTGGAGAAGAATCTGGTCAATTAGTGGGGAAAGCAATAAGCAAATTCCTCAAAATTCAGTTCAGCTGAATTGGTCAGGGTGCAAATAAATTCAACAAAAATCGAACGTACTCCGATTACCTCAAAAAGTTGTGTGTGACATTCTGGGTTCTCTTAGGACTGTACGCAACATATTTATCTATGAGTAAACGCATGGGGCTGATGGTGACAAACAGTCTGTATAAAACATACTGCTCTGTGGGATTTTATGTGTTTTTTTTTTTTTTTTTTAAATCTGAAAAATGTTCACTTTTTTGCAACAAATGCCTGCCGCAGTGGCGTAACTATAACTGACCAGGTCACACAGCAAATTTGTGAACGGGCCCCCCAGCCACTTCTTTGCAACCCCTAATCCTGTGGCTAGTCAAGATTCAGTTCTCAGACCAAGCCCGGCAGCCACTCAGTCCGTTTCTACAGTGTCTCTGTATATAATGTCATTGTATAATACTGTTGAGGGGGCTCTGACAATAAAATCTTTTAGTCCTCCTCCTGAGGGGGCCCCTTGTGGGTCTGGGCCCGAAAGCAGCCGCTTCCCCTGCTTCCTATATAGCTACGCCCCTGCCTGCCGGTGTGTATACATATATACACGTGCCTGCCGTCATCTTTCCAGTCTTCTATCCAAAAACTGGCCGATGTCATTTTAAGAAAATCGCTCAAATTGAATTGCTGAAAATTCGGATTAGGAATTGACCAAAATATTCTGAAAATTTAGACCATCAGTAAAGGTGTCACTGATCTCATATCTCATGCAGCAGCTAAAATCCTTGTTTGCCGGCATCGCTCTATGTAAATTGGGAGTTTTTGCAAATAATATACAAAGTGAATGGGGAATGAATGATCGTAATAATGACCGTTTGTCCCCCTTTCCCTTTGCACCATTGTTTCTGAAAGCCCTATAGCAGACTTGTACATCATCGATTGGCACTCATTATTGGCCTGGCAGCAGCCCATGTGAGAGGAACTTTCCTAGTAAGGTCATGAATGGGTGACCTCCCTCTGTTAGCTCAGAATCTCCTAATATTGTATTTGAAATGCAGTTTAATATATCAAACAAACCCAACTTATTTTTTTCTCTACTTGCTGTAATGTAGGGTAGAGAACAATGCAACCCATTCCACCATCTTACCTACTTGCATGATCCGCTCTAAATGGCGTCCCACAACTTGGCGACGGTACCTGACTTGACCAAATGCAGGGGCCCAAACCTAATGGGGTAAAGAGTAGTTAGACAGAAAGAGGTCAAAACCAGACAGACAAAACCAGGGCAGATGGGTAAGTATGTGACACTTGCATTGTATTTTTTGGGTCCATAGTGTGCTTCTCCAAATGCTCTGGGTGTTTTGTTTTTGTCAGACGTTTTCCATAGACTGCTCAAAAGGGTAAAAACATGGAAAAAGTGCAAGCAAAAAATGTGTAATCAGACAAAAAAAGCTTGTAAAAATCCACAATTGTGATGCCATCTTTCACTAGTCAAAAAAAGCTGACACAAAAATCTACCTGTGAAGGAAGCCTAAATAACTGGATAATCACCAATTTCCGAATATGTTATGAATAGAAATATCCCCATTAGAATTGTGAAAAATGTGCAAATCAATCAGGACAGCTGGAAAAATGTGCAGAAAGAAAACAGGCAGCAGCTTGAAATACCGTATGTGGTTTATTTGTGGACCATAGACTGCAGACGAATGACGGAAAGTTAAAATTCACCTGGCTGCAATGTTTTAGTATGCCCTGTTTTTTCCATTCCTATTTTTATATGAACAATACTATGTATTAAGAAATTCCTAGTTATTCAATTTCTTAAAATTTTTCCAAAAGTTTAGTTTAAAAAAAATTGGGATAAGGTACTGTAATTGGATGACTGGAAATGGTTCTCTGTCATAGTCACTACTTCCAGCAGAAGCAATCAGCAGATGTCAAAAAGGAAGGATACCTCATATCAATTTTTTTTTAAAGTTTTTTTGAACTTGTGTGTACACATCAATGTTTCATCTTCATTCGAGCAGTATACTGGCAGTGCAGTGTACAAGCATCATTGTAGTGATTGTGCACAGAGATAGTCTTCCCTAAAAACAATGCCTTATATTCTTTATACAGTACCCCTGTACCTACAGGGCCTCATGGAATGTGCAATGTGTTTTTTAATGTACAATTCACATGGAATCTAACAAAAATATATGTTTTCCTCACACATAGGACACCTACTGTACATGCACCACTCACACATAGGACACATACTACACATACACTACTAACACAAAGGACACATGCTGTACATGCACCACTCACACATAAGACACGCTGTACATGCACCACTCACACATAGGACACATACTGTACATTCACCACTCCCACATAGGACACATACTGTACAATCGTCACTCCCACATAGGACACATACTGTACATTCACCACTCCCACATAGGACACATACTTTACATTCACCACTCCCACATAGGACACATACTGTACATTCACCACTCCCACATAGGACACATACTTTACATTCACCACTCCCACATAGGACACATACTTTACATTCACCACTCCCACATAGGACACATACTGTACATTCACCACTCCCACATAGGACACATACTTTACATTCACCACTCCCACATAGGACACATACTGTACATTCACCACTCCCACATAGGACACATACTTTACATTCACCACTCCCACATAGGACACATACTGTACATTCACCACTCCCACATAGGACACATACTTTACATTCACCACTCCCACATAGGACACATACTGTACATTCACCACTCCCACATAGGACACATACTTTACATTCACCACTCCCACATTGGACACATACTGTACATTCACCACTCAGACATAGGACACATGCTGCACATGCACCACTCACACATAGAACACATTACACCCTAATACTGTAACTCATGTTTGCATCATCAGCATCAGCTTGCTCCTGCTCCAAGAAGGGACAGAGTGGACTCTCAGATTTCGGGTGCATTCACACAACCATTTCTGTTTTTATGGACTGCAAATTGCGGATCTACAAAACACGCATACTGGCCATGTGTGTTCCTCATTTTGTGGATCAGAACGTCCTTCCCTATTATAGAAATGCCTGTTCTTGTCTGCAATTCTTTTCTGCTATTCTTATCTTTTTTGTGGGGCTGCGGAATGGACATGTGGATGCGGAAAGCCCTATTTAAAGTTGCAGGATGGATGTGGGAAAAAATAAGGTCATGTGCATGGGCTCACCATAAAATTCACTGATAAACCATCCACAATGCCTTGTAGGGCTAGCTCAATTGAATGTAATACCATTCAGTTATTAAGCTGTTGCTACAATGCTGGAGAAAAAGTACTTGTATTCCATATGCATATGAGTATTTAAATGCACCAAGGGCGGGCCCAAGCCACTCCTCCTATTTTTCCTGCTAGCCCCTCCTTCTCCTTGATTGACAGTGCCAGGCTGGACCACTATGCCGCAACTGAATGTATTTGTACATTGTGTTAACCAGTGGTTGCAGTAGTGGACTGAAAAGTGAAAAAAAAATTCACATCGGTTGGCGCACATTTACTTAAGAATGGCATTTCCTCTCAGCCTCACCTACTTACAAAAGCAAGAGTAGCAGAGAATTGACAAATTTGGGCACATTTTTGACACAAAATGCCCTTTGAGCAACATGTGTGCCTTTTTTACGGCATAAAACTGGCTTAGAACTTTGAAGAGCCCAAGTGTCTTCTGCTGAACCTCAGTGGTTTCTTATGGCCTTCTTTGGACCCCATTATCACACCAGAACCTGGGTCCAAATCAACCAAGACCGCATCGAATATCTCTTCGTAGGATGTATTATTGTGTATACATGGAGAAGAAGCAAAATGCAGAGCTCCTGCTCCTTGTAAAGTTTCTCTAGAGAGATCAACTCAATCCTGCCTCAAGAAAACACTAGAGAGACAAGACAGCAGAGTCCTGTATTACAGACACTGCTGCAAGGTGAGGGATTATGGCTCAGACACCATCACTCAAACTACCACTAGGTCAGATACAATTCAGGTCTGAACCTTACAGTGGACACCTATATCCACTAGTGCCTGCAATTGCCAGCTAGCCTGCTTCCATACCTCCTTAACTAGTGCCAGAAACTGCACTTTGAATTTGCTGCTATTGGATATACCATGTGTTATATTTTGCACTATATTTAGTAAAAAGAGATGTTATACATTCACTTCTGGCCTCATTCTTCAAACTAAATTTCCACTGCACCGATCTCCAGGGAGCAATGGCCTGAGGCAGTGCACTGTGACACAACACTTTATCAGGGCCACTACCACTCCCATCCTCTGCACCGGCTCCTCCGAGGCTTGCTGGACATATCCCTAGCATTATTGATAGATATGGCTGATCCTGTATATCTACACTAATGGAGATGTCGGGATTGTAGCCACAGCTAGTATATCGCTCCCGCAGGTTCTTCGTCCATGTCTCCATCTGAATTCGCCTCCATGATCAGTCAGGTGTGAAATGAAGCAAATCTGAATAGTTTTGCTTATTTACATCCAAGTGATACTGTATGTTAGGAATGGATAATGCCAGCTCACCGAGCCGGACAGAACGGCCCAGGGCGCATTAAATGCTCTTATTTGGGAATTACTTACAATGGAAGGCACATTACCATTTTTACACACAATGTATGCAGAAAATTATTATACTATGTGAACCTGACATCTTTCTGCCATAGGTTTTTTTAATGTTTTATGTGGTAAATAATTAAAACAGAAAAAAATAGCAGAATTTTTTTTAGAAATGGACTACTCTGTGAATGGAAATATTGTATTTATTACTGATCGTTCAGTTCCTAAGCAGTTATGGAAGACCTGGTAAATAAGAGGCGTAGTGTATAGTACGATGCCTTCCCCTATTGAAAATTAATTTTTATAAATTACAGTACGTTCAGGAACTCTGGGATCTGCGGGCAGCTCAATAGTTTCTTCATTGTTTTTAGTGATCAGCATTTTTAGTCGGAAAGGTGGACAAAATGATCAGCCTTTTGTCTAAGGAGATGCAGATTCAGGTGCAGCAGTTGTCCCGAGGTTGCTGCCACATGGCTGCACATGTGTTTTACTGTGCATCAGGGGCGTAACTACCATAGCGTCAGACCAGGTGACTGCTATGGGGCCCAGGGCAAGAGGGGGCCCAGTCTTAGTTGGGATTATCTCCTCTTCTACTGGAGGTGAAAACTTGGTCAGGACTCTACCCTCTAAAGGAACAACTTTTAGCAAATGAAGCAGTGGAAAAATGGCCCAAGGGTCATTGAAAAGGGCTTAGGCAGAAACCCTTCTGTCCTGTGTGGGGGGGGGGCTGGATTGATTTTGGTTTGATGTATGCCACTGTTGTGCATTGCCTTGGTGTGACAGCTAATACAGGTAAAGCTTATTAAAACTGCAGAGCCATGGCAATTTGCAGTAAAACAAATGTGGTTTCAGCCTCATGGTTCTCAACCGTGCAGCAAGAACCTCAACACAAAACCCATCTCTGAATATACCCTAAACCTTTCACAACACATCTTCTGTCTTGTGATTAATGGGGTTATCCCACAAAAATTATTTACCACCTATTCACAGGATAAATATTGGATTCTGGGGGTTCAACCACTGGGTAACCCCCTCCCCGGCCACCAACCCCAAGAATGAGTACCCTCTCTGGTGAACTGACAGTGCTCCCCATACATGTGAATGAAGCTGTGTACCGACATGCACTCTATTGCTTCATTCAGAGAGGGACGATGGAAACCCTATTCTTCTCTAAATCATGGGAAGGTCCCACCAGTCAGAACCCCTGCAATATGATATTTATCGCCTGACCTTTGGATAAGAAAGGTATGGGCGGAGGAAGGATTGTGATGTGACCGCCATTTACTTTTTTCTTTCTTATTAGCCAAGGTAGAGCTTGAGAGCTTATGTCTGACACATTTGAGGTAGCCCCATTATTACAATGTGGGGACAGTCAGAACCTATAATTGTCTGAATCTTGTAATACCCTAAAGAAGAACAAGCCACAATTTCCCCCAAAACACCACCCTTCTCCATCAGTTTGGCTAGGGCTGAAGTACACAGTTGGCTGCAGGACAAAAGGCCCCCATACACATAAGTGGATTGTTGGCCGAACCCACCTAGAATGGTGGGTTCATCATATGTTAAGAGAGCTTCAAACTCAAAAAGATTGGGTGAAAATAGTCACCTCACCCGATCCTTCTATCCCCCAACATTATCTGTCGAAGGAGAGAAGAATCAGGTGAGGTGAATATTTTCACCTGAACAATCAGAAACTGTAAATGTCTGAATCGTGTAATACCCTGAGGAAGAACCAACCATAATTTCACCCATAACACCACCCTTCCCCATCACTTTGGCTAGGGTTCAAGCAGGGGTGTAGCTAAAGACTCATGGGCCCTGGTGCAAGAGTTCAGCTTGGGCCCCCCTTCCCTCAGTGCTATGTGTTTTCGTTATGTGGCACAAGGGTCTTTGGGTCCCCTCAGGCTCCTGGGCCCGGTAGCGACTGCTACCTCTGCACCCCCTATAGCTACGCCCCTGAAGTACACAATTGGCTCTCGGACAAAAGACCCCCATACACATTAGTGGATTGTTGGCCGAACCCACTTAGAATGGCGGGTTCGGCATACGTATAGGGAGCTCCAAACTCAAAAAGATTGGGTGAACATCATCTGTTAAGGGAGAGAAGGATCAGGTGAGGTGAATATTTTCACTTGATCTTTTTGTTCTACCAGGAGAGAAGCCTCCACCAGAAGTGTTGGGCAGTGGCTTACTCCTCCATCCCACTGACAACGAATATATACTCGCCCAAAGAGAACATGTATGTGTATGGGGGAGTCAGGATAAATATGCAAAGGCACCTTGGGTGTCGTTAGGGCTAAGGGTCACTATCAAGGCTCCGTACATTTTGTGTGCTCCTGGGATAATATTCCTTTCGGCGGTGTTGCTGGAGGATTTTTACATTTAGGAAATATTACAAATTTAGGAAATCTGCCTCTCTTCTTTTATACCCTCTGGCCATTGCTTACATGCTTAATTTACATTTACTTAAACAAACTGTGTTACTAATGAAACAGAATCCATATTTCTGGTTTACTTTCCATTCCTTGGTTACAGGTTAGAAAGAAAATTAAAAAAAGCATTGCTTCTTTAGCCAGAAAGTCATCACCTTCTAGTAAGGACCATGATTCATTTATGGCTGGGGGGTCAGGGGCGGACTGAGAACTTAAAATGGCCCTGGAAAAAATACTAAAAGTGGCCCTATTTTGTGGCCGGGTCCAAATTGAATGCAGGGCCAACACAAGTAGGCAGGGCCAGCAATACCATATTGTGGCACATTATACCACTCCAACAGAGCAAAATACCCCAGTCCATCACAAAATACTGCCACCAACAGCACAAAATACATCTAAAAAATTTCCACTGACCGGCTGTGAAGAGGGCTCAGGCAGCCACCTGGGCATCGACCCACCGGGAAATTTCCCTGTAAGGACTATGGTCAATCTGTCCCTGCTGGGGGTAGTTGTATATAAATCATTGGTTGCCACTGTTGTAATTTCAGATTCAGGGTACGGATTGTTGTCCATTTTTGCAAAAAAAAAAGGGGGCAGAATGGCTAAAGAATGCAAAGAAAAAAAAGTATTACTGATCTTACCGATCCCCGGCCATTATTGTTCTGATGCTCACCAGGTCTCCTGCTGTTCTATAATTCTTGGTTCCTCTCAATACAGAAAATGTTACCATTGCAGTTGTGACCCACCTCAGTTAATGATTGGCTGAGTGGTCACATTTCTGTGTCCGTCCACAAGGATGAAGAAGTAGAGAATGGTTGAGGATTAGAAAGGTATTAATTTTCTTTACCTTTTTAAGCCATTCTGCTCCCCTTTTTTTTTTTTTTTTTCCGGCTGGACAACATCTTTAAAGAAACTGGGCAAAGCTGAGTGATGCCTAGTATGAGGCTTAAATGGGGCTTTCCAGTCTCTACATATTGATGACTGATCCTCAGATGAAATTCGGTTGAATGGGGGTTGAGTTGCAGTATGCCAGCAAGGACACTACACACTGGTCAGAGCTTTCTGCTTCTGGCTCCCACCAACCTGATATTAATGAACTATCCTGGGGATAGGCCCTCAATAACTACACACTGGAAAACCCATTTAACCCCTTAAAGACAAGGCGATTTTCAGTTTTTGCATTTTCATTTTTTACTCCCTGCCTTCCAGGAGATATCTGGACTTTGTTATTTTTCCATAGCTGTTCCATAGCTGTAGGGCTTGTTTTTTTGCTGAAAAAGTAGTACTTTCTAGTAGCACCATTTTATATTACACTACAGAGCTGTGTGAGGTCTCATTTTGTGCTTTTTGAAGGGTGTATGACTTTTTGATAACTTTTTTTGTTTTGTTGGGAAAAGTGACAAAAAAGCTGTGAATCGGTCATTTTGATTTTTTTCCATTATGGGATAAATAAATTTATATTTTAAAATTTTTATTTTAGTATGGGCATGTTAGGATGCAGTGGTGAAAATGATCTTTATTTTGTTTTATTGATTATTTTTATTGTGGAGAATGGGGAGTGATTTGAATTTTTATACATTTTTTTAAAGGGTTTCTGTCACCAGTTTTTTGGGTATGAATCAGGCTGACATTAGAGATGTGCTAATGTCACCTGATTCCAAATATATATCTGTTTTATTTACTTGTGCCCACATTTTTACATAAAATGAACTTTTATTTTATGCTAATAAGGCCTCTAGGTGCAAGGGGCGTTACCCCTGCTCCTAGAGGCTCTGTTGACAGGCCCAGGCAGAGAAGAAACACTCCATTCACCATAGCTTGCAAGGATCTTCAATGATGTCATGACCATGTGATCAGTCACATGGTTAGGATCACACAAACAGCCTGTCTCCTCCTAAATGGAGTGTTTCTTCTCTGCCTGGGCCTGTCAACAGAGCCTCTAGGAGCAGGGGTAACGCCCCTTGCACCTAGAGGCCTTATTAGCATAAAATAAAAGTTCATTTTATATAAAAATGGGGGCACCAGTAAATAAAACAGATATATATTTGGAATCAGGTGACATTAGCACATCTCTAATGTCAGCCTGACTTATACCGAAAAAACTGGTGACAGAAACCCTTTAAAATATTTTTAGGAACATTTTTTTTTCCTTTTTTTTTTAACACATATTTTAAGTCCCCCTAGGGGACTTACATGTGATTGCTTGTCCCATAGACTGCAATAAATTACCAAATTACCATTATAGCCTGTGGGACATTCAATACATTCCTAGGGGCTCCATAGGAACTATAGCTGTGGTAGTCGTGGATTCTTCAGAGTGATCAAGGCTACCACAAGAAAGAACGCCTCCCCCCAATGGCTGCACAGGGAACTCGTTTGGGTCCTGGGAGAGCACCACTCCAGGGGAAAGCCACTTCAGATGCAGACGTGCAGTGGTCAAAATTAACCATGGTATCTAAGGGGTTAAATGGCTGTGATCACCCCCTGCTGATGTTTGCTGTTTAAAACACTATGTAGCGGGCACCATTTTTAAAGAATTGAATTCTGCCGTGCATGTTCTGCGGATGTCCTTAAGGGGTTAAGGTTGTGTTAACTTCACACAGGGATTTATGTTTTTTTTGTATCCGTGAGAAGAGATGAGTGAATTGATTTGTTAAAATCAAACTTTGACCTGATTTTTTCAAAATACTGTGATTTGAGTTCTGATCTGAGAATCTTTAGGAAAAATTTGGAGAGAGAGAGAGTGAGAGAGAGAGAAAAGGAGACTTGCATCCATTCAAAGTACTTTCGTTTCAAGTAGAATTGATTTTTACCCGAATTGAATTCTTTGGTTGATTCAGACGAATTGACCCCAAACTAATTTCATGAAGTTTGCTAATCTCTATCTCTGGGTCATTTATCGCCCATTCTAAATGTGCACTAAACCCAGTAGATCAGTGTGACATGGATTTTGATGTCCACCTACTGATGGTTTTCCTTTGTCATTGCAGGACGTTCCGCTGCCTCTGCTGCCATTTCAGTCCTAAAAATGTATTGCCTGGAATTGGCAATCACAGCACTTCTATCAATTTTATGCAGGTAAAGTGCTTTATTTTACTTGTTCTTGTCAATATTATACAGTTAATGTGTTTTATAGGTAAGAAAATGTTACTTTACTGCTTTTATACTCTAGTCTCAGCTCCACGGCACTTCACATACATCTAGTGGAACATGTGGTATTTAGTAAAATTACGGAAAAATGAGTATGTACTTCTATGCCCTAATGAAATCTGTAACAGGTCACCTACTGTACCGTTATAACTGGAGATGAGTGAAGTTTACAAAAATTCGATTTGGTTGCTTCACCAAATTTCACAAAGAAATGATTTTGTGAAGAAGTGCATTTCTTTGTAAGTAGCAGGCGCAATGACGGGGAACAACGATTGTGTGCCCCCCCCCATGTCTTTGAACCCCTTAGATGCCGCATTCATCACTGATCGTGGCATTTGAAATAAAAAATGAGGTCTTTGAGGGGTAATTGGTTAAAAAAAATACTCACCTTATCCATTTGAGCTATCTGCAGCAGTCTTGATTGAAGATCCCGCATGAAATCTCACTTGGTGCGTGATGATGTCATCACGCTGGCCGGGGTGGTGATGTGATACATCGTACGTGATGCACATGAAGTTTCACGCAGGATCTTTAATCGAGATGGCTGCAGTGGCCTCTTTGTGCTCAGATGGATAAGGTGAGTATAATTATTTTTTTTACCGCCATTTCAGGGAAAATTTAGTTGTTACCACGAACCACATGGAAATTCGGCTTTCTATACATATGCCTCTGCAATGAGGTCAATAAAATACTTGTATTTTTTTTTTGCTTCAAAAAACTATTTCCCACAATTTGCAGGTAAATATCAGAAAGTTTTTTTTTTCCCACATAAATCGGAATATCAGTCACAATTTCATAATACATAATTTTTCAATTTCGTAGTACAAATGTTATGTATCCCAAAATAACAACTTTTTCCTAATAATTATATTACTTAAAGGGTTTCTCCAGGCCTGTACCTAAAAAGCCCCTTTCAGCTAACCTGTGGAGAGCAGGCACTTTCAGCAGTACTTACCCTTCCATTGCTCCAAACGATTGCACATTCCCAGATGGGATCACAGGACCGCTTGACTGGCTGCAGACTCTTCCTCTGAAGCTGCGACCTAATGTGCTCCTCTTTCTTCTTGTTCAGCTACATCAGGGGTACACAACGTTTTCTGATTGGGGGCCTCATTGCCAGACTGAACCAATGATGAGGGCCGAAAATAAAATTTAAAAGGGTATTAGAAACTTAAATACTGTATTTATACCATATTGAGCACACAGTATATACCATTAATGTCTAGTTAGAGTTCCAGGACTCCCATCTAATGGGAGAATACATGAAAAATACATGTTAGCAGCCACAAGACATAGATATACATGTCTATTACCAGATGCTTGGGGGCCGCACAGAATGTTATCAAGGGCCGCATGTGGCCCCCGGGCCGCAGGTTGTGCACCCCTGAGCTACATCTACATTAGGCAGCTTAACTGAAAGAAAAATGAGCACATTCAGTCGTCAGAGGGTGAACCTGCAGCCAGTCACATGATCCCAACTGAGATTGCGGAATCAGTGGATCGTTCCTTTCTTCTCGTTCCTTTCTTCTGGACAGTAGATAGCTGTTAGACTATAGAAATCTTAAGATTTATTACAAGTGACCGGTGACCTGTAGGGTAACCCATTCAGTTTTGAACCATGAAGAGTAAAGTCCATATTGCAAAGTTTATCCTAGTGCCCCATCCAGGGGCTGACTGGGAACTTAAAGTGTCCCTGGGAAAAATACTAAGAGTGCCCCCGTTTTGTAGTTGGGTCCAAGTTGATGGAAGGCAAGGATAGCAATACCATATTGTGGCACATTATACCACTCCAACAGAGCCAAATACCACAGTCCATCACAAAAAACCTACACTGGCCGGCCATGAGGAGGGCCCAGGCGGCCCCCTGTGAATCGGCCCCTGTAAGGTCTATGGCTAGTCCGCCCCTGGCCCCATAATGTCTGCATGATAAAATTACAGTGCCTATACAAATTAGTGGCCAAATTGGACGATTTCAGCATGCCAGATCACCAAGCCAGGCATGCATTTGCATGGGGTGGGGGGATCCAAAGGGCTAGCTTTTTGCCAACAGCTATTAAATGATGCCCATACATCCTTTAGCAGTTATTGGTCTAACACATTTTCGGCTACCCCATACACATGTATGCTCGGTTCAGCCAAGCATTTATTTGTTTTTAATGGAAAGAGAGGAGAAAGCCACAGCCAGACACCTCTAGCAGCAGCTGATCTCCTCCCAGAGTGAAAGGATTGTGCTTTGACGTTCAGATTGTCTGATCCTTCTTTCCCTGACATCATTCCCCTGAGAAATCAATTAGCACAGAATGTAAAAGATGGACATTAGCTTCAAAGGCATAGCGCCAAGTTTATAAGTTATCGCCTAGCTAATCGTTACAGAGAACGGGGGTCGTGCATACTGACCGCCACTCTGTTCATTCTCTACGTGACTAATGTACGGTGACATCACATGGCCTAGGAAGAGACTGTGGCGCTCTTCTAACTGATTAGCGGGCTTCCTGGGTGTCAGACCCCCCACCGATCTGAATATTCTTTGCAGGATAACCCCTTTAAGGATAAAATTAGTTTTGTCACTATGGGGTTGAAAGCCACTTAAGACACCTGAATTATTCACTGACTATAGTTACTTGAGACATATATTCAAATATACAATAAATTTTAATGTGACTGTATCAGTCATTGTCATTTCAAAGTATTAACATAGTTTTACTTTATTTCTCATTATTTCCGCCAGCGTCTTTTACATCCCCACCGTTAATGCAGAAGGAAAGGAGGGAGAGATCCTTCCCCCTACAATCCAGAAGCTCATGAAAGGATATAACAAATATCTGCGCCCCTTCTTTGATAGTGAGTACTGTTATGTGTATGTAAACGTAAGGACACGTGTGATACATAGTATTAGATTTTATGCTGATTTTGGGTCTTTTGTGTCAACTGATTCTGATGGTTTTCCACGAATATTAGCCAGGACTGTGAGGAGGATGATATATGTACAGGAGCAGCAAATGTCAACTTGACTTACGGGGGTCATTTATTATCAGCTATACGCCAATTTTTAGATTTAGACCAGTGGTGGATACGTTGCTGTTATGTAGAGGCCAGTGCCTCTATATAACTTCGGCGAGTACACTGTTTAAAACACCAGTCTTAATAAATGACTCCCTAAATGTATTAAATCCCCAGTTGCTGTAAACCTTACTATGACATTTTCAATGGCTTTTGTTGTGGTCACTTAAAGATTTGCTGCAGCCTTGTATTGAATACGTAAAGTGTCATGCTACATTTTACGACATCTGTACATGATGTAATGTGCATCATATGGCGATGATTCTAAAGGCTATGTACACCTTAGGGGACAATTTTTTTTTAATTATTGCATTGTACGCTAAAAATCAATTGGTCTTCAATAAAAATACGGAATCCTTTTTTCTGTCCTGAGCTGAGATGCTGTAGGAGCAGCCTCTGGATTTTCTCTTTTTTCCGTCAGTTGGGGAGCTGATGGGCTCCTTATCTCTGCTCTCTGACCTTATAAACACTCATTAAAGCTCAGTTCTTATCTTACTGATAAGAATGTGGCTTAATAAGTGTTTATGTCCTCTTAGTAGTTTAGAGATAAGGTTCATTAGATGATTTGCACAAAATGAAAGTGCCAGTCACACAGTCTTTGTGACAGAACGGCTCAATATTTCTAATACAGGTCAATTGAAAATATAATTTTGTAGACAAAAATGAGTAAAATGCAATCATAAAAAAATTGCCCACAAAGGAGTACGTAGCCTTTAAGTCCGAACCTTTAAGACCTATAGAATAAATGGTATCTGTGTTACTAAGTCAATAGTCAATAATGAATCCGGGTAAAAGTCATTCCTATGGGGCTATAAACATTTCCTTTCGTATTGCTGATCCGGGGCTTGGGGGAGGGATAGCTGCTTGTTCTTCCCCTTCTCGTTCCTTGTAGAAGGTAGGTTTGCATTTACTTTTTGGAATGGGGTTGTTTCATGAAGGAAACCGCTTTTAAAAATGAAATTTGTTTTTCAAATTAATTGCCAGATATGTAATACCTAGACGGTCAGATCGATCATACTCATGGGACCACCCCTTTAAAGGGGTGTCTGGCTGAATTCAGAATGGCTTATAAAAATAAAAGAAATCATATTCACCTAACTAATCACTCGCCACTCCCATTTTGATGCTACCTAAGTAACCCGCCGCCAGTATTTCCTGTGTGGAGAGGGATCAGGAAGTAGAGACGGGAGAGGGGGTGGGGAGAAGACGGAGGAAACATCAAGATTGGAGATATGGGACCGAAGAGGCGAGTATGGGTTTTTTAAAATATTTCTCAAATGCTACTGGCCAGACAGCGCCTTTAGTGTTGTATTATCTGGGGCATAGGGAAGCTTGTGTTTATTTTGTCAGCTTTTTAAGCTCCTTCATCCTTCTTATCATCCATATGTCTGATATGTCACAGGAACATATTATTTGTAGTGGTTTCAAATGGTGCTGTAGTTAACTTGAATTATAGGACTTTCACCTTTGCATTCTGTTTGGAAGGCCTGTAACAGTGACACCCACATTGACGCCTTGAATTTGTATGTCATAGTAGACAATATAATTAGTCAGACATCATGCAGTACATGACAATCTTTCGAACGAGCTTCAAAGCTAGAACCAGCCCTTTACCTCATAGGGATCCAGAGTTCTCCCCATTCGTTGTTCTGCAAAATTTATTTTTCAAGCTGGCAGCTCAGGAGGCATGTCTTTTCTCAGGAGGTGTGTCCTTTCTACTGCAGCTGGTGGCAGATGAAGGATGGAACTGAGCATGTGTGTCCACCTCAGCGAGGCAGACAAAAAATTTAGAAAAAGAGCAAACAGCAGGTGGCACTATATAGATAGATTTTATTGAATAAATCAGTGGCCATACAAAATTTATAATTACAGTAAGTATTAGATAATAAGTATTCAGTATTTAATATTAATAAGTATTCAGATCAAGGTGCTGCTTGAAAACTGTAAAATATTTTTAGACAATTCTTTAATGTGACTTCTCATCCATATTTTTTTACATAATTCCACAGAGTTCAAAGGGATTTTTAAGGGAGTTGTTATATGTGCAAATGAGTATAAGGTACCCATGTTTGTTGAAGCTGTACACTGTGTTTTTTTCTGTAGCGATTAATGCAAACATGTTATTAATTTAAAGACTATGTATACCTTCGGAGGAATATTTTTTATGATCGCATGTTACTCATTTTTGGCTAAAATTATTTTTTAATTTGACTTTATTAAAAATATTGAGCTGTTCTGTCATAAAGGTTTAACTGTTTTTCTAGCTGTGTGACTGGTACTTTCACTTTCACTTTGTGCCGGTCATCTAATAACCCTTATGTCTAAACCACTGAAAGGTCATAAACACTTATTTAAGCCTCATTCTTATCAGTAAGATAAGAACTGAACTATAATGAGTGTTTATAAGGTCAGTGAGCAGAGATAAGGAGCCCCTCTGCTCCTGGTCTGGTGGAAAGACAGAAAATCCAAATGCTGCTTCTAGAGCACGTCAGCTCTGCACAGAAAAAAGGAAGCCATCTTTTTAATAAAGACCAATTTAACTTATTTTTAGGTCAAAATCTCTAGTACAATGCAATAATTAAAAAAAATTGCCCCCAAAAGTGTACATAGACTTTAGGTAGAACTGATAGTTTCTTATTGTTTCCTTTTTTACTTGTTTCTTCAAACATCTCATATACAGTAGGCAATGGTTTTCTTAGGTTTACTAGACAATGTTGGGTCTTAATTTTTATAGGAAGGGTCACACTGACCTCCAAGTCCCAGAGTAGAAGAGAATCCTACATGGAGCCTAGACTTTACCACAATAAGGTTCCCTAAAAGTCCAGCAGAAGCATATCCCATTTGACTGTGACTGTGGAACCAATCACTTGCTAATAGGGTCTATTTCTTATGGGTTGATTCACAAATAAATGTTAGACCTCATGACTGTATTACACCAACAGTTTATATGACATATTTTTTTTATCAATAATTGATCAGATGGCCAATCACACACACACAGATCTTTTGTTATACACACCAACTATTAGTCTGATTGGTCTGACCTAAATATCAACAAGTCTAAAATCAACATATAATATGTTTATGAGGTCTATCATGTGGGCTTTTCTGGATCTTGCAGTAGTTACATTGATTGCATGCCATTTGTTTTCCTATGGGCATTCAAAATACTTTATTTGTGGATCCAGTAAAATCATCCTTCCCAGGTTGTCAGCGGTCATACCTGGCTTCTTTTCTATACAATTCTACACATATTGCTTCTGATCCCAAGGACATTTGATAGTTAGAAAGAGACAGGTCCTGGAGAATGAAATCCTCAGAGGTGTCACTTGGAAATAGAATAAGAGCCGCAGGCTTCAGAGTCTGAAGGAAGTGCCGTAAGGATGCCGGTGGCTATGTACTGTGAGGACACTAGTCCCAAAGTGTTTCACAAATGGACTGGTTTCTGAGATCCCGGTTAAAAGTCTGGTCCTCAGGGGGTCTAACCTCATGAGGACATCATGAATTGATAAAATGTGCTCTGAACGGCCATCTTCATCGGGCCTTAATGAGTGGCATATACAGTATCTTCAGTACAGGTTAGAACGGGTTTTTACAGTGTTGCAAATGTAATATATACTGAACGTGTACGTAGCAAGTGAGCTACAACAAGGTACTACTCCACGCTAACTGGGAAATTAGGTTTTTAACCCTTTCCTCAGCATATATTTTGGGAAATTAGCCTAATTTTAACATTGATTAAATAAAGTTTTTATTTTCATATTTTGGTTATTTGGTGGGGAGCATAAGAGATATTTTGGAGGTTTAGTCATTTGCACCACCAAAGGGTGGTTGTTGTTATTTAAAGACTGAAATCATCATGCCTGGTAACCACTTAAAATGACAGTAAACACAAAAAATATTGCGCCTCTAAGCAAGAAGATAAATTGTTTGTCTTTGCATCAAAAAGTGTTTGTGTCATTCCAACAGGGGTACTGCAACCCTTTGGAACAGGACTGGAAAAATTGCTCAAATGCGTGGCTGTCCGCAGCTGACCCTGGTGATATCAGTTCAACGCTTGGCTAGTTTGCTGTCAAGAAGGGGCTGTTCAATTGCCACCCTACTAACTCAGGGGGTTTACCTGCAGTTTTACCCATCCTGATACTTATAGAGTTAAACGAACAGTTGCAAGAAAGTTTTGCTTGACTTTTTCAATGGCTTTCAGTGGCTTTTGTGACATGATATCACACAGAAGCAAGTCGGGCTAGAAACAACTCCATCTAATCTATATATAAAAGCACAATGGGGTGGATTCACTAATCCTACCGTATGTAATAACTATTATAAAGTGAGACCAAGCAGTCTAAAGATACAATAGATAAATCAAAGTGGATGATAAATCTGGTACATACTAAATTTAGAAAGTTTTGTCGGTTGGCTTAACTTGCTCATATTTTTTTGTGCCAAAAATGTGGTAAATCGTGGTAAACACAAAAAAAATATCATATTGATCTAATCTCTTAATCCATTTGCTTGCGACGGTCCGGCCACAGCCAACTTGATTGAAGATCTCGCACAAAATCTGGTGCACAGTAATATATGATGTCACCATGCCGGCTGATATAATGACGTCATCACGGGTCGTGTGACGTCATCACGGGCAGCTGGCCCGTCGCAAGCAAATGGATGAGGTAAGTATGATTTTTTTAATTCATTTTTTAAATTTTACACTGTGTTATTACTGTCAGATGCCGCGATCAGCTATGAATGCAGTACCAGAGGGGTAAAATGGCAGGGAGCGGCGGAATCGAGAAACAAAGAAATGCACTTTGTTTTTTTATTCAGCAAAGCAGCTGAACTGAATTTTTGAATACTTCGCTCATTACTAGTGACTAGTGATAAACAAAGTATTCAAAAATTTGATTCAGCTGATGCGCTGAATTAAAAAAAAATGTTGTGACTAATTACTTCGTTACGAAGCACATGACGACCCTTTCATCCAAAGTCACACCCATTTCCCATTAATCCATGCAAAGAATGGCACAAAAAGTATCTAAAACCCAGTTTTTTGGTGCAAACTAAAACTAAATTCTGCTGCGTTTAATAAATCTCCACAATATACTGTATTCATTGTGAAATCACCATGAATCTGACGCATGTGTAGGTGTCTATTTGGATTAAAACGCGGAAGTGATGTTTGTGTTTTCACGTTATATTACTATTTGCAGTCTTTCGGCTAAGTTTCTTCCTGAGTCACGGCTAAGCAGTCAGGGTAAAGTAAATTTAACCTCAAACTGATTTGATTATTTTGAATAATCATCTCCAGCGATGATAAAACATTCCAAGATATTGTCCCCTAGAGAGGTTTCCAGAAATCGCGCTAAACTACATCAGACAGTTTGGTATTTATTTTCTATATTTACTTATTTTCATTGCCCTCTGGTTATGTGTTCAGATTTCATCAGTCATAGCAATATATATTCTAATGAATTATTAACACGTATTTAAATAAGAAGACATCCACAGAACGAGGCAGGATATACTGTTAGTGGGGCAGGAGGGAATAATAAGATTCCTTATTCAAGTCTATCCCGTAAGTGTCTGATTTGTGGGATCCTACTGAAGGATACTCATCTATTAGGGGGGGATGGGGCCACCAAAAACCCCATTTCAATTATTCAAAACAATGCTCCAAGTAATGACTGGAGATCCCATGGTTCCAAAATCCCACTTCCCTACTGCCCTCTGCCCAAGTATTGGGTCTACTATGTGACTGCGAGAAGTTCATGAAATAATCTCTCTGATCTTTTTGATTAGTGCAGGTTCCTGTCATAAGCAGCAAGGACTTTACTAGAGCCTGGAGAGATGAGTAACCCACTGAACACCATGCAAGAATCAACCTCTCCATTAGTCTAGACCTACAGGGATGCTAGAATTAATCCTTTTGACCTCTCAGATGACTGATCCGAGAGATGCTTGACGTTAAACATATTAATTGAAAAGCCATCAGCTGAGTTAATTGGACAGGACCAGCGGCCATTCTGTCTGGCCATGGCAGCAATTCACATTTACCTTCTTTCTCTCAGTCAGAAAGAGTATATCATTAGAGACGGAATCAATGTTCCCTCTAAGCCTTTGCAGTTGCTGAGCGGAGAAGTTGGGTAAGTGGTCGATACATTGTGAAAGGTGGGCAATCTGTGGATAAGTGGGCATTCCTATGTAGCAACCACAGGGTAAACCTGGAATACCGTGTGATAATCATTTAAAGGGGTATTCCGCATCTGTTTTTTCTGTTGATATACTATAAAAGGCCAATCGATGTGAAATCTCTAGAATAGAGCTTCATTTTCCTAGTGCAGTATATGGAGAGGTGGTTCCATATGTGAGCATCTCTCCATGAACTTCTGTGAGAGAATGAGACCTGTGGTGGGACCTGCATTTATTGGACTCCTGTGGCTATGTTATAAAAGCCTTACCTGCAGTCCTATGTAACACCACAGTGAGAACTCTCTGAATACACATAATGTAGTAGATGTCACCTGCAGTCCTATGTAAAGTGCCTCCTTCTTCTGCTCCTTCCCAGCAAGTGCCTGCTCATCAGCAGAGGTGACTGCTGCTATTACATGCAGCAACCTCTTCCCCAGTATGGGGAGGAGAGATCGCCAGTGCCATCGCTCTTCCCCATACAGACTCATTGTTTGCTGACAGTAGATCCTGTTTACACAGCGCAATCTGCCGCTGACGAATGACAATTTTTGTGTCCACACAAATGATCTGTTACCTGATAAATGAGCACCACAAATAACAGTGGTGACTCTCTCAGGGCACATAATATAGTAGATGTCACCTGCAGTCCTATATAACACCACAGATAACACAGTGATAACTCTCTGAGTACAGGTAATGTAGTAGATGTTACTACCTGCAGTCCTAAGTAAAACCACAGATAACATAATAACTGTTCCTGTGCAGATAATGTAGTAGATGGCCTGTGTCTGTTCCGTGGCATCAAATCCTCCTTCTTGCCACGCTGCAGTTGTGTCATCCTCCTCTTCCGGTATCAGTTGCGGCAAGAGAGAGGTTGTGGTGCCAGGTTGGAGCCTCGCACAGACCTTCCTGATCCTAGTAGGTAGCATCAGGGCATTACAAGCACTGTGGGCACTATGGATGATTGTTCCTGTTCCGAGCTCTGGGGCGGCCCATTCCGGCAATGCACACAGTGAAAATTGTCTGGTTGGGCAGTACTAGCCTAAAGCCCGGGTAGGTCCTGTAGAGGCCCTGAGTGGGGGGAAACATGGAGGCTGAACCGCCACATGACTGCGCAGCTTAAAGGCAATATGGTTATTACATAGGGAGAGTTTAAACGTGGCAGAAACAATACTAATGAAAGTCCATGGCACAATTCTCCTGTAGCTGATTAGAAGCAGGTTTCATCCTTTGCATCATAAAGGGTGAAATATTTGAAGGTTCACAGCAACTCTACAACATAAGGCCTCATGAACGTGACCGTATTTCGGTCCGCATCCAATCCGTATTTTCTGTGTATTGGATGTGGACCCATTCATTTTAATGGGGCCACAAAAATGTGGACAACGCACCATGTATTGTCCCCATCTGTATGTCCCATGTCCTATTCTTGTCTGTTTTTTGGACAAAAATAGGCATTTTTAAAATAGGGCGGGACGTGTGGAACAGGAAAATGCAGAACGCACGTGGGCGGTATTCATGTTTGTGATTGGCGTTTTGTAGACCACAAGACAGATAAGGTCATGTGCATGAGGCCTAACAGGCAAAAATTAACAGGCAAAAACCTCTACATGGGAACAGCAAAAAATCTGACCTGAGACTTTTTTTTTTCTCATAGTGAAATTTTAAATAGAGTGACTCTGAACTTCTAATCTAGGATTGGAATAACTAGTACCTGCATTGGGCAGTCATGCATTCCTGAGCTAGTCTGTGGGGGTATGCATGCAGAATGTGTGTATCACCCTAGGCACATGACCCTCTACCCCAACCCTAGCGACAAACCTAACTTTCAGCACATGCATGCTGCTATAGGATTTATACTTGTACTTCCTCATGATACCTGTAAAACATTTCCATATTTCATAATTTTTTTCCCTAGATTCTACCTTTATAACAATAAAGCTTATAATACCTGGAAACTTGGAGGAATCTTATTGAAATTATTTTGTAATAATATTAGTTCACAAATTCAGTGATTTACAATCAGAATGTCACTTCGCTGTAAATAGCAGATTTTTTTTTTATTCACTAATATCAGTCCATGGTGCTGAAGTCCATGCCAGAATCTTCCTGTAACTCATTTGCATTATGAAATTCTAGAAAATCCACAGCAAATCTGTGACATACGAGGCGTATGAAAAATATCTACTTAGGAATTGCAATAAATCTGACCTGGGACACTTTTTTTTTCCCGAAGGGAAATTTGAATTACAGTGATCCATTAATTTCTAATATAGGATATTACTTTTTATGTAGGATAAGACTTCCACTGGGCAGTCATGGTTTCCTGAGCTAGTCTGTAGGGGTATGCATGCAGTATGTGTGCAGCACCCTAGGCACATGCCCCTACACACCTTCCTTTCAGCACATGCATGCTGTTCTAGAACTTGTAGTGGACACATGAGGATTTACAGTGTTTTTTTTTTTTT
The DNA here is from genome assembly GCA_900303285.1 of Rhinella marina. NCBI lineage: Eukaryota > Metazoa > Chordata > Amphibia > Anura > Bufonidae > Rhinella > Rhinella marina. The sequence continues at coordinate 554,445 of ONZH01004127.1, forward strand.
TATAAACTTCCCATGATATCTATCCCCAAAACATATCCATATAACTCTATTTCCCCCCTAGAAGACTAGATATCACCTTTGATGATATCTCTCTAAAGCTGAGAATATCTGGAAATATGGGGGAATCTTATTGAAATTACTTTATAATAAATATTAGATCACAAATTCAGTGATTTGCCATCAGAATGCAGTAAATAGTGATTTTCACTGATAACAGTCCTCTGTCCATGGTGCAGAAACTCAAATCAAAATCTGGGAACCACTTGAGCAATTTAGAATCTAATAAAGAATTCTGAGAACATATGGAAGTAAGTAAGACCCCAGAGCCCAGCTACGTTCTTTCAAGTCACTGGAAACAGAAGGTACAGAAATGTTTGGTTTTATGTTCTCCCTCAGCCAGTAATACCAGCGTAGGCTCGTCTGACTAATGGTGGTTATATAATACTTGCCGGTCATAATGCCTCAATGCCACAGTTACAGAAGTCATAATGCTCACGCTGTATGTGCCATAGTGTCCATATGATGCCTGCCAGACAACTCCACGTGGCTTCTTATTTGGAGTTTTGTCTTTAAGGGGTATTCTGATCATATCAAGTTATCTCCTATCCACAAGATAGAGGATAACAATTAGATTGGCAGGGGTCCTAACGATGGGATCCCCACGAACCCGAGAACAGGAGCCAAGTACCGCGTTAAGCCCCCCGAAATAAACTGAGCAACAATGCCGCTCCATCCACTACTATGGGAGTTCCAGAGATAGAAGGGCACTGTACTCCGCTATCCCCCTATAGAAATAAATGGAGCGACCGAGCACATGGCCGACCGTCCGCTCCATTCATTTCAGAGGGCTTCACTCTGTATTCAGCCCTGTTCTTGTGATCGGTGGGGATCCCAGCAGTACCACCCCCACCAATCTAATATTTTTCCCCAATCCTATGGATAGAGGATAATGTAAAGGGGTTATCCAATGTCTAAAACATGCTTCCCAATGCCCTCCTGTAGATTAGACTTGCTCCCCGGCACCCACATCACTCCTGATCCCTGCATGACTGTTGCATCTAAACCCTTGCATGGAACAAAACATCCGGCAACATGGGGAACAGCCAATAGCAGACCGCCATAGGGACGAGCCTCCCTAGCGTAACTCGCAGGGTGAGATGCAGCAGACGGCCGTGCGGGGATCAGTAGCGACACAAGTGCCGGGGAGCAGAGTAAGTATAATCTATATGAGGGGCCCGAGCATTGGGGGGAATGTGTTAGACATTGGATAACCCCTTTAATATAACCAAAATATTCCTTTAATGACTGGTACGTCAGCAGTGTCCACCGCCACCTCTCCCTTATCTACTACAGCATTGGTGGGCCTTTTTTCCTTATTTCTCAGTACTTTTAGAATATAGGAATGGTTGTTTTATGCCCATTATGTATCGCTGGTAAAATAATAACAGATTTTTTTGCAGCCGGCAATACTTCTCTATGGAAGCATGAAATGTAGAAATGACAAGCGTACACTGTAGAAATCCCGACCTTGTTTGAAGGATTACTTTAGACAGGTATTATTTTAATGTTGTGAAGTGCAGATCACCATGTGCCTCATCTCATCACATACAATAGTCTTCATAGATAATAGATGTGGCAGCACTGACATAACACATTCTGATGGCTGGTGCTCCGCTCTGGACACGGTAAAGCATTGCATTTTCTGGAAATATATCCAGAAACTAAAATGCAGTCACCAGCACCCTGCGCTAGGGTATTACTGATCATGAATATTTGTCTACTTTGGTCATTTGTCTGGTGAGAATCTTTGTGTCATTGAATCTATTCAAAGAGACTTGCCAACTATACAATCATTGGTTCTTACCTTCCCTGCGCTGGTCAAATGCAGTCACGACACTGTACAGCTGGAACCATAAGTGGGACTATATAGTGCAGCACTAACGTATTTTTTTTTTTCCCATTTATATTTTTTATTAATTTTCAATTTAAACAAACAAATTGGACATTGTACAACAGTTACATAATATTGCACAAAGTAAAAGGTTATCAATGTTACAAAGTGCTTTAAATGTATATGAAATCTGAACCAGTCAGCAAGTACAAGAAAATAAAGATATAAAACCAAACAAGACAGTCTCTCTCTGATTATTCTGTGAGCAAGTGTTCCCGGGAGTCCCAAGCTTGCCAATGTTTCAGGAATTTGTCCACAGTATTCCTTTGTAAGGCAACTGAGTACTCTAGGGACCTGACTTCTTTTAGTCTAGTAGTAAGATCTGAGAGCCCCGGTGGGGAGGGACGCTTCCAGTGTAAAGCTATAAGGCATTTAGCAGCTGTTAAGATGTGAAGTAGCATCCTAGCACCCGGCCCTCTCAGCGTGGTAGGAATCACATTCAATAGAAAAATGGCCGGATCATTGGGGAGGGCTATCTCTAAAAGAGTCTGTGCGACCCTGCGTACCTGTGACCAAAATGGAGACAGGGCAGAGCAGGACCAAAAAATATGGAACTGCGTAGCATGACCTTGGGAGCATCTCCAACAGAGGTCCGGTATCTCCGGATTCATAGCATGCAGAACAGAAGGTGTATGATACCAAAACATCAGTATTTTCAGCTGATTTTCCTTGTATGATATTGAAGCACTAACGTATTAATGACACCCGTGCTGCAGTGTCTTGGACAGTGGCGGTGACTGCTGCCTTGAGCATCAATTGTGTTCAGAATGGTTGTCACGTCCCTTGTCCTTGTAGAGTAAGAGGAAATATGGTTCTCCTAGTGTGAGGGAAAGACCTGCCCCAGCTAAGGCCATTAGATTCTTGGATTTTTAGGACCATAGGAATGGCTTGGTTTTTGCATTCAACATAATAATACAAACATGTCCTCCTTGAATTTGGTTAAGGACTCCAAATTCTCATGAAACCAATTCAATACAGTATTGTCACATGGTAGCAAAACCCTTGACAGGTTTCAATTCACGACACAATGACTGGGTGGTCACATATAGACTTGGATAGGACAGACATCTCATGACACGATCTCACAAAATCATGTTTTCTTAAAAACCTTGTAATCTCACGCCACACGTCTCAGGATGGGGGCATCTGTACTTGAGACGTTGCTTACCAAATAGAACTGGTTGGTATACTTACTAATCTTCTGTTGAGTAATGCAGTATTATGCAGTGGGGAACTGAATACAAGAGTAACGGGAAGTAAAGCACAAATCATGAGCTCTTCCAGATTATCATTTCTGCCCTACATCAAGAATATTTTTGTCCACTAATTCATTTATTTTTGTCATCACTGAAGGGCTTGTGGTAGCACTTTGGTCCTTGGCGTATGTGCTCATTATGACATTGGCTCAGGATTTCTATGGCCAGTTCTTCTATCTGCTTTGTCTTGAATACTGTGGATCATTAGTGTTCTGGGTACCTTTTAGTTTGTAGTCACACTGGTAATGCGGTCTTTATCTGAGATATACATGAGTTGATTTTCAGATGTTAGTCTTCAACCTATTCCTCTCATATGGGCATATGTCGTTCATGGGTTCCTATTATACCATGCAGTATACATTTTTTGTGTGATCCCTAGTTAAAGAATAATGTATTTGACTATATAGATATGTTCTGTCAACATATACGTGCCTCCCCGATGTATGGCAAAAGAATATATGCTGAATGTATACCCTTACTTTTTCTGGTGGATTTTGTGATAGCTTTTGACCTTTCTTTTTTACCACATCTGCTTAGCGTTTTTAGCTTCAACCTCAAGCTTCAAAAAAGTCTTCATTGGGATGTTGGCTTTGACTTCCAGCTCTTCTGACCATGTCTACTCTCCATTCTTCTTGGTTATGATTTCTTGCTAGTACAGCAAGCCCCGGAGGAGGAAAAGTAAGATAGGAGTGGTAGTGGCTCTCTAAGACCATGCAGTGAAAGGAAGGGTACCCTTTCTTTTACTCGGGGTACTCCCCGATGTTAGGACTCCTGCCTGATGGTAGTTTACGGGCGCCCTTGCCGTTAATATTTGTATGGGTGCAAGACAAAGAGTGTAAGGTGTGCAATGGCGGGTGTATGAAGCCAGTAACCCAGGCAGATTTAACAGAATAAATATCTCTCTTTACTGTACTGCAACATGAGGGTTGTAGTACTTCAGTCTCATAACTGCATTCCAACAATGTACACTGAAAATCTTCCCCAGATGGTTTTATATGATATGCCGGGTTTAGATTCAATGTACTTCTTCACTCTTCCTCTACAGAATAATAATTTTGCTAAGACACCGTAATATGCAACTGTGGTGTATAGATTCAGGGTAATGACTGACCAGGGCATATCTAGGTGTGGATGCTGTCTTAGCAATATTCCACTCACAGCAGTAAAGTCTATAGCTTTTGATAGCAGTGTGTGCCTTACTTGGCTGTTACAGAATTTCCTTTCTCTCTCTTTCGGAGTATTTCAGTGTAAACATGGTTCTGCCTTGTTAGATCATTCAGAGATGGTTAATCTCTGTAGATTCAGGCCAAGCCTGAGAAGTGAGAAAAGCACTACTCACTTCCTCTGCAAACTCCTCTAGACTGAGCTCGAGGTGGAGCTAATAGTCCACAGGATAACTCTGTCACTGCTATACTTTACCATCCTGAGAATGCAAAGAATAAAATACCATAACTTACATGAGCAAAACAATTTACAAGCATCCCCTGGTCTGCGGTACTACACGTGGACTGACTATACACAATCAAGCATTGTTATTGCACTCTTATGTCGTTACTACTTTGTCAGTTTATTCTGCAGCAGCAACTATCATTGGTGAGATGTAAACTGAGTTTTTATGTGAATAAGATAATGATCAGATTCAAAGGATAAATCCTAAATCTGATTTTTTGGATAAGACCTAAAATAAGACCATGTTACTTTTAGATAGGCAAGTACCTGGGTAGAGCTGCGACAAATTCGCCATGTAACATATGAAGTAGTAAAACATGTTTGACCTCCTGATCCAATTTAAAAAATATTTGTAGTTATTTTCAAATGTTTTTATTTAAGATTGACACTGTAAAAGATTACATACATTTTGATAAGAGCAGTAATATTAATCAGTTTCATATATAATGAGTCTTTGGTGATAGTCCAAACAGAAGCATTCAGAGCAATATAATAAGACCATTTTGTCAACCTTCCAACGTCCGTCGTTTTTTTTAGAAGGGAAATGGGGGGGGAGGGGTGAAGGGGAAACGATGGGTATGGGGAACAAGTGGTGGGAACACCATAACTGAATTCTCTTGTAGTTAAACCAATCATTGTCCTTTCTCAGCTGGTGGGCCTGTGGGTGCTGCGGGCAATAATTAATCTGTGACATTAGCTTTTTCTTGATATAGCAGATGATTGAAGAAGGTCTGTCATACCGTACCTACTTTCTGTGGTATCTTTTGATAAGCAACAGCACAATAAGATCCATCGCTTTATTTCTGTAATCTTGGGCAAAGATTTAGATTTCCACCCAAGCCCTGAATCTAAATAACTGAGCTGAAGCAAATTGGTTTGGTGGCAATCTTTGTGCTGCTCAACCCATGACCCGGTAGCCCTAGCTATCTGCACCCGTGGACCAAACTAATCAAGACAAAATTCCTCATGAATAAAGATGAGTGAACCCAAATTTGGTTCGGGTCTGATAAGGGTCAAAAAGTCCAAATCTAAAGTGCCCCAATTGCTCTGAAAAGCCATTTATGACACTCAGAGGTCTTCTAGGACTGTATCCAACCACTAAAAGCTCTTTAAGGCCACATTAGGAATGTCAAAGTGACAGCGACATATAAGACGTAAACGCATGGTCAGGGGCAGACTGGGAACTTAAAGTGGCCCTGGAAAAAATACTAAAAGTGGCCCTGTTTTGTGGTTGGGTCCAAATTAATGGAAGGCAATACCATATTGTGGCACATTATACCACCCCAACAGAGCCAAATACCACAGTCTATGACAAAATACTGCCAGAAGCACAAAATACATCTCCCAAAAACTTCCACTGGCCAGCCTTGAGGAGGGCCCAGGTAGCCTCCTGGGCATCGGCCCACCGGGAAATTTCCCTGTAAGGTCTATGGCCAATCCGCCCCTGCGCATGGTAGTCGTTGGTAACTTACAGCCTGTTTAATATACTGTGCTGTCTGATTTTTTTTTTTTAATTAATTGAATAACAGTTCAAAAATTATCCCTTTTTGGTGGCAGTTGCCTTCTTCTCTGTCTTCTGAACTGTAAAATGGCGGCCTTTTTGAGTGATTTGTGCGGGACAACTCAAAAAAAGATGGAAATCCAAAACATCTAGGAAATTCCTAATGAATTGAATTTGTGCTGAATCGAAAAATCACAGAAATAGATAACTGCACAATATGATAACTAAATATGTGGATGTGCATGGCTACACACAGAAAAATCACAGAAAATAATGCACTAAAACAACAGATGCAAACATATTATATATATATATATATATATATATATATATATATATATATATATATATCTCTTAATAATATAAAAATGAATTTCTGTCTGTCTGTCTGTTCTCTATGCGCGACCAAACTACTGGACCGATTTTCACCAAATTCGGCACACAGGTACATCAGGTGTCCGGGAAGGTTTTAGACCAGGTCTCATCTCTCTAGGACATACCGTTCCTGAGATATTCCCAAAATATGATCTCCATTAGCCAACATTACAACTGGGAGCTTTGGTTTTAAACTCCAACTGCCATTCTCTGCAAAGCCACACAGGGAGGGCAGGTTTCCATAACAACCAGGTAATTATCAGCAGCTGAGGATCTCATCCATTTCTATTTACTGACACTGTTAAAGGTATTCCGGTTACCATAAATATAACTTATGTTTTTTTCTATTACTACAGTTCAGTAGTAATAAAATATGTTTTCCTCCACTGCTGCCTATTGCGTGGGCTCATAAATAAGCATGGTATTGACCTTTTAATTCAGGCCACCCTAAAATAAGTACTTAAAACCCCCGCCCCAGGTCTCACTAAGCCACACCCCCAACTATGTCAGGCCACACCCCCTTTCACTTCGCAGCCAACAGAGATTGAAAAAATAAAGGTAAAAATCAACTTCTGTCAGCTGCAGGGATGGGTGGGAGGTTGACTTTCTTTCTGCAACAACACACACAAACATTAGATAAAATAGATTAAATACACCCATGCGAAGCGTCTTGCTAATCCACGCCCCTGACTCTGTCAGGTCATACCCCCTCCCACTCCGCAGCCAATGGGAATTGAAAAAATTTAGGTAAAAATAAACTTCTGTTTGCTGCAGGGGTGGGAGGGTGAATTTCTCTCTGCAACAACACACAAAATTTAGATGAAATTGACTAATTATAGACCACAACTGTTCGAAGCCTTTTGCTAAGCCACGCCCCGTCTCTGTCAGGCCACGCCCCCTCTCACTCCGCAGACATTCTGCAACGACACACAGAAACATTAAATGAAATAGATTAAATGCACCTATGCAAAGCACTTTGCTAAGCCACGCCCCGACTCTGTAAGGCCACACCCCCTCCCACTCCGCAGCCAACAGGGATTGAAAAAATAAAGGTAAAAATAAACTTCTGTTTGCTGCAGGGGTGGGAGGGTGAATTTCTCTCTGCAACGACACACAAAAATTTTAGATGAAATAGACTAATTATAGACTACAACTGTTCGAAGCCTTTTGCTAAGCCACGCCCTGTCTCTGTCAGGCCACGCCCCCTCTCACTCCGCAGACATTCTGCAACGACACACAGAAACATTAAATGAAATAGATTAAATGCACCTATGCGAAGCACTTTGCTAAGCCACGCCCCGACTCTGTAAGGCCACGCCCCCTCCCACTCCGCAGCCAACAGGGATTGAAAAAATAAAGGTAAAAATCAACTTCTGTCAGCTGCAGGGATGGGTGGGAGGTTGACTTTCTTTCTGCAACGACACACAGAAACATTAAATGAAATAGATTAAATACACCCATGTGAAGCGTCTTGCTAATCCACGCCCCCGACTCTGTCAGGTTACGCCCCCTCCCACTCCGCAGCCAACGGGGATTGAAAAAATAAAGGTAAAAATAAACTTCTGTTTGCTGCAGGGGTGGGAGGGTGAATTTTTCTCTGAAACGACACACAAAAATTTTAGATAAAATAGACTAATTATAGACTACAACTGTTCGAATCGTCTTGCTAAGTCACGCCCCCAACTCTGTCAGACCACGCCCCCTCCCACTCTGCAGCCATTCTGCAACGACACACAGAAACATTAAATGAAATAGATTAAATCACCTATGCGAAGCACTTTGCTAAGCCACACCCCCAACTCTGTCAGGTCATGCCCCCTCCCACTCCGCAGCCAACAGGGATTGAAAGAATGAAGGGAAAAATAAACTTCTGTCAGCTGCAGTGGTGGGAGGGTGAATTTCTCTCTGCAATGACACACAAAATTTTAGATGAAATAGACTCATTTCAGACTACAACCGTTCGAAGCATCTTGATAATCCACACCCCCAACTCTGCCAGGCCACGCCCTCTCCCACTCCGCAGGCAACGGGGATTGAAAAAAATCAGCTGCAGGGGTGGGAGGCTGTATTTCTCTCTGCAACGACACACAAAAATCGTAGATGAAATTGACTAATTTTAGACTACGACCATTCAGTACTAATAAAAGATGTTTTTTTTCCACTGCTACCCATTGCGGGTCCCCATAAATTACCATGTCATCGACCTGTAATTCATGACACTCTGACCCCCGCCCTCGGGAAACCACGCTCCGACTCTGTCAGGCAACGCCCCCTCCCACTCCGCAGCCAACGGGGATTGAAAAAATGAAGGTAAAAATCAATTTCTGTCAGCTGCAGGGGCAGGAGGGAGGTTGGATTTCTTTCTGCAACAACATACAGAAACATTAAATGAAATAGATTAAATATACCCGTGCAAAGCAATGTTTTCTTCCACTGTTACCCATGGCGTGTCCTCATAAATTACCATGGCATCGACCTGTAATTCTGGCCACCATCAAAAGAAGGACTTAAAACCCCGCCCCAGGTCTTGCAACGCCACGCCCCCGACTCAGTCAGGCCATGACCCCTCCCACTCCGCAGCCAATGGAGATTGAACAATTGAAGGTAAAAATCAACATCTGTCAGCTGCAGGAATGGGAGGGAGGATGACTTTCTCTCTGCAACGACACACAGAAACATTAAATGAAACAGATTAAATATACCCGCGCAAAGCAATGTTTTCTTCCACTGCTACCCATTGTGTTTCCTCAAATTACCATGGCATTAACCTATAATTCAGGCCTGAAATGAAGGACTTAACCCCCCCCCCCGTGTCCCATTAAACCACACCCCCTCCCACTCCGCAGCCAATAGGGATTGAAAAAATGAAGGTAAAAATCAATTTCTGTCAGCTGCATTGACTTTCTCTCTGCAACGACACACAGAAACATTAAATAAATAGATGAAATATACCCAGGCGAAGCCGGGTCTTTCTGCTAGTATATATATAAAACTAATACTTGTGCAGGATCTGCTCTCCTGAATGTAGATGCCCAACTGCATTAGAGGGTTACAGTAGGACCTGCCTGATTGAGACCACCTTGGTTCGGGTAGGCAGGCACAGATGTGTTTTGATCAACATATATTGGCTGAGAGTCTCAGATTTTATTATATCATAGTGAGTACTTAGTCTATGTATAATACCTGCATATATTGTGTTAGTGCATTATTTTCTGTGTTTTTTCTTTGTGCCAAATCGATTTGCTTATATCAAGTAATGAAAAATTTCTGTCTGTAAATTTACCCTTAATTGTTTTAACCCTTTAAAGGGGTTGTCTGAGTTATTTTTTGTCATTTGTATGTTTCTAACTAATCAAATATAACAGCTTTTCCAGCACTGTGTGCTTCTAAAGCTGCTGGTTTCTCAGATTTCACTCAGAGTAACATGACCTGTGACGCCAGCTTTCCTCCCTGCTCTGCTAAAGTTCATGCATAAGCAGATAAGAGTCTGTACACGAGATGTCACTGTGCTGGCCATGCCCCCCTGCTCTTCCGTCTCCTGCTCTCTGCTCTCTCCCAGGATTCTTTCAGATAAAACATTAACCCTTTAAGCCAGAACACACTCAGGGCTCAAGGCTTTACAACAGTAGCTACAGGAAATGAAGAGACACAGGATCTGCCCTCCTCATCCTGTAGACACAGAGCTGACACTGGAGGAGATCTTCAGAGTATTGCACAAGAATGGTAGGGGGAAGTTCCTGTGTGCATCAGTAATGTCATTGTACAGCTGGGACTTGTAGTTCTACACATACAACATGCTGCTGAGTATCCTAGCAGGCAGACATTTCACTCAGGGCAGACTTATTCACTTCCTTAGCATAGCAGGGGGAGAGGGGCGAGGGAAAGAGATTGTTATTATTGCATGTAAACAAAGAGCCAGAAGAGAAGCAGGGAAATGAGGAAATATAGATTTTTTTTTGCTTAAAACTTGCTTAACTTAGTTATATATTCATTATATAACTACGATTTACAGTACTATATATATTTGTTTCATAACTCAGACAACCCCTTTAAATATTTTAAGTTGAGTAACTTTTAAGCCAAAATAAGAATCCATCGAAGAAAACCTGGCTTTAAATGGAAAAATGCTGCGGTTGAATTAAAAGTGCTTTATTGGGTGGTGCAATAAAATAGAGATAAATGAAGCAGTGTGTCGCTTATGAAGTGTAAATTCTCTTCATTGTTAAATAAATTTACAATAAAGGAAAAGACAATAAAGTTTTTGATGCCTTTTATCTTCACTGAAGCCCAGACTTTAATTTCATTTCATCTAAGTTGTTGCTGTTTAACAATGCAGTCATTTTAGTGCAGATTGATGATTTTGTTTTGCTGTAGTGGCTGTAAAATTGTAATGTAAAATTAGGCAGGAGATAGATAATTTGTTATTTCCTTGTGAAAAATACAGATCTCGTTTATATATATTTTCCCTCTTTGGAGATCAGTTTGAAGGGAAAGTTTACATTTAAACAAGGTTATTAAAAATGTTATTCAAAATGTTTTTCTCCGGTAGCCAAACAAATGGTTTCCTCTGTATATTTGGTAATCTAATATATAAATTCTCTTGCATCATCCATATTTTATATACCTGTAAAAGGGTAAAATTCATATGATGCAATTAATATATGTTGTATGTGTTACGAGCAGCAGGGATTTGCCTGCTGTCTCATCTTCTCCTGTCTATTGGTACTGTTTAGGGCGGTTGCTATGTAATTGCTTTATACATGATCCATTAGTATTGATTAGCTGACCACTTTTGCTCAGCTTGGTTAGTTTAAAGGGATTCTCTGGGAATTAAGAAAATGAAAATACTTAAATATTACTTTATTATAAATATATAACCAAATACCTTTCATTAGTTATAATGGCTCGTTTTGTCTAGGGAGCAATCATTAGGAGAAATGGCCACTGTCCTATTAGTGCACACAAAACCTGTCCTAACCTGTGCTGTCACACAGCAGGACAAGTTACTTCACAACACTGAGCTATAGTCCGTCCTTTTTGTACTTCATGTCTCCTCGTGAACTCCATTCCTACAGAGATTCAGCTGAAGATCTTATCAGCGGTATTCAGGATCATAATCCTTGACAAGTAGGAAAGAGCTGTCTCAGCCTCCCCTATCTCATTGTTGTGAAGTAACTTCTCCTCCTGTGTGATTAGGACAGGTTTTGTGTGTACTAATAGGACGGCGGACATTTTGTTTCTGCTAATGATTGCTCCCTAAATAAAATGAGCAATTAAAACTAATGAAAGGTATTTGGGAATATATTTAAAATAAAGTAATATTTAAGTATTTTCATTTTCTAAATTCCTGGAGAACCCCTTTAAGCACATTGCCCCTATCCAGAACATTGCCACCAATGGAGGGAACACATTCATAAACGGCTCCCATCGAAAAAACACAGCACATCACACTGCCTTGCATAGTTTCACTTCCCCTGTGCCGTGTTATTCAATGGATGCCTAATCAACGTGTTGGGTCATGGGTCCCTCCACCTGTGGCCATGTTTCAGACAGGGACTTGCAGTAACAATGACAATACAAAAGAAGGGGGTGGCACTCATCGATGCTGATCTCTTAATAGTAATTTCGCAATTTATTAGTAAGTCAGTTTTAGGAAAATATTGGGAAAATAATGATAAAGTGACCTATCGTGATAAAAATCCATGCTGCTTAAAAACCTCTGTTCTTTCCATCTCCCATTCAATAACATAGAGTATGTATATTCAGTAGGCTTCTCAGCTCCCTCTAGTGGTGGCAATAGACAGAATTTTATCATATAACTCTACGAATGTCTGATGTTAAAGGGAATCTGTCACCAGCGAGCTCCCTATCAAACAGTATGCATAGACATACAGCTGCGGTTCACCTGATTTCTTTTGTTGATTTGAGACTCCATTCCAGAGTTTTGATACTTTTTCTTAATATGCAAATTAGGCCTTTGGGCAACAAACAGTCTACAAAAGACACACAAGGAATCCTAATCCAGCAGAAAAGTATAAACATCCCCTGAGGATGCCATCTGGCGAAACGTGCGTTGGGGTGAGGCTGCACTGGTCGGTATCCATCATTTTTCTTGTCCAGTTTGTCCTATGTTTATACTGTTCTGCTGGGTTAGGATTCCTTGTATGTCTTTTGTAGACTGTTTGTTGCCCGAATAATTGTCTCTCTACATATATATTATGGACTTTATGTTCATGAGAACTTACGGGCACTTTACTCATTTATTTCTTTAGTTTTTTGGTCCATTCCGGCAGACATAGGGACTTACGTATATCTTATTGGGATAACCTAACTGGTGCACCCTTATATCACTTGTAAACATTACCATCGCTTCTTTGATCATCCTGCTTTCATATATTATGTAATTACCCTTTTTTTTACATATATGATTGTATTTTTATATGGATTAATGGTATTTGGGTGTGCTTTTCTATTCATTGGGGTTGCAATATAACAAATTTGTAAGCTTCTACTGGAATTTTCTTATCAAAAGAACCTAAACCACTCACTGGCTTTAAGGCTATGTACACCTTCGGAGGCTATTTTTTTATGATTGTATTTTACTCATTTTTGGCTAAAATATTTTTTTTCAATTGGCTTTTATTAAAAATATTAAGCTGCCCAGTCACAAAGGGTTAACTGTTTTTCTAGCTGTGTGACTGGTACTTTTTGCTGTTCATCTAATAAACCTTATTTCTAAACTATTGATAGGTCATAAACACTTATTTAAGCAACATTCTTATCAGTAAGCCAAGAACTGAGCCATAATGAGTGTTTATAAGGTCAGAGAGCAGAGATAAAGAGCCTGTCATCTCCTGGTCTGACGGAAAAGACAGAAAATCCAAAGGGTGTTACTAGAACATCTCAGCTCTGTACAGAAAAAGGGCTCCATATTTTTAATAAAGACTAATTTAAAAAACTATTTTTAGCTCAAAACGAGTGCAATGCAATAATAAAAACAAAAATTGCCCCCAAAGGTATACATAGCCTTTAAGTCTGTATTAGACAGCCTGATTTAACAGGTGTTTGTCCTCCTCAGGATAGGGAGGAGCAATCGTTATACCATCATTTTTCCCCATACTGAATCATTGTTTGCCAGCACCAGATCGTGATTAGACAGCATTATCTGCCGCCTGCAAAAGATGACTTTTTAACTTTTCAAAAGATCTGGATTGCCCGATGAATGAGCGTTTGCTGGTTCATCTTGTAATCGGTGGCAGTATTAGACTGCAAGATGATCGCTAATGAGCATTTCTATGAACACTCATTAGTGATCATCTGTTGAAGAATCGGCAGGTGTAATACAAGCTTTAGGGTCTTCAGGCCACCTGCAGATACCATATCATTGTTAACTTCTCATTTCCAGGGATCTAACTAATTCCCTGCACTGATTTCCAGTCAGTTCTTTACCTGGGAACTAAGTCTCTTCCTTGACCTTACTACTCACTGCAGCCTTGCTCCAGATTTCCATTTTGCCCATCTGCCCCTTAAGGTGTGGCCCAGTCCAACCTTTCTTTAGAAAGGAAGCAGAGTTGGCAATCGCCTGTAAATTCTTGGACAGTCTGGGAAAATATTTTTTCCACCACGTTCTGTAAAATATCATTTAACATGTTTAACATCATTTTACAGGATATGTCTATATTTGTATCTAACCTGTAGTCATAGATCACTTATAATATTTATGATTCACTATGGGGTTTTTTTTCTACAAATTTTGTCTGTTGCTCATTTTTACATAAATTGTCCATAAAGAAACAAAAATCAGCTTGATAGCCCTGAAAAGAAGTCAGTGTTATAACCAATGTTACTTATAGCCAATGTTGGTGAGCAGTACAGTGTACTATATGAAAGGAGGATGGGTGTTGATCTTGATTAAGAAGATTAAAGAGGGGCTATCTCAGTGCTATGTCAGTGTGAGATAAGTCCTGACAGAGTTGCTGATGGAAGACAGAATCGGTATCATGACCAATCACTTAGTGAGCTGTCTATATAACACTTATACAGTGCTGCTCCTGTGGTTCGGTGGCAGCTGTCCAACCGACTGATGTTATTCAATGATACACACAATTATTTTTCCTTTTTCTTTTCTTAAAAAAACACTTTTCACCAATTAATACGGCTTGCGCTTTCCCTACAGATGTGTTCTGGAGATAGGAGGAAAAGGCGATTTGAGAACATAGTTGCAATGGACGTGTAAACCTACATTGTCCATGTTCATCTCATAAATGTTTACAAAAAGTGAAGAGGGTAGTTGGAGATGTTTGCTCAAATTTATCCAAATTAGTATTGATTTCTGTCCTAAATTTGGGAAATTTCCTATTAGTTTAGTTAATTATTTGGCCCAAAATGTGCCTCCTGGGAGATTCTTCCCTTTTTAGATTTGACAGATAAGTCATAAGTTCTTGTGCAAATCTAGAGGATGAGAAAAGTCATTACATTCATGAAAATATATCTAAGATAATAGATTTTAAATGTCTGACCAGAGAGCTGGAGGAGTGGAACGATTGGTCTAGAACCTGGAGTCTCGAACAGTGGAAAAACCTTGCACCAAATAAGAGTATCAGGGATATGAAAATCTGGGTTCCTAGATGCCATGACAATATGGAGTACCAACTGAACAGCTTGGAGAAGGATATATAGGATCAAGCTGTCCCATAGAAGTTAATGCAGATGTGACAGCAAGCAGGTGACAGGTGTGCTGGCACGGCACACGCCTTCGCTTCAAAGAACTGATCAGAGGAGGTGCCGGGTGTCGAGCCCCCGCAGATCTGATATTGATGACCTATCCTGAGGATAGGTCATCAATAATAATAACTTGAACAGCCCACATATTTTTAAGAATTTTGGTGATGCTATTTTTGATTTTCCATATCATTATCTATTAAAAAAAATCCTAAAATGCTGCAGTTTTTGCACTGGCCACAAAGCCTCATGATTTCTCTGTTCTGTACAGATTATTTTTCAGCAGTCATCTCATTATCACTGACAGGATTACAATGACAGAAAAACACGTCTAGATAGATAACACAGGATACACCATTCACAATAGGTGAAGTCACATCCTATCTACTCCTCCTCCCTGCACAATGACCTTCACAGGTCCCACAGTATGTCTACAAAAACTCTTCCATAGAACATCTTATGTCTGTTGTGTTTATAGCCCATTTGGCCTATGTAAAGCATTTATCTAAATGAGAGGGAACCTCATCTATGGCATCCTTAGGCTTTAATAGGGCAGATGGGACCACCCCTTTAATAATCAGACTAGTATGACAGTATTTCCTCCCATGTTCTGCATTCTTGAAGCATTGACTCAGTAAGTAAGATGGACACAGCTTAAAACGTTTTTCTATCTAATGTTCTGCGAATTAAGAACAAAATAGTAATGGAAGCCAGATGACAGGCACAGCTGCTCTTCTGCTGGCAAGATGGCATGTGTGAACGCTACATGCTGCTAGGAACAATCACAGGATGCACTTCACTTGTTTGGCACGCACGCCCCAGATAAGGACATGAAGAAAAGGAGCTATATGTAAGAACGTCCTTGAATAGACAGTCAGTCAGTACAAGGTGGGTCTTGATGATTTAGGACATGCTATAGACCGGACGGACGCCTCAGAACATGAGTGATGGAGCTTTTCTAAACCTCCTCCTACAACCTCCCTTTTGAGAAGAATGGTCCTTAGCTAGATCAGTCTGTTCAATTCCAGATTTACCTCATATTCTTCATTCCAGTTCTGAAACCTTCTCACTCCCAAATTTTGAAAGTGTTAGGGTATATTTACACATAAAAGATTTGACACAGAAGTATCTGCTGCAAATGTACCATTTATTTGAATGAAGCTCACATAAATACAAGCAAATACTGCAGAAAAAGTACTTTTATTCCATATGTAAATGAGCAGTTAAGTGCACCGAGGGCGGCTGCAAGTCACTCAGCGCACCCTTGCTCCTCCTGCTTTCTCTGCCAGCTTCTCCCTTTTCTTCTTTATTGACAGGAATAAGGTTCCTGCATAGTCTTGTCTTGCCCAGCCAATGAAGAACAAGAGGTAGGGGCTGGCAGAGGAAGCAGGAAGAGCAAGGGTGCACAGAGTGACTTGGAACCACCCATGTTGCTCATTTACATATAGAATAGATGTACTTTTTCTCCAGAATGAAGCAGCGAATCACTAAGTGAAAGAAATCATTACATTTAAATGAGTATGCCCTACAAGACCATGTCTGGGTGCTGTCCGTTCTGTACTCGAACAGCACACTGGTTGGAAAATTGTCCATCTGAATAAGCCCTTATTGACCAACAAGTCTTTTTTGAGGGCGCTATTACATAGTGCTGGTACCCCAACCCAGATACTGCTAATTGCAGTTGGTATGTCTGATAGCCCTCTTAAAGGAGTTGTCCAGGAGAAGAAGAACATGTCTCCTTTCTTCAAAAACAGCACCACCCCTGTCCATAGGTTGTGTGTAGAACTGCAGCTGAGTTCCGTTGAAGTAAATGAAGCTGAGTTGCAATAGACAGCTGTGGTACTGTTTTTTGACGAAAGCAGCCATGTTTTTCTGATCCTGAAGAACCTCTTTAAACAGTTGGAGAATATCCCATACAGTGAACATCTGCAGCAGATATTCATACAACGCTGATCATTTCAGATGTGAGATATTAAGAACGTTATCCATGAGGTGAGACTACATTCACACATGCATGCTTTTTAGTAAAAACTAGGACAAAATATTTAACTTTTCATTTTCACTAAACATAATATTTTACAAAATATACATCAAAACAGTCACATAAAAATATAGGAAAACATTTATTAAGACCGTCTTATTAACCCCTATACCTGGCGGTGGAGTTATGAATAGGCGCCGGCCTCTACATAACTTTGGCGGCAGGGGTGCATCATCAATGAGGCCAGGTGAGGCGATCACCTCAGGCAGCACCAGGTGAGGGCCATGGGCTGAAGGGAAGGGTCTAGGTTAAGAAATTGCCTTTGGGGAGAGAGGGGCTCCCTTTCAATTTCCGCCTTAGGCAGAAGAAAGGCTAGGTGCACGCCTATTTGGCAGATCCTCTGCCACTTCTTAATGTAAAATAGCTTCCTTGCTGTCTTACATTTAGACAATTTTCTACGCCTAAAACAGACAAAGAAAATGGTAAAAGAGATGGGCCTACCGGTCTGTTCCCTTTCTGTTTGATAAATTACTCCCATAGCCTTTCTTGAGGACCAGACCTTAGATACATTGCTCTAAACCTGGAGAACGTGACCGGGTCAGTACCTCAGAGATAGCAGGAGGGTATGTATTGGCATTTGTATCTGGTCTATGACAGTCGTTGGATTTCTCCTCCACATAAGACCTCATATACTTCAGTATTAACATTAGAGAGAAGTATAAATATTTCCTTTAGATTTTTTTTTCTGTGTATAGGATCCTGTCCGCATTTTGGGTAGAAGACAAAACAAAAAAAAAATGGCCCTCATAATAGGTTCAGTATATTTCACTTTGTTGAAATTCAGTTTAAACAAGCCTTGTCAGCATGATCGACCCAACTAAACCAGGCATAGCAACCGGTAGGGTTGATCATGCTGATACAAATTATAAAATTGATTTTAAAGGTACCGCTATGAGCACCACTACAGTTAAGCCCTGGTGCTCAGAAGACTCCCCCCTGACATCTGCTTGACAGGGCTAGACATCTCGTCTTACTCTGTCTTCTGCTCCTGTGCATTGCCTCCAAAAGTGATCATCATTGAACCCAGAAGTGGGGGCCCTGGCTTCAGAGACAGAGAAGGAACATTTCTAGGTTCAATGATGTCATGACTTTTCAAGATAGTGCGCAGGCCCTGAACGCAGGGCAAGATGAGATATCTTGCTCTGTCAATCAAATGTCAGGGAGGAGTGTTCTGAGCGTCGTAGCGTAACTGTAGTGGTGCTCATAGCACTGCAGCCTGCCCCTTGGTGCTCCAATTAAGTAATTTTCATATGTGTAAAAGTAATGATTTTTCTGCATTAGTAATGCCTATAAAATAAAGAAATAAATAATTTTGATCATCATGATCAAACCTTACAGACAGTATGCCTGGTTTAGTGGGGTTGATCATGCTGACAGAGCCACTTTAAGGGTACATATAGACATACCATAAATGCAGAAAATCTGCAGCATTTGCAGTACAAGAAAAGTGTAGATTTTAAAAATTCTCCTGCGTAAATTGACCTACGCTGCAGGCTTTCAATCCACATTATATCAATTGTTGCTGAAGGTTTTACCCTTAGGGCTCATGCACACAAACGTATTTTCTTTCCATGTCCGTTCCGTTTTTTTGGCGGACCTTATGCGAAACCATTAATTTCAATGGGTGTGCAAAAAAAACAGAAGTTACTCTGTGTGCTGTCCGTATTTCCGTTCTGCAAAAAAATAGAACATGCCCTATTATTGTCGGCATTACGGACAAGGATAGGACTGTTCGATTAGGGGCCAGCTGTTCTGTTCTGCAAAATACAAAATGCACACGGACGCCATCGTTTTTTTTTGAGGATCCGTTTTTTTGCGAACCGTAAAATACATACGGTTGTGTGCATGAGCCCTTAATCTTTGCAGTGAAAAGCTGTGTTCCTAGTAACAATGCTGCTACAAATACCAACCCACTTTGGGTGGGTGTTGCAGCAGAAGCTTTTGACTAGGTATTTTGAATTTTGACTATTGCAAAGGGTAAAATGGATTTCAAATCTGCCATGCAGGTCAATTTACACTGCAGATTTTTTTTTCATGGCTTCTCTTAAAATCTCATCCACACTGCCGATACTGTAAAATGCTGCAGATTTGCTGCATGCAAGTCCATGGTGGCAAATCTGCAGTGTTTACATCCAGTGTGGACATAACCTCAATATACCGTAATGTTGTCCATTATGTGCTGTCCATTATGCTATGTTATGCCATGATGCTACCTTCTCTTGCTTTAATTATGTGCTAAGGGCTAGAGGATTGCTGTGAGCAGGGCAGCAGAAGGACGCTATTAATTGTCTTTACTTTCCATCCTTATAAACATGTACCGTACTCTGTGAAGGTCTGCCGGCACAGTAAAACTGACATTATAATAGTTCTGTATTGTCCCTTTGAAAATCTACATTTTTCAAAACAGCACCAAGATCTGAATGCTTTTGTAATTGAATGTAATAAAAAATTTAGTACGGCCACTGAGTTAATCAGTAATATTTATCTAAATGGCGCCATCTGTTGTTTGCTCTTTCCTTATTTCTCTTTCCACTTGGCTGAGGTGGACGCACATGCTCAGTTCTATCCTTCAACTGCTACCAGCCGTATCTACTAGTGATGAGCGACATTATGAAAAATTCGATTCGGCTGCTTCGCTGAACTTCACAAAGAAATTTGCTTTGTGATAAATTACTTTATCACAAAGCGGATTCCTTTGTATGTAGCGAGCGCAATGATGGGGAACGGCGATCACACCGCCCCCCATCATTTTTTAATCTGGAAAAAAAAACATATACACCTTATCCATTTGCTCGTGAAGAGGCCGTCACAGCCATCTTGATTGAAGGCACAGCGCAAAATCTCGCCTAGTGACGTGATGACTTCATTACGCTGGCCAAACACAATGATGTGGAGACATCACATGTCACCCTGCGCAGGATTTTGCGCGGTATCTTCAATCAAGATGGCCGATGGTATGTATTCTTTTTTTTTTTTTTGCTGCCATTTGAGGAAAAATAGATTTGTCACCATGGAGCACGAGGAAATTAGGCTTTGCGGTGAGTCAAATCTTTCCTGAAATTCGGATCAAAGTCAATTTGTTTGGCTTCAATTTGCTCAACAATAGTATCTACTGTTAAAAGCATAAAGTAGACACTGCCTGAGCTGTGACAGGAAGAGAGCTGCAGCAGAAAGGACACACTCATAAGCTGCTAGCTTGAACTACATCTAGCAGAGCAACTGGAGTAATGAATGGGGAGATCTCTGGATCCATGTGAGGTACAGGGCTGGTTCTAGCTTTGTTAGAAAGAGGTTGTCATGTACTATATCATAGATAGCCAACCTGTGGCTCTTCAGCTGTTCTAAAATTACAACTCCCACCATGCCCCGCTGTATGCTGAAAGCTGTAGGCAGTCTGGGCATGCTGGGAGTTGTAGTTTTTCAGCAGCTGGAGAGCCCCAGGTTGGCCATCCCTGTACTATATGATGTTTGATTTTCATTTTTCACATTACTCCTGGCATACTTGCTCACTTACTACTGGCGAGAGGCCGGCAGCTGTTCACCTCCATGATCCTGTCTAATTCTCATTGTGATTCATTCCATACAGATGGGCCTGTGACAGTGGGAATGAGTTTGGACATTGCCAGCATTGATACAATATCAGAAATTAACATGGTAAGACGTCAGATGTCTTGGAATAGAAAAGGTGAAATTTTCTAGGTTATAAACACCCATTCTGGACCGTTGCTACACCTGAACTGGATCTTATGCCTGTTTTTATGTAATAATAAAATAATTTATATAATTTGAATGTAAGTACAAATGTACATAGAAGTCTAGAAAAATCTCAATAAGTAAATATATATATAAAAATGCTGCAAACCGTAGCGGGGAACCACCCCCAATGGACTACCTATATGAATTCAACAGAAATTATAGAAGGGTAGTATCATATAATATTTATAACACAGCTTTTAATTATATTCTTGTATAAAACCAAACAATTAGAAGTAGTTTGCACACCAGATGTAAACTCCATCATCAACACAAACGCGGCAACTCATGCGTAACCAGGGATGGACTGGGAAATTAAAGTGGCCCTGGAAAAAATACGAAAAGTGTCCCCGTTTTGTAGTTGGTTCCAAACTGATGAAAGGCAGGGCCAGCAATACCATATTGTGGCACATTATACCACCCCAACAGAGCCAAATACCACAGTCCATCACAAAATTCTGCCAGCAGCACAAAATACATCCCCAAAAACTTCCACTGGCAGGCCGTGGGGCGTCGGCGCACCGGGAAATTTCTCTGTAAGGTCTATGGCCAATCCACCCCGGGCGTTACATATAAACCCACAAACAGTATAAAAAGCACCACACATTTATCCGGTAAAAATGGATCAGTCTTACCGCTATGATGAAACCATTTGTGATGTTCAGGTTGCAAGAAGTGAACCATTAGACATATGGTGGGGCCTGGACACACGATTCTTGCCCTAGAAATCCCTGTCAGGTCTATAGTACCCTAGATGACCTACTAATAGGGAGTCATCTAAAAGGGCGGCCCCATACGGAACCTGTCCTTAAGTACAAGGCCCAGGACGTCCCTACCTAACGGAAAGGTGTGTAGATCCTGTTAGGTGGAAAACAATTGTTCCAACTCGTTTCGTCTGAAATTGTTTCCCCAGAGTCATCAGGGGGCAGGTGAATCAAAACAAAAGCTACCGCAGCTAAAGCCAATATAAAAGAGAACACAGATATCAGTCCAACTCACTGAGAAGACCATACGCGAGGACCTGCTATATCCTAGTCTGGTGTAGGGAGAGGACGAGTTATCTGTCCAGTTCCCTGGTAGCACGCGTGTTGCGATACAAATGGAGGCTGTCAGAAAAGTGTCAGCATCCCTGTAGAAAATATAATTACTAGACTTTGGCTATCACTTTATTCTGTTTCTGGCTTTTTTTACTATTATCAAGATCATCGGGACAGTACAGGAGGTACAATCAGGGGCCTGGCCAAACAGGGGCCCTTCTGCTCGCTGTGCAGGAGAAGCTGCCTGACAGCTATATGCATAATAATAATTTATAAAATATATACTATTAAATATTTTATAAAGCATTGAAAAAAATATATATATAAGCCGCCACTAGAGATTTATACAGTCTGAGCTAAGTATGTTTCAAAGTTTAATGGGGAAAAGCAGAGACCATCTAAGTGTGTGGTGCTGTGAAATTTCTAAACGTGGTCCTGTCTTTTACAGGAAAAACCCTCAGTAACAACCTATACAGGCCCAACCATATTATATCCAGCAGAGTATCTACAGTTATTGACAGTGATTCAAACTTCTTCGGTATTAGAACTAGAGATGAGCAAATTGATTCTAAAATAATTGAATTCAACCAGAATTTTGTAAAAATTCGAGGTGGATCCGAACCCAAATTTTTGGTGATTTAATTTGGGTGACTTTTTGAGTGGGGAGGAGAGAGAGGGAGAGAGAGAAGGAGAGAGTCCAAGGAGAACTCAGAGTTTCTTACAAAAATTTTCAGGCCAATTGAAGCACTTTTGATTTGGGTAGAATTGTTTCGGGCCTGAGTCAAATTGGTTGAATCAAACTTGGATCGAATTTTGAGCAATATGCTCATCTCTAATTAGTCTATTTGCTAGTATTTTGGCGTAGATTTTCAGGTCGTTATTCAACAGTGAAATGGGTCTATAATTTTGACAATGCGAGGGGTCCTTATCCTCTTTAGGGATAACTACAATTGTGGCGTTTAAAGATTCAGGCCTAAAAGAGTCATTGCCTCCTACAGAATTGAAAAATCTCACCATATGAGGGATGAGGGTGTCAGCCAATTTTTTGTAATAGTGAGTGGTGAACCCATCAGGGCCTGGGCTTTTCCCTGTAGGGAGAGATGTGATCACCTTTTTTACTTCATCTATGGTGATTGGTTCCTGCAGGGATTTGATTTGCAAGTGTGAAAGGGTGGGGAGATTAGCTTCCTTTAAGTAATCTTTAACCAACTGAGTGGTTGTCCCTAGGTCAGAAGAAGAGGATATTATGCTCATCTCTAATTAGAATGCGTACTTGCATATAATTGTATATTCTGCTTTACACTATCTAGGATTATACAGCCACCATATTTCTGAGACAGCGCTGGACTGATGAGCGGCTCTGCTTCGAAGGCAACAAGAGTTTAAGTTTAGATGGTCGTCTGGTGGAACTGTTGTGGGTCCCGGACACATTTATAGTGGACTCCAAAAAGTCATTTCTTCATGATATCACTGTAGAAAATCGTCTCATAAGGATTTATCCAAACGGAACAGTACTTTACGCCTTAAGGTATGGCTCCAATTCATATAACCGGCCTAATACTCTTCTAAAGAACCACAGAGTATGTGGTATATTATAGCATGCTATAGTATTGTAAAAAATATATATGCCCCCAAGAGGGGCAAATTTGTTTTCACATTAGCATTTCATGTGACCGGCCCCCATTAAAGCCAATGCTCCCATGCGAATCTAATCTAAACAATAAAGGGTGTGGACATCATAATGAAAATGGTTTTTCCATACTGGACAATTCCTTTAAAAAGTCACAGCAACCAATCAGATTTGAGCTGTAATTCCACCTCTATATATGAAAGCAGACAGCTTATCACCATAGCCATGAAGTATGATTGCATTTTTACGACCTTTTTCACGACCTTTGAGTTGTCTTTTTATCTGATAACTTATGGGAATTGTTTTTTTTTTCTGCAGGATAACGACGACGGTTGCATGCAGTATGGATTTGACAAAGTACCCTATGGATAAGCAAACCTGCACACTGCAACTGGAGAGCTGTGAGATATCTTCCATTCAATTATTGTGATCACAATAATATGATATTATATTCGGAATTTCTGAATAGCAGACTTGCTAGTAGGTATAAATGAGTGGAAAGAGATTACAGAAATTCCTTATTGGCCACCTCAACAGAGCAAGACACTCCCCAACACCCCCCCACCCCACCCGAAAAAAAGGGCCAGCTCAGATAGCGTCTTTTGCGTGTTTTCACCTCAAAATCAGCACAAAAATCTGTTTGTTTTTTTCATGTTTTTTAGCTCAGACCCACACCAAAATCCACAAGCTGAAAATGCAGTTTTGTATTGAAGTAAACACTTCTTGGTTAAAAAAGTGAAAAACAGCACAGAAAACACACAAAAAACACATGAAAATTCCGCACTGAATTATGTAGCCGGATTTTCAAATTTGTGTGTGAACCCATAGTCACATTTTTTTTTAAATTTCTTTAAAAGCTACAGTATGTGCATTTCATAAGGACATTTTCTCACTGATGTCGATTGGGAAAGCAGGAATTCCACAATACTGCAATTGTATTTTTCTATAAATCCACCACAAAGTCATTGTACAAAGGCAACAATTCCTTGAGAATTGATAAATTCCTATTCCATAATGCATATTTGGCTACTGTAGGAAAAATTGTAATGATAAGAATAGCAAAAAAACACAGCATGGAAACTCAACCATAGAGGTGCTAAACTTTGATATGTTATACACTTTTTAAAGTCCATTCTAATCCAAGGGTTTCACACAGATATGTCCTTGTTAATCTTTGCTCTTGGCTAAGATGAGTGTCATGAGTTGACCAACTTTGGGGTAAAAGCATGATGTTTATGCTATATGTGTCTATATGTGGCCACCTAGTGGTTGTGATATGAGTTTGTTGATGATTTAGCTACTATGTGATAATATATTAATTTTGTAAGAAATTGGAGTCTTTAAAAAGATTTTCAGAGATTCTGATATTGATGACCTAACCTCCTCGTCACCAGAACCCCCACCGATCTGCTGTTTGGAGAGTTCAGAGTACCATGGCCTCTTTCCAGGACAGTGACATCAGTGGTCACATGGACTAGGCGTAGCCAGGGGTGCACTGGGAACTTAAAGTTGCCCTGGAAAAAAAAAATAAAAGTGGCCCCATTTTGTAGGCAGGTCCAAATTAACAGAAGGTGGAGCAACACAAGTAGGCCAACCAAATAACACAGTGCAGCACAATATATTACCCCAAAAGCTGTCCCTCTGTAGTGGCCATCAATAGCTGCCATCTTCTGTCCTCCTCCACCAGTTCTACGGAGCAGGGGGCTTAGGAGGTGAGGTGCGGGCCACAGCAGTTGAATTCAAGAGGGCATGTGCGGTCGCTGGCAGGGTACATGAGTACCTGATTCTCACAGCGTTAATTACTGTTGAGAGCTCATTATGTACCCTGTCAGCGGCAGAGAGGAGGACAGGGGTGGCCCCCGGGGGCATTGGCCCACCGGGAAATTTCCCTGTAGGGTCTATGGCCAATCCGCCCCTGGACACAGCTCAGTCCCATGGAAGTGATTGGGGCTGAGCTGCAATATCAAGCACATGGAGCTGTGCTTGGTAAGCTGCGAGGAGGCCGCGCACTCACAGGAACGGCACGGCCTCCTCAACCAATTGATCAGCGGGACTTTGGGTGTTGGAGCCCTGCCAATCTGATTTTGATGACCTGTTCTGAGGAAAGGTCATGAATATCAGAAAACCCCTTTAATAAAATTTATGGAACGGTAAGGATGGACACATATGTTCTTCTCTGACAGAGGCGTAACGCGAAGCTCTTGGTTCCCAACGCAAAATCTGCACTGTAACCACAACTACCATGTGCCATTTATAATTTTAGCCCCTCACACATCAAGGCCCGGGTGTGAATGCTACTTCTACCATCCATATATAGGGTGGACTGTGTTTCTTCATTTCCAGTCCATCTCCAGTCCCTACAAAAGCAATTTTAAAGACATTTTTGAACTTGTTTTTCTGTGTTTTAGCAATGAAAATTCTATGGAATAGTATTTCACTAAGCTTGTGTCTATGCGACATTATCATCTCCACAGGGGGCTATAACATAAATGACGTCATGTTCTACTGGACGAGAGGAAACGACTCAGTGCGAGGTCTTAATACCCTCCGTTTGGCACAGTATACCGTAGAAGACCACTACACTTCTGTGTCTGAAGCCGTTTATGAAACTGGTAGGAGCAGCAGTGTGATTCACACATCATCAAACCTTCTTATATCAAATATCCTTTGAAAGATGTAAGCTTTAACAGCCTAGGGCATTGCCATCCCGGTGCACCTGTCCAGGGAATAGTGGTGCACACAAGATGGATAAGCTATAGTTTAAACATGAGCTTAGTGTATCTATGGGCTGTGAAAAAAACATCAGAGCATCCTCGTCAACAAAGGATGTGTGGTTAGAGTGGGTACTTTTATTGTTGGTCTTCGCACAGTATTCATTAACCCCTTCCTGAGATTGGGCATATATTTGTGTGCCAGAGGTCAGATCTTTAAAAACATCACCCATTCAAGAAAAAAACAACAACAAAAAATCCCCATAAAATGGACAATTACAGCAGCAGGAGGGGGTTAAATTCCACATGACGCTGACAAACCATGGCTCATACTGAGATACTGATATCATTTCTTCAGTAACATGGGTGTAGGCTGTGTGTGACATGAGTGTGATTTGCGGAACACACAGGGCCGGAATCCTTGTTTTGCGGATCTGCCTGTGTGCCAAATTTCGTGATTGTAAATGCGACGGTGCGGATTCCTTTAGCGGACATACATACATACATACACACACTCAGCTTTATATATTAGATGACGTTATCCTCTGTATTTGGCTGAGATGTTACAAGTAATGTCAAATATCTCATAGGTTTTTGGGATCCAAAAAGGGGCGGTGTTGCTTTAAGTCATCCTAGCTAAATAAAAAGAAATGCAATGTAGTGCTCTGTAGATTTCACTTGCATTGGGTTAAAATATATGATGACTTACATAACCCGCATCTGCTTCACTACCGTTGCTTCCAGCATAGTAGACAGCTTCAAATGCACTAGGAGGAAATAATACTTTTTAACTGGTCTGTCTTGCAGCGTATTAAGACAGGTTCAATAGGCAAGTTTATTTTGGCGCATCAGAAATAAGGTTTTACAGATCCTTCCATCTGTGGCCACTGAGCAACTAGACAGTGAAGAGGAAGGGAGGGGATTGTTCATTTAATGGTGATTAAAATCAGGCGAGCAAGTAATTAAATAAACTGGCTGACAACATGCGGAGAGGAAGCCTGTCCCCGCCGCCCCTGTGCTCCCATTATATACACGTTAACAGGCCTTCTCTGCCATCACATAACTAGAGCAGGCTATGAGAGGCTGTACAGAAAGGTAAAAAAGACATCAAATGACATTCTATTAGTAAATCATACAGAGCAGCAGATAAACCTGGTCAATTATGTTTTTTAGTTATAGGTATACAAGGACAACAACATAATGGCAACAATTATAGAGAATGGAAAAAATGTAGGAACATCCTGAAAGTCCACAAATCCAAAATCACTGCATTATATGTTTTGTATACTATTTATAAAAAGAAATATGACATCCAAATAAGTAGTGCATACCAATTACAGATACAGTGTGCCGTATAGCATCCAGATAGTGTATATAATAAATACATAGATGTTTACAGCATCCAGATAATTGGATGGATTCAGGGCCCAGATAAATGGTGTTGTATGGATAGCAAATGATTACAGGCAGCATTCAGATAAAAAGTGGATTCAGTGTCCAGATAAATGGTGTTATATAGATAGAAGACAATTACAGGCAGCATTCATATAATGAGTGGATTCGGGGACCAGATAAATGGTGTTGTATAGATAGAAGACAATTACAAGCAGCATTCATATAATGAGTGGATTCGGGGACCAGATAAATGGTGTTGTATAGATAGAAGATGATTACAGGCAGCATTGAGATAAAAAGTGGATTCATGGTCTAGATAAATAGTGTTATAAAGATTGAAGATGATTACAGGCAGCATTCAGATAAACAATGGTTTAGGGACCAGATAAATGATGTTGTATAGATAGAAGATGATTATATGCAGCATTCAGATAAATGGATGCTCTAGGGTCCACATAAATGATGGTTTATAGATCAAAGATGATTACAGGCATCATTCAGATACACAATGGATTCAGGGACCAGATAAATGTTGTATAGATAGAAGATAATTACATGCAGCATTCAGATAAATGGTGTCTCTAGGCAGCATTCAGATAAACAGTGGATTCAGGGACTGGGTGAATGGTGATGTATAGAT
The DNA here is from genome assembly GCA_900303285.1 of Rhinella marina. Classification (NCBI taxonomy): domain Eukaryota; kingdom Metazoa; phylum Chordata; class Amphibia; order Anura; family Bufonidae; genus Rhinella; species Rhinella marina. Next base: position 582,905 of record ONZH01004127.1, read on the forward strand.
AAAAGATGATTATAGGCAACATTCAGATAAATAGTGGATTTAGGGTCCCAGTAAATGGTATTGTATAGATAAAAGATGAATACAGGCAGCATTCAGATATACAGTAGATTTAGGGTCCAGATAAATTGTGTTGTATAGATAGAAGATAATTACATGCAGCATTCAGATAAATTGTGTCTCTAGGGTCCAGATAAATGATGGTTTATAGATAGAAGATGTTTATAGGCAGCATTTATATACACGGTTGATTCAGGGTCCAGATAAATGGTGTAGTAAAGATAGATGATGATTACAGGCAGAATTCAGATAATCAGTGGATTCGGGGACCAGGTAAGTGGTGTAGTAAAGATAGATGATGATTACAGGCAGAATTCAGATAATCAGTGGATTCGGGGACCAGGTAAGTGGTGTTGTATAGATAGATGATGATTATAGGCAACATTCAGATAATCAGTGGATTCGGGGACCAGTTAAATGGTGTTGTATAGATAAAATATGATTACAAGCAGCATTCAGATAAACAGTAGAATTAGGGTCCAGATAAATGATGGTTTATAGATAGAAGATGATTACAGGCATCATTCGGATACAAAATTGATAAAGGACCAGATAAATTGTGTTGTATAGATAGAAGATGATTACAGGCAGCATTCAGATAAACAGTGGATTCAGGGACTGGGTGAATGGTGATGTATAGATAAAAGATGATTACAGGCAACATTCAGATAAATAGTGGATTTAGTGTCCCGGTAAATGGTATTGTATAGATAAAAGATGAATACAGGCAGCATTCAGATATACAGTAGATTTAGGGTCCAGATAAATTGTGTTGTATAGATAGAAGATGATTACAGGCAGCATTTAGATAAACAGTGGATTCAGGACTCAAATAAATGTTGTTGTATAGAAGAAAGGGCGGACTGAAAAATTAAAAAGGCCCTGGAAAAGAAAAACTAAAAGTGACCCCATGTTGTAGGTGGGCCCAAATAGACAGAATGTGGGACGGGACAAGTAAGCAGAGCCAACACAAGTTGGTAGGAACAACTGAAGTTGTCATGGCGAGCAACACAATAATGTGGAACAAAATACTACCCCTGCAGAACCAAGTACCACAGTGCAGCACAAAATACTGCTGCTCTTGCCGCAGTTTTCAACTGTATCAATGTCCTGAGGAAGGTGATATAGTTGAATTAAGGAGGCACCTGTAACTGCTGGCTAGGTACATAAGTACCTGATGCTCCTACAATATTTACTGCTGAGAGCATCAGAGCATTATGTACCTGGCCAGCAGCTGTGAGGGGGGCTTGGTTTGCTCTCTGGGCATTGGCCCATGGGGAAATTTCCCTGCAGGTCTACGGCTAGTCCACCCCTGGATAGAAGATGTGTACAGGCAACGTTCAGATAAACAGTGGATTCACAGTCCAGATAAATGGTTTTGTGTATTTACCCTGTTGTGTAGAGAGTCCATCTCCTGATAAATATTCTTTACTGTATCCAAATACAGTAAATAGTATCATATATCATGGAAATAAGTTGAATCCAACAGGAAGTGCAGCTATATTGGTTCTCAGTGGGAAAACTAAAAAATATATAATGGTCACCCAAAAACACAATAAACTTGACCTAAACTTATAATTAATATTTTATGGCAACATAATATGTATTCCTGTCTGATCCTCATAACCAATTTAGAAGCCTTTCAGTCAGGTTTATTCAAAACATTAGCTACTGTATTAACGCATATTCATCTATTTTACACAGGAAGATATCCAAAGCTGGTTTTCCATTTTGATCTCAAGAGAAATATTTTATACTTTATTCTGGAGACCTATGTACCATCTATTCTTCTAGTTGTGCTCTCCTGGGTGTCCTTTTGGATCAGTCAGTCTTCAGTACCAGCAAGAATTTGTATAGGTAAGTAAACATTTTATTCATACTCAGGGCAGTAATGAGAGAAATACTTAAAGTACAGATTAAGTCATTCAAAAAAGCACATTCAATACACATTTTCAATAAACTTTACCTTGACTTTCAATGGCTTTTATTGTGTTAAATGTCAAGTTAAAGTTTGCTGCAACTATGTATTTAACACAGTATGTGTCAAGTTACAGATTGCTAGTGATCATCCATACAAAATTCTGTGCTATTTCATTTAAAAATGTAACTTTATACAGTTACAGTTCTGACTGCCTGCAGCTACCACTAGGGGGAGCTTAGCAGCTTACTGGATACGCATTTGAATAAGAACACTAGGCAGTTGGCTCCACCTAGTGGTAGCTTCAGGCAACCAGAAATCTATGGGATGGCCATACAGATAACTTGGAGCTCTGCAACAAAGAAACAGAGCTTTATCTCTTATCAAGATAAATTATGAAATGCATCAGAACTGTCAGTTTTCTACTATTTTGTGTGCGTCATTGGATACTGATCAAGACGGATCCGGCATGAAACACAATGTAAGTCAATAATGCCGGATCCATTTTTTCTGGACACAAAAAAAACCTGTTCACTTACAGTGGTTTAGTGCCAGATCCGTCTTGTTCATTTTGGAGATAATACAACTGGATCCGTTCTGAATGGATGCAGATGGTTGTATTATTGACCAGATGCGTTTTTGCTGTATCCGTCAGGGGCCTAAGGCTACATTCACATGACAGCAGTGTTTTGCAGATACGCAAATTGTGGATCCATAAAACATAGATACCGGTTTGTGTGCGTTCCACAATTTGCGAACTGTACATGGCCACCGCTATCATAGAAAATGCCTATTCTTGTCCACAATTGCAGACAAGAATAGGACATTCTCTATATTTTTTACTGGGCCATGGAACGGAACCACGGATGCGGACAGTAGACTGTGTGCTGCCTGCATCTTTTGCGGCCCCATTGAAATGAATAGGTCAGCACCCGTTCCGCAAAAATGCGGAACGGATGCGGACTCATTCATACGGTCATGTGAATGTAGCCTTACTGTAAGGTCTTCACATTGGGTTTTATTTTTGTAAACATTAGGGATGAGCGAACCGAACTGTAACGAACCAGATTCGTTACGAACTTTCCCAAAAGTTCGGTTCGTCACCGAACCGAATTTTGATCAAGTTCGTAACGAATCTGGTTAAAATAACGGCGACGCCAAATATACGCATATTCATTGAGAATGTACGCCAATGCGTACGCTAATGCGTACGCTAATGCGTACGCTAATGCGTTAGAATTCATAAAATGCGTACACATTAGCGAAAGACACCGCCCCCTCAAGAGCGGGAAAACCATGGCACGCCCCCCTGTAGCGCGGGAAAATGCAATCCAGCCCGCCAGGAACTTACTGTGGGGAGCGTTGAGAGCAAAGACTCCACCCCCTTTACTCCGCCTCCGGCTCGAGATCCAGTCATCGCGAGAGAGGACGCAAGGAAGATGGCGTCTCGCCAACGTGGCCCTGACTGGGGCGGAATGGTTTGGGGCACTGACCCCTATGAGCTTAAGGAGAAGCCAGAGGAAATATACTGGGCACAGTGGAACCGAGACTCCCAGCCCGAGAAGCCTCAAGAAACACCCGCCGCGCCGGCTGGTGCGGTGGAGGCGGCTGCAGCTCCGCCGCCCCGGAAAAGAGATTACTCGCTACGGCAGAACCCCATGGTGCCCGAAGCAGTGACCGCAAAGGCCCTCACCCTCTGGGAGTACAAGAGATGCGTGGAGGAGTGGCTGGTGCAGGTCCTAGAACACCCCCGTACCGGAGATCCCGTACTGGAGAGAAGACGGGGCACCGTTCTATGGTTCAGTGTCGAGAGAGGCATAGGCTTCATAACTGACGAGGAAACCGCCGAGGAACTCTATGTGAATCGCCGGTCGGTGAAAAGAGGGTACTTACCCCCAAGCCGTCACAATTTGCACGCGGGAGAATACGTGATCTATACGCCCATGAAGTCTCTTCAAGGACCATTCGCAACAGGCGTAAAGGTACTGACCCGTCCAGCGAGGCCTGCATGGCCCCCGGAAGAGTGGGAAGAGGAGTCGACGGACAGCATGGAGCCGCATCGCTTGCCTGCTGCTGATGCCCCGCAGGCAAAAGAGGAGCCTACCCGTCAGCCGGAACCCCTGATCCCGGGTCTACCGCCTCCACCTACAATGCAGGTGGGAGAGTTGGTCACCGCCACCTTCAATTTCCAGCCCACTGTGGTACATGCTAGATTACCCTGGCAAATCGAAGCCGCCATGAGTGCCGCCCGTGGGAGACCCCTGCAGGAACCACTACAGCCGGAGTGTCTGACCCCCGTCGTACCGGCAAGAGGATCCGGCCAGGAGGCGAAGGTAGGAGAGGCTTCAGCATCGGCATGCAGGACCCCCAAACCGGTCCCATCACGGAGGAGGACGCCGGGGAATGGCCGCCGCTTATTGGGCCGCTTATTCGAGGCAGGAGCGCCCTCTAATGTCCTTCAGCTCAAGTAGCAGTGAGGAGGACTGGCAGGCCTTCCAATAGAAGGAGCCTGCACTAGCCTGCTGCATACAAGCACCTCCAAGACTAATGGGAGCCACCCCGTGGACTGAGCCTGAAAGGGTGAGAACCTGATTGGCTGTTTTTAGTTGTTGCCCTGTTTTGGCCTCATGTTGCCCTATTTTGGTCTCATCTGGGAGGACACGTGGGTTAGGACTCCCCCCATCTGCAACAATCCCAGTTGCGCCATGTTTGCGCACCATATTCCTTTTTTCCCCCCTTTTCAGGTTGTTGGGAAATCACTTTTAAAAAGGACTTTTTCAAGAAACCTTTATTACCCATTTTATTACCCATGTGGATTACAAATTTCAATAGCACTTGTGACTTTGTTCCAGTCTCAAACCAAAGAAGAAGAAAAGATGGACTTAAATGTATCCATGGGTCTACTATATTATCCCAGTAATAGTTGATGCATATACATGCTTATTTAATGTATGAAAATGCGTACATTATGCCTTTAAAATATTTGCACTTAAATGTTTGCACTAATGTTTTTATATTTCAGCAACGTTCAAGAATATTGCCCATTGTGTGTGTTTCTTTGCAGGTACCACAATGTGTCCTCTAATGCACTTTAATGTATGGTCATGCACTTAGCCAGATAGTTAGCACCTTACTTGTCTCTACCTCAGATATTCATGCTGCCTCTGAGGGCGTTTCACACTAGCGGTTCATGGTAACCAGGTGTCAGAGCCACAAGCAGATGTAATCTCAGTATTTAAGCTCATCTAGCACTGCCTCTGAGGACATTCACACTAGCGGTTCATGGTAGCCAGGTGTTAGAGTCACAAGCAGTTGTTTTCTCTTTATTCCTTCAGGGTTATCCTCGCTGCTATAGATGTGTCTTATATGTGTCAGGAGAGAATAGTCTCTCACTAGAACTATGGCAGGACTGGCAGATTTCCTCCTCCTAGTTCACTATGTCCTGAGGCCTCGTGCACCGCCTCCAGGAAAAATAACTTGTAGCTACAGATAGACATCAAGGTGACAAAGCGTAAAGCATTATAAGGCCTTGGTGCTTTGAAGGGATTACAGAATGAAGCCACCCTTCTGTTTGCGTGCTTATCATTTCACAATGGTGGGATTACAGAGTGAAGACACCCCCATGCTTTCTTTGGTATTCATGGCCAGAATATTCAGAGTCAGTCAGAAATGGTTGCTTAGTGCAGTTTACATAGGTTGTTCGTCTGCTGAGAGGGGATAACAGAGATCGGACACCCTACTCACAAGGCAAGGAACGTACCAACATAGTAGCTCAATTGTCTATATATGTATGTAATGTCATTTATATGTATCTATTTCGGTGCAGCACATGGTACTTATTGGATTCCCTGTAAGATTTTCTATTATCCTAATCCTGTATGCTAATCCTAAGCACAAGCCGAGGACGGCTTGACTTTAAGTAAGGGGGAATGTAACACCCCAGAGTAGTGTTACAACTCTTCATAACCAGCTTCTATCTGTATGTTACTTTGAAAACGTAATTCCGTGCATTAATGTCATCACCAGCATTAATATGTATTATATTCAATGTTATGCAACTGTTTCCCATGTAATGTACCTGGTGTACCAGCAGGTGTCAGTAAATACTATGGCAGATTCAGATGTAGTTTTATCAGAATGGTAACAGTCCTTAGTCCATTCTGACCCCCTCTGTTGGAGAGAAGTTAATCTCTTCCAACTTCCTGCAGAGTGAGAGGAAATGACAGTTAAGACAGTTTGAGTGTGGGAGTTGTCCCCTGTACAGGGAGGACATGTGAAGGTCAGTGGAGCACCTTCAGCTCTGCTGTACCCTAAAGAAAGAGTAAGATAGCCTGCAATAAGGCACAACAATACTCTCAAGGGAAGCCAGACTTAAGTGGTAAACCTCAGCTTAGAACAGGAAGCCTGAAACCTGAATTTCCAAGCATCTGCCAAGTATAAGTAATAGCTGCACTTGCTGGACACCAAGTTGGGGAATGAAACTTGTTATCTGCCTACCAAGATCAGTTAATAAAACTACGTTGGACCATTCATACAAGTCTGCGCATCATTCCCACCGGAAGACCCTCATTTACTACTACTAGTAAATTTTTTGCAGCCGGAGCCACCGCCTGGGGCCTGTTCGTCTCACGAGGTAGGAACACCGTGACAACACCACTAAAGACGTGAGTGGCCTAAATCCCTTGGCACTCCTACCACTGGGACACTTAAAGGGAAAACACCTTAGAGGGCCCTGGAGGGGGAAAGGGTCGCCCCCGTAGCAACCGCACACCCCGGTCATTGCATATGTAGGAGGCCTCGGATCACCACCTCTATGACCTCCTTTTTGTGCACATGTTGATGGCGGTGTGGGCCATCATAGTTCTCCCGGTCCATGACACGGACCATGTATTTGAGCTCCTCTGAGCTAAAAGCAGCTGCTCTTCTTGCCATCGCTAGGCCTCTTCGTGGTGCGTGCGTACGTACGTACGAATAGTACGCTAAAGATTTGTACGCTAATGCGTACGTATTCCGTCAAGTAGCGTACTTTTAACAACGCTACACTGTATGTTCGTTACTGGAGTAGGAATGTTCGCAGACGCAGTGTATTTGTACGCTGATGCGTACATATTCAGTTAAGTAGCGTACCTTTGACAACGCTACACTGTATGTTCGTTACTTTATTATGAATGTTCGCATTAGCGTACACATTAGTTTAAATTCTCAAATATGCGTATATTTTGCGTCGCCGTTGTTGAAGTCACTTTGATTTTTTCTACTTTTTTTCATTGGAATAGCAACTGCAAGTAAACGAAACTATACCCTACTAGACTCCCATTATTGTTGCAGCAATTATTCAGCCGTTATAGCAAGGTTCGTTTTAGGTTCGGTTCGTACGAATCCGAACTTCAAGAAAATTCGCCGAACCGAACCGAACTTTTAAAAAGTTCGCTCATCCCTAGTAAACATCTAATGTCACATCAGTCTTTATATAAACAAACAATAGTTTCCAGCATGCTTGCTGATATTGATCATTGTTGATCACACCCCCTTTCTAATTTTGCTTTGGGGCAATATTTTTCTTTTTCCTTGTTTTATCACAGTAGCATGTGTAGAAATGAGCACAAAATGTTAGAGATAATCATGCAATTTAATTTGGGGCAGGAGTTGACATTATGAGACCACAGTGTCAGAGTTATATCTGATTTGCAGTCTGCACCTGTAATAACTGGTCCGGCACCAGCCTCGTCCTTGTGTTCATGTTTGTGTTAGCATTTTTTATTTAATTATTTATACATGCAATTTCGAAAAAAGAAGATACAGTACATCATATTTTACTGCTGCAGAACTGATGGGTTATTGCTATTGACTCCTAAATCTAATTTGAGTGAGCTGACTCCTCTCTTTAACATACCCTCCAGCCACTATTCTCACCTCCAGTGCTTTACCTGGTTCTTTATTTAAGCTATACCTTGTTAAAGCTTATATAACTATTTCAGACACTTCCTACAATTAATTATCACAGTCACTCTCAGCTCTCCCCTGCTGGAGACCACAGAACTTGCTGCGGCCATTCTCACCAGTCTCTTGTGCTGAGATGAGAGCCACCGGACCCAATGATTCAGAGGTGGGTGAAGTACACACCCGAGAATTCTCACACACAGGAGGGGGGAATTCCTTCCTGACCCCAGATGTGGCGATTGGATGCCACCTTGGATCACATCTATTCTGCTGCTTATTGCTGTATATCTGTATATAACTATAAGTTCATGAGAGCTGACACTGTAAAGAAAGTTACATGTGCAACCTGATCCTTAGAGCTGACAATCTAATATAACAACATATACAACCTGCTCCTAAGAGCTTAAAGTATAACAATATATACAACCTGCTCCTAAGAGCTTACAGTCTAATATAACAACATATACAACCTGTTCCTAAAAGCTTACAATCTAATGTTACAACATATATAACAGGAATGGACAACCTGTGGCTCTCCAGCTGTTGTAAAACTACAACTCTCGCCATGCCCTGCTGTAGGCTGATAGCTGTAGACAGTCTGGGCATGCTGGGATTTGTAGTTTTGCAACAGCTGGAAAGCTACAGATTGGCCATTCCTGTTATATAACCTGCTCCTAAGAGCTTACAGTCTAATGTAAGAACATATACAACCTGCTCCAAAGAGCTTACAATCTAACAACATATTTAACCTGCTCCTAAGAGTTTATATTCTAATGTGACAACATAAACAACCTGCCCCAAAGAACTTACATTCTAATATAACAAAATATACAGCCTGTCCCTAAGAATTTATAATCTAATATAACCAGTGGCGTACATAGAGAAGTAAGGTCCCCATAGCAAGGATCAGGCCAGGCCCCCCACACACAGGACAGTAGGGTTTCTGCTTAAACCCCTTTCAATGACCCTTGGGCCATTTTTCCACTGCTTCATTTGCTAAAAGTTGTTCCTTTAGAGCAGTGATTTTCAACCAGTGTGCCCCCAGCTGTTGCAAAACTACAACTCCCATCATGCCCAGGCAGCCTACAGCTATCAGCCTACAGAAGGGCATGGTGGGAGTTGTAGTTTTGCAACAGCTGGAGGCACACTGGTTGAAAATCACTGCTTTAGAGAGTAGAGTCCTGACCAAGTTTTCACCTCCAGTAGAAGAGGAGATAATCCCAACTAAGACTGGGCCCCCTCATGCCCTGGGCCCCATAGCAGTTGCATGGGGCCCAGGGCCCTAAATATAATAACATATACAACCTGCTCCTAATATGACACAACCTGAGCTGGGTGACTTGATCCAGATACAGCTGGATGCAGGCAGAGGAAGACGGAGGGTGACAGAAGGAATGTGGCAGGGGTGGAGTATAAAGTAAGGTATATGCATAATTGGACTTCATCTGTAGCCGTCACCTTTTCGGGGTAATTTGTCTCCTGACCACCAGAACGTATAGTAGGGTTGAACTGTATAACAACTGGATTGTCACAAGGATAATATGAAGCACATAACACTGGTGGATAACAAGTACACAGAAGTAAACTGACTGCTAAATGACAGGATACAAATGATCATGACAAATGACGGAGATGGTATTCCTACAGCAGCGCAGACAGGGGATGGTGATGAAGATGAACAGAAATAATATACTGACCCTGATCAGAAATATACACTCAGCAAGTCTGACCAAGAAAAAGAAAAGAACAAAATTCAACAAACAGACAATAAACTATTAACCACAAGCCTCAATGCTGGCAACAGTGAAAGACAGAAGGACTACAAGTCCCAAGCTACACAGACACCACACAAATAGACTAGAACAGGATATGAGGAATGCAAGGATTCTGGATAGGAATGCACAGAGCTCAAGCTGTATCCTGCAATTAAAAACGAAAAAGCAAAAAAATAAACATTTAAAGGAAGGAAAACCAATAAAAATGTCAGAGCTGGACCCGGACATACCCAGGATTTCACCCAGGCAGCCTGCCTGATGCTCTCCTTTGCCCTGCGCTAAATCATGCAGGGCAAAGGCATTTTGCCCAGTTCCGGTGATGAACCAGGCTCTGCCAGGCAGAGGCTTCCGCCGAGCAGTGAAGCCGGTGACGTTAGTAAAACGGTTAGGGCAGCGCTAAAGCCAGCCCATCAGAGGCGGTGAGGTCACCAAACACACCGCAGGGCGGAAGACTCCGCCCAGCAGTATGTGTTGGTAAACGAAAGAGCCTTTGCCATGCGCGATCCAGCATGAAATGCTCCGATGCTGTTGTCAGGCAGGCTGCCTGGGTGAAATCCTGGGTATGTCCGGGTTCAGCTCTGAACAACCCCTTTAACCATGCAAAGCAAGGCGATCATCTAACCAGAGATCATATCTAAGGCAGTTTGGCAATGGAAAAAAGTTAGACCAGCACCTCCAAACTAAGTGTAAAGGAAATTTAGGTGCTCAATGGCTGCAAAGCAAAAGCAAACAAGGACTACAAGTAGCAACACACTGCTTTGTGCACAGATACATGCAAACATTGAAAACATGACTAAATGTAAACTGCATTACTGCTATAATTACTGTATGAAAATTAGATGCTCTGTGCACATATTTTTAATCAAGAATATGTCGGGCCCATCTACCAGCGACATGGTGGCTTCTAACAGATGGGCCCTACACTAACAGTCTTGTCTCTCCTGAGCTTTTGGCCTAGACATTTCAGGACGATGTAGAATCCAGCTACGGCTGATGAACAGCCGTAGCTGTAAAAAGGGGAAGTCGCTTCCCCAGATATACAATGCAAAAAAGTTAGACGAGCACCTCCAAACTATGTGTAAAGGACATTCAGGTGCATGCTACCATGGCTGAAGTTAATCAACCATTAATAACATTACTGATAGCATGCCAAGGCGTGTAAGTGCCCGTATTTCTTCATGTGGCACTCACACTCGATACTGAATAAATCAAGATGTTTTGAATATTTTGTTTTCATTTTTTAGCATTTGCATATTATTAGCATGTCTATTGATCCTGTGATTTCCATACTTCACAATTTTTCCTTTCTGGTATTGCAATTTCAGTCATAAAGGCTATGTAAACCTTCGGAAGCAATTTTTTATGATTACTTTTTACTCATTTTGGGCTAAAAATAATTTTTTTCATTTGGTCTTTCATATTGAGCCTTTCTGTCAGAAAGGGTTAACTGTTTATCAAGCTGTGTGTATGGTACTTTTTACTTTCACTTTGTGCCAGCCATCTAATGACCCTTATCTCTAATTTACTAAGAAGTCATAAACACTTATTTAAGCCACTTTTTTTATTAGTGATACGGAGCATAGAGAAAATTCAGATCCCTGCATTAGAGCATCTCAGCACTGTACAGAAAAAGGGCTCGATATTTGTAAAGAGGACCATTTTAAGCTCAAATTTTTTTTAGCTCAAAATGAGTACAATGCAATAATAAAAAAAATTACCCCCAAAGGTGTACATAACCATTTAAAGCTTTTCTGTCACCAGATCACCCCTATTTAACCAGGGACATAGCCTGGTAGGGGTGAACCTGCAGTTTAAAATAATATCTTCCTCCTCACTATCGGCGCCACGGTTGTTGATAAAATCATACTTTTATTCCTTTGCTGGCAGGCAATTTGAGCACCAGGAGGCGGGCTTTTTTAGTATGAGCACCGCTATGTGATGCCTACCGACCTCTAAACACATACCTCTCCCCTTGATTAAGAAAGTCAAAGTTGTACTCTAGTGTTGTCAATCTGGGGAGGGGCGGGGGTAGGCGTCACATAGCGATGCTCATACTGAAAAAGCTCGCCTCCTGGTGCTTGAAATTGCCTGCTAGCAAAGGAATAAAAATTTTATTTCATCAACAACTGTGCCGATAGTGAGGAGGAAGATATTATTTTAAACTGCAGGATCACCCCCAGCAGGCTATGTGCCTGGTTTAATAGGGGTGATCTGGTGACAGAGCTGCTTTAAGGAGTGCATAACAGCTCCATTTTAGGTTCTCATGAACGGTTTGTGATACGATTTGTAGATACTTTGATACTTGCTCAGTATCAGTGTGGTTCTTCTGTGCACGTTAAACTAACAGCTTGTAATTTGGAGCATGAATGGGGCCGTATGAATGGGGCCGTATCTATCCGCAAAAATGCGGGAATAGATGCGGCCCCTTTCACCTCTATGAAGCATTCACGGACAAGTATAGGCATTTTCAATGGGGCCACCCAGCATGTGTTCCGAGCACTGCGGAACACACGCCGGGCGGCCCCTGTATATTTGCTGGTCCGCAATAATGCGGACCCGCAAATATACGGTTGTGTGAATGGGGCCTAAGGCTCCAGTTGAGAGCCCTCTGCAACATGTGTTTGTACTTTGCTCATTTCTACTTTGCACCTTTTGTGCCCAAATGCAACCATAAATAAAGTTACGTCTCTGCTATGATGAATTTTTGCAGGTGTCACAACAGTCCTTACCATGACAACACTTATGATGGGCGCCAGGACCTCTCTGCCTAATGCAAACTGCTTTATAAAGGCGATAGATGTGTACCTTGGCATTTGCTTCAGTTTTATATTTGGAGCCCTTCTGGAATATGCAATCGCACACTTTTGCACCCTTCATCGACTAGACCAAAAGAACATCATAAAGGTAAGTACTCAGTATACAAACTCTAAGAGATACATCCATTCCTGTGCTTCCTTCATCAGTATGATGCGAGGGCCTTGTTCATACCTATTTACTTTATACCAGTGGTCTCCAACCTGTAGTTCTCCAACTGTTTTGAAACCATTGACTGTCCACCCATGCCGGTAATTGATGTTTCACAAAACAACAGCTGGAGAACTATAGGCTGGAGACCCCCACTCTACACCTTAACTTACTCTAGAGCGGTGGTCCACAACCTGTAGCTCTGTCTTTACCTGTTGGTGCGGGTTGTCAGATGTGCTGGGATATGAGGTTTCACAACAGCTTGAGAGCCACAGGTTGTTGACCACTGCTGTACACACTTGCATACTGTGGAGCAGTGGCCCCCAACCTGTGGCTCTGTTGTTGCAGGTTGCCAGAACATGCTAAACGTTGTTGTTTTACAGCAGCTGTATGAGTGGCACCCGAGAATGAGGTTACTGCAAAAGGGTAAAATGTTAAAGGAGTCCTTTCATCTCATTGTTACTAAGGCGAGATGAGACAGAGACCTGACAACCAGCCAGTCGGGTACATGCTGGCGCTCGCTGTTATAGTAGCTCCCATTGCAGTTCAATGAAGCTACGGAAACAGCGTAGCAGAGCCAGATATGCTGTTTCCTCCTTGAGGATATGTGGCGTTTCAGCTGAATCTTAGTCCAGCGTCAAGTACACCCAGCATACCCCCCACTAAAGCTTTGGCTCTTGCAGCTCTCGTTTCTTGTAGGCACAGTCCCTGGATAGATTTATAGGCAGAATAAAATCCCATCTGTTCATCAGTGTGAAGTGCAATTAAGGGCGTTATAGAACCTCGGTACACTTTTATCAAAGTAATTAATAGGTGCAGTTTTCATGACGTAAAAGTCAGGGTTTTAAAGGGAACCTGTCACCATGAAACATGCTGCCTGCAATGCAATCTACAGGCAGCATGCTATAGAGGAGGAGGAGCTGAGCAGATGGATATATACCGTTATATGGGAAATAATCCAGTAAAACTTGTAATTTATTCATTGAAATTCCTTCTCTTTCTATACTTAGGAATCATGTGGGCAGTCCTATCAGTGATTGGACTGCCCACATGACTCCTAAGTATAGAAAAAGTGGAGATTTAAATTAATTAATTACAAGTTTTCCTGAATGTTTTCCCATAAAATTATATATCAGTCTGCTCAGCTCCTCCTGCTCTATAACATGCTGCCTACAGATTGTGCTGCATTTACAGTACATGGTTATAGGCTTCATCTAAGGAACAATTTGGGTAAATCCGATAAGCCATGTCATGCCAAGTACAGGCTCTGAGGGGGAGGTGCATAGCACAAGCATTTAAGATGCTCCAAAAAGACAATCCCTGTGTCATATACCGCCCCCACAGACCCTGCACTATGTACACAGCATCAGTGTTGTCTGGTGTGCTGCTTTAACTACTGAGTCAGAAACTTTTTCTTAGACAGAAAATTTTTCTTAGAGGACCTATCAGCTCCCTGGTCATGTTGTTTTAGTAAATCTTTGTATTCCCATTATAATATTGTATACCTTTATGTTGTGCTGTTCCTCCTTAAAATTTATGAATGTTACCTTTCCTCTTTTGTTAAATTGGTGGGACCATACTGATTGGACAGTGGCAGACTATTTAGGGATCCCCCCTCCAAATGGTAACACCCAGTTGTCAGTTAAAGGGGTATTCCCATCTCACAAATGTATTTTGTATAGTTAGATATAGCCATACCAATATTATTACTAATAGTATGTATTTATACAAAATGTACCGTTTAGAAGATTTTCCTATTTGTATATCCATTGTCCCACACACATCAGTCAGTCCGTTGCCCCTGGTTACGACCACCACGGCCATATAGTAGTGGTGGCCGGCTTGCTGTTGTTCAAACCCGCTCTGAGGTAACTGCTGTATTGTGAACGCACATTGCATGAGCATGCGGAGACACATCTTAGGGTTGTAGCTTTTTTGTCTTCCAAAACGCAGAGAAACAAATCTTGTTCCAAGATCAATTAATCTAAATGGAGCAGGATCCGTTTATAAAGTCTGCATTTTGGACGGATCCTGACCATTGCGTTTTGGACTGGTAGCGTCCAAAATGCAGATGAGAAAGTACCCTAAGATGTGTCTCCGCATGTTCATGTAATTTGCGTTCACAATACAGCAGTTACCTCAGAGCGGGTTTGAACAAGAATAAGCCGGCCACCACTACTACATGATCATGGTGGCTGTAACTAGGGGCAACGGCCTTACTGATGTGTGTGGGACAATGGATATACAAATAGGCAAATCTTCTAAACGGTACATTTTATATAAATACATTCTATTAGTAATAATACTGGTATGGCTATATCTAACTATACAAACTACATTTGTGAGATGGGAATACCCCTTTAAGTCATATGTTTCTAGGATGAATAAAAAAGGAACAACACAATGCACAGTTTTAAGAAAAGATTCTCCAGAACTATGAAATAATGGGTGTGAGGCAGTGACAGGCCTCATATTTGAGGGAAGGTATGTGTCTCCTAGAATGGTGCAGGAAACCTATTTGAGGAGATGCATACCACGTTTTGCTGTGTTTCTGGGACGTGTCACTAAGGTGCCCGGCCTTGGTGGAGTAAAAACCAGTAGCTAGTGTGTCCACTAGAATAGATGGTGAATGCTGTTGTTACTTAGCATAGCTGTTTTCAGCTAATCCAGGCCTTGCTTAATTGGGAATAAGCTTTGTGGGTGCTTATACCCCACAATCCACTCCGGGTTTCACATGTGGCCCATGTCCACGGTTCTGATTTAAAAGTTAGCTGCAGTCCTCAGTGTGGGGAAAGTCTGGGGAGAGATAGGCCCCAGAGAACAGACCTGAGTGATTCAACGCTGGGCTGCTGGAAGCCGGATCTATCCCCTTGTGTGAACAGGGACTTAGAGGTGAGATAGAGACCTATATGTTAGTTAGAGCCCAGACGGGCAGGTGTTTATTTTGTATTTATGCTTTCTGGTGTTGGTGCCTCACCCAGTGATGTGATAACTGAAAAAGATCATCTGTACTGCCTAAAGTGACACAATAAAGTGGTGTTTGGGTTTGGAAACCCCTTGTTTGATGAAGAGCCTGTCATTGCCGACCCCTGTGAGAGAGCGATCCCTTACATGGGGAATACAGGTTTTCACTAAAACAGGCATGTGAAGAGAGGTGACTGGACCTTTTTAAAAGCGTTGTCCAGCTTTGAAATGCTTTTGGGCATTCCCCTTCCACTGGATGTAAGAAGGGAAGTATACTTATCTTCTCCCCGCTGCTCAGTTATGCCTCTGGTTCTGTCATGGGGAACATGTCACCATCATGGCCAGACATTGGCAACAGTGGCACGTGAGACCCCTGTCCATTTCAGAAATTGACAAGTAGGGACCAAATCATCCGGAACTGAGCGGCAGGGAGCAGATAAGGCTACTTTCACACTTGCGTTGTTAATTCTGGCATTGAGATCCGGCAGAGGATACATTTTGATTTTGCACATCAGGATGCATCCGTTCCGTTAGGATGCGGTTGTGTGAAATCAAAACAAAAAAAAAATGTATCCGTCACTACATACATTGAAAGTCAATGGTTTTTTTTAGTCTCCTAAAAAAACGGATCCGTCACCATTGACTTACATTGTTTTCAGTGACGGATCCGTTTTTTTCCATGTTTATGCCCGGACACAAAACCGCAGCTTGCAACTGATCACAAAACAGAATGCTGCCGGAACGGAAGACATCCTGATGCATCCGGAACAGATCTCTTTCCATTCAGAATGCATAAGGACAAAACGGAAACGTTTTTTTCCGGTACTGCCGTATCTGAATACCAGAAAGCAATGCAAACGCAAGTGTGAAAGTAGCCCCCACAGGGTGACAACAAATGGCAGAAATTCTTTCCCATCAATCTGCTATCGAGCTGTCTTTTCTGTCTAAGTTTCCACCCCGCTGCCCATTCGGTTACTTTTATGCTTCATTCCCTTGCAGTAGGCGTTATAAGCTTAATTAATCCAGCCAGGAACAAGTGTAAAGATCAACATCTTACCGGGAGTCTTTAAAATATAATTGCTCATTTGCTGCCTCTCGATAAAGTAACTGCACAGTGCGAACCACGATGGGCAGCGTACTCACCCTCGTCAGACTGTGTGATGTTCTTTATTGTCTAATTCCTTAGATGTTCCTTATTCCTATTGCATGCTGAAATCTCTGTGCTTTATCACGACCTTTCCTTTCTCTGGAATGTAAAAACTTCTTGCAAGGACATATTTTTTACAGTTATTACTTTTGTTAAAAAAAAATACAGTAAATCAATAATAAAAAATTCAATTATCTGATAACGAGACAATTAAAAAGTTCTCGTAGTATTTCTAATATCGTTACACTAATGGATGTATGTAGAATGAACTGGAATAATACCATTTCTGTGAATAGATGAATGAGGCATCATTAGGCTCTGTTCACACTACTGCATTCAATTCTGTTGGTTTTCAGTTGTTTTTTTGATGGTGTAAATAGATCAATAAACCTATGAGAAGTCAATGCCTTAAAGGGGTTGTCCGGGTTCAGAGCTGAACCCGGACATATCCTCATTTTTACTCAGGCACACTGACATGAGCAACAGGCTAGGGCTGATGAATGAGCGTTTCACTCGTTCAACAGGTGATTGACAACATGAGCAACAGATGCTCTCACTAGCTCTGTACTGTATCACGCAGGGCAAGGGATGTTTGTTTATATTTTTAACGCTGCTAGGTGGAGGCTTCCGCCTAGCAGTGTTCCTGGCGACGTCACCGGGACTGATGGGCGGGCTTTTATTTCTGCACTAGCCTGTTGTACAGACTAGGGCAGCGCTAACGTCCGCCCATTAGTGCCGGTGATGTCGCCAGGAACACTGCTAGGCGGAAGCCTCCACCGGCTTACTGCTAGGCAGAAGCCTCCACCTACCGTTATCCATCAAGAGCCCGGTACGTCACCGGATCTCCGAAAAAAGCCTTTGCCCTGCACGATTCAGCACAGGGCAAAGGAGGTCATTGAACTAAGAGATTTCTAGAAACATAAATGTAAGAAATTGAAGATGGGTGTATTTGGTGTCCAGACATTAGTAGTACTACTACTATTCCTACTGCTAGTAATAATAATACTAATAATAGTAGTAACAATACTAATTATGTTTTATATATCCATTTTACCCAAAGGATCCTGAAGAAGAAGACATTGACATGAATGGGACCATTAATGCAGTTTCCAGTGGGGAAAACAGTCGAACCAAAACAGACACCAGTAAAAATGAGAAGAGCCGAGGTGCTCGCATTCTCTCGTCATCCGTGAAGAGAATCCAATGTATTTTGTATTGCTTCCAGGTTAAGAATCCACATCACATCGATAACTACTCTAGACTTTCTTTTCCGTTGTGCTTTATTGTAGTTAATGTTTTTTACTGGGTGTATTATTTGTATTTTTGAAACAATTATGCTAAAGAATATACAAAAGTACCTCCAAAAGCCAAAAAAAACACACTCATATAGTAATATTCTTTTGTAAAATAAATGCAAGAAATTATAATTATTGCTGTTATTTAGGGAAACTTTTTGCAAATAAGTGCAATAATATTTATATTGGTGACGCATGAACTAGGGTTTTTTTCCTATTTCAAGTGATCACACTTTTCTAAGCTATGGCATCACTTTCTGATAGGCCGTGCTTCTTGCACAGGGAGGCTCCAGCCCAATTCACTTGTGGATGCTCATGGTCACAATGTACAGGGTAAAACTGGGAAGGGACTGTAGTTGTAAACCAGAACTGTGGCCCCTTCATTCTCCAGACCACCAGGGGTCTAGCAGCCGGGATCACACCAATTAGTAAGTGAGGGTATGTACTACCAATGTGCCATCGCTTTCTAAAAAGGGACTTCTTTAACCCCCTAACTGTTTTGCCAGTGTTCAGCTCCAGCAGTGGGAAAAGTAGCTAATTGGAGGGGGGAGGGCTGCTTTAGATGCTGCTACCTCCTGAATGGTAGCAGCTAGACACATGCATCTGAGCTTGTTTGAAAGCTGGCATTCCAGGCTTTTATACAAGACCAAAATGACAGCTAAAGTTCAGGACAGAGGAAGATATCACTGATAGAAATCAGGATGCTGTGAATGCAGCTGAAAGTGAAAATAAAAACAGGTTTTACCTACGATTATTCCCAACTTGATTTCTAACACTGATTTATCCTCTGCTTGGACTTTAGCTGTCATTGTCTGGATTTCTATGAAAGCCTGGACTGTCAGCTTTCAAACAAGACTGGCTGCATGTTTCTAGCTGCTACTGTTCAGGAGATAGCAGCATCTAAAGCAGCCCTCCCCCTCCAGTTAGCTACTTTTCCCACTGCCACTGGACTCTGGCAAAACTGTTAGGTGGTTAATGGACACGTTTTGCCTGCACAGTGGAATAAGCCATTCAATAGGTAAAAAAATAGAACCGCATATGGCTGCTTCCTACAAGTGTGTGAATGGGGACAAAAAACAATAGGAAAAAAATGTTACAAACCTATACATACATGTATATATACTGTATATATTTGTATAAGATCTGGAGGTAAATAGCAGGTAACATAACAGTCACTTGCTGCTTATCTTTATAGTCACTGTATGTAATATCACAAAACTACCAGACTACATCAATCCCGCCAATGAGTTGGGGTATAAAGGTTTGGGACCAAGAGGTGAAGCGCTGAAATTATCATAACTTTTTTTTTAAATCAAGGTAATATCAAATTGACAAGAAATAATAGATGATGCCAGTAGTGTTGAGTGACTCGAAGTTCACAAATTTGACTTCGATCCGAATTCCAGAAACAATTTGATTTGCCGCAAAGCCAAATTTCCTGTTGTTTCGTGGTAACTAATCGATTTTCCCTGAAATGGTGGTAAAAATGTAAAAAATCATACTTACCTCATCCATTTGATTGCGAAGAAGCCGCCGCGGCCATCTTGATTGCTGTAACGTCACCATGCTGGCCGTGTGAGACTTCGCGCTGGATCTCCAAGCAAGATGGCCGCGGCAGCCTCTTCGTGCTCAAATGGATGAGGTAAGTATGATTTTAAATTTTTTAATTAGCAAACATTAAAATGCTGTAATATTGATCTCAGTTGCAGTGATGATCGTGGCATTTGAGGGGTTCAATAATGGGGGGGGCAGCGCAATTTACAAAGAAACTCACTTCGTGAATCGAATTTTAGAAAACTTTGCTCATCTCTAGATGCCAGCTAAGGGAAGGCATTGCCTCTCCTTAAGGAGATCAGCTGTGTCTGGAGACTTTGCAGTAATGTTCCATGGGAAAATAATATGCAAATGAGTTGCGCCTAGGCCATGTGATGGATGAATGTGATGTCACATGGCCTAGAGAAAGCTGCGAAAAGGCCTTGGCACTTGCAGTACTGCCGGTGACTTCTCAAACTGCTGATCAGTGAGGGTCGGACACCCGTTAATCAAATACTAAAGTTTTTTGAAAATCCCTTTAAGATGTACACTTTTATAATTAGATGTCAGAAGGAAACTTATTGGCACCTGACACCCTTAAAAGGCAAAGCGTTTCACATTGTAGTGCAAATTGTAATCCAAAATACTGAAGGAAAGTCATTGATAAATTCTCCTCATATTTTTACATCTCCTATTTAAATCAATAGAAGTGATGATAACCTCTGAATATGCTCCTATGAAATTAATGGTGAGGGTCCATCTAGCAGACCACCTCTAATTCGACACATCTGACAAGTCTGTGTTACATCTTAGAAAATAAACATGTACTTATGCGTAGAATCTGCCACAGATGTCTGACCGGCTGGATCCATTCATTGTCATTCCCACTGATTTCCTAGCACTGCAGCTATTTTATTATAGTCATTGGGGGTGGGGTGGGGGGGTTGCTATCAGACATTGGTGACATATCCTAGCGACACAACAGCAATGTCTATCTTGAGACAATCCCTTTAAATTACACTGGCATTGTACTTGGCTTTTGGATTTTATTTTTTTTTACTCCCACATGTCTGTGACAAAAAAAAATAAATAGGAAAAAAATACTGGAAAGTAACAATACTTTCAAAAATAGAAGTGTTAGTTCTGCTATGGGGCCCAGGGCAAGATTATCTCTTTGGGATTATCTCTTCTTCTACTGGAGGTGAAAACTTGGTCAGGACTCTACCTTCTAAAGGAACAACTTTTAGCAAATGAGGCAGTGGAAAAATGGCCCAAGGGTCATTGAAAGGGGTTTAGGCAGAAACCCTTCTCTCCTGTGTGGGGGCCTGGTTTGATCCTTGCTATAGGGCCCTTACTTCTCTATGTACGCCACAGCTCAGAGCCTTCTGTCTCTTCATATAATCCCAGACAGACTCAATGTTGAGATCAGGGCTCTGTTAGGGCCATATCATCACCTCCAGGACTCCTTGTTCTTCTTCACACTGAAGATAGTTCCTAATCACATTGGCTGTATGTTTAGGGTCATTATCCTGCTGCAGAATAAATTTGGAGCCAATTAAACACCTCCCTGGTGGTATTGCATATTGGATAAGTATCTGCCTCTATTTCTCAGCATTGAGGACATCATTTATCCTGACCAAATCCCCAACTTCATTTGCTGAAAACCTAGTGTAGCAGATGAAATAGGAAATGAGGAAAGCACAATGCCCAGATTCCTGACAAATTAATTTTTTTTTTGTTATTAAGCTGAATAAATTTTAATTAAATAAATTGTAATAAAAAAAGTTGCTGTTGGCCTCACCTAGTGAACTTCTGTGTCAGAAAAAAATGGAACAGGTGCTTCAGAAATACGGCACTCATTGTATTCTCAATGTATTTACAAAAGACAACTGGCATAAATACCCTGATAAATTCTCCAGCTTCACTTCACATATCACAAAGCTGTCTGTCTGAAGCTACCACTAGGGGGAGCTCAGTGCACAGGAGTTCAGACAAAGTTAAGTGCAATGGAAGATATAATAATGTCTATGCACTCAGCTCCCCCTAGTGGCAGCTGCATGAAAATGCAGTGTTTTCACCTCTGAATGGAAGAAGGAGAGGAGATCAGTGCCTGCCCTGATCTGCCTTTATTGAAGCTACCCCACTGATCTTTCCATATTCTGTACTATATTATCCATATTATAATTTCATACAACTGTATTTTGGGATGCAGTGTAGTAATGATGTATCTATATTTATTTATATTTATTTATTTATATCTATTTAGCCGATATTGCACTGTCTAGATTTTTTATTTTTTTTATTTTAAATTGTCAATTATACTAAGAGTATGTATTAATCATATTACATTTGGTATTATTCAGTATATCAGACAGGCATAATGTTCTGATTTAGAGGGAACAGTGCAAGACACATGGTACAGTGTGACTGTCTTATAGATGTAGCAAATATTAACTTGAAACTTCGTCACATGCACAGTGCAGCAAACATGAACTTTTTCAAAGCTTTTGTTGCACTGTCATTTTAAAGTTTGCAGCATCTGTGTATTTACCAGAGTTTGTGTCACGTTAACGTTTGACACATCTGTTTATTGTCTCTCAAAGGGAATATACTGTATACTGTTCAGACCTTCTTTTTAAATTGCGATAATGCATCTAAAATAAAATAAATGAATAAATAATGTCTTTATTTAACATTTCCTACAATTTGTGTCTACGGCTCCTGTGCACACTTATGTGTCTCTATAGTTATAGACTATAACCAAGGCTTTGTAGTTTGATATACTTGATGGGGCATCACAAAACACATAACAAGGGTGCATCACAACCACCACTATGAACACTGTCAGACCCAACTAGTATATCACTTTTAATCAATATAAATAAGGGTACATGGGAGGCTCTGTATTATCATGCTGTCAAAAAGAGGATACATCTATACATAAATTCCTGGATATTGTGGCAGAGATCTCTATAACACCATACCTCCCAAATGTCCCGGATGCAGTGGAACAGTCCTGGATTTTAGGTGCTGCCCTGGGAGGTTTGTGTATATCCTGATATGTGTTCTTAAAGGGGCTGTCCAGTTTCCTGTATTGATGGCCTATCCTCAGGATAGGCCATCAATATCAGATCAGTGGCGGTCCGACTCCCAACAACCCCAGCTGATCAGCTGTTTGCCTGCTCACTGTCGGCATAGTTTGCTTGAAATGAATGGGACGGAGGAACTGTAATTACATCTGCCCACCATTGTGATGTCTACAGCAAGCAGGTAAACTGTGAAGAGAACGCAATGTTCGCAGGGGCGTTGCGTTCTCTTCTGAGAGCTGATAGAGGAGGGTGCCTGGATAGGTCATCTATATAGGAAAGCGGACAACCCATTTATGTTGTTACTTGGTACACTGACTTGCAAGACCCTCTGCAGCGAAAGCAGTATGGGCGCATACTCACCCTCTGCAGCCCATCCACTTCATGTATTATGGTCCCCTTGCCAATGAGAACTGACAGCAGATTTCTTTCTTATATAACCCTGCTATACCCAGTAGCTTGACTGCTCCCATCGTCGTTGGGTCTCTTCCGTCTGGCGGATGTTGTTGATGCTTCTACTTTGACACTTAAATCATTTTCACAATTGCAGGAACATGCCAACCTCCCGCAGTTAGAATGCTTTCACTACTTGCAGATCCGCCACTACATTCACACTATTTTTGGGACACTTCAAGTTTCGATCCCATCCCAGTTTGAGCGCCTATGTCGTTTGGGTACTAATACGAAGGGATTGATCTCTATAATCTATCATCTTATCTCTGCTCCAAAAGAAGGTACTCCCCCTCATCATAAATACATGGACAAATGGTCCACCGACATTGGATCACCCCTTTCTCAGTCTGATTGGCGGATCATTTGGAGTAGAACCGCCAAATCCTCTATTTGCACTACCTACAAAGAAACCCAATATAAACTACTCATGCATTGGTATCACACCCCAGCCTTTCTGCACTCTTTGAACCCTACCATCCCGCCTACTTGTTGGCGGTGTGAGAGGGACACAGGCACCCTGTTCCATATCTTTTGGACATGCCCTATGATTGTACCATTTTCGGAAAGGGTTGGAGACACTGTTCAGTCATTCCTTTCGATACCAGTTGAACTAGACCCAAAAACTTTCTTACTCAATCTTCCACCCCCGAGACTGAATAAACACTCTTCCAGGCTGTTCCTGCTTCTCTGTACGGCAGCTAAGTCTTTGACATCTTCCCTCAACAACACTGTGGATCAGTTTAATGCGATTTGGCTACCATGGGATGCACACCCTTCTTTTTCTTAGCTGTATCGCTTTCTTTCCCCACTCTCTCGTCCTCCCTTCCCCAACCTTCCCCCTATGTCTGTCTTTGTCGTGTTTTTTGTCTTACATCAGTGTCTGGTCCTTTCAACCAAGGAGTATGATATTGTAATTACTCCCAACTACATATCTTGCTTGATTGACACTTTACAGAATGTTATACTTGCTTCATATATATGTGTTTCCTTCTATGTTTACTTGTATTGTAATGGAAAAACAGTGTACTTTTAGTACCAATAAAACATCCAGTTTAAAAAAAAGAACTGACAGCAGGTATCACTCCATTGCATCAACACTGGGCTTGAACCTTGCAACCAGAGAATTCTTCAGTGGGATTTGTCATTAGGAACTCTGCAGAAATGACCTTCTGGACTCTAGACAAGAGGAGGGATTGATTCATACACAAATGAGACAAACACAAGAATGCCTGCTTATGTCTATGATGTGACCTACTCTCTCCACTCCTTACCTGCCACCTTGACTTGGCACTTCCCATAGATAATATTTAAAACAAGCCCTGCCCTGTCTGAGAAGTAATACTTTCCTGTGAAACTATTCCTTTTCCCATCATGGCCAAGTTCACTTATGGCAGAATAGATGCTGATTTTACCTGCATAGTCACACAGGTAAACATTAGGAAAACATACATGCCAGAGTCACCCTAGGTGGCAATAGATTACTGTCACTCCATATTACAAATATAGTATGTCATTGATATAGTGCCACCAAACTAAGCAGTGTTTGATGAACACCAACTGGAATAAATATGACAATGTTCAAGCTAATTCATGCATTTGCATATGTAGGGGAGATGTTGCTCCCCATCGCGGTTCCCCAAATCCTACAAAAAGTATTTCTTCCTTACAACACCATCAAGCAATTAAATAAGAAATCGTATTTCCTTTTTAGTATGGGTAGGGCCAATTTGTAATTAAAGGGGTTGTACCACAAAAATATTCTGCAGTTTTCAAACCAGCACCTGGATCTGAATACTTTTGTAATTGCATGTAATTAAACATTTAGTATAATCAGTGAGTTATTCAATAAAATGTATGTGTATAGTACTACCTCCTCTTAGTTTTTTTCTTATTTCTTTGACCTGCTTATTGAGATGGCCGCACATGCTCAGTTTCATCCTTCAACTGCCTCTTGAGCTGTGATAGGGGGAGGGCTCCAGCAGAAAAGACACCCCCCTGAACTATAGCAGAAAGGACACTCCCCCTGAGCTGTCAGCTTGCTATAAATCTAGCTATAAAGAAGAACAATGAATGGGGAGATCTCTGGATCCATGTGAGGTACAGGGCTGGTTCTAGCTTTGTTAGAAAGAGCTTGTCCTGTACTATATGATGTCAGATTTTCATACAATGATCATGGGATAACCCCTTTAATATAATACCTGTAGATCCCTATCCAAAAAACTCCATGCTAGCCACTATTGGACTCACTGGTGATAAATAAAGTATCCGTCATGTAGAACATCATATGAAAGACTGTACAGAAATATGACTCCAAAATGGTAGCACACGGACCAAGACAAGTGAAGTTCATATTTACATAGTCCTTACATTTTGTACCAATTTTACTTAGGCTCATGTGCATAAGATCCTCAATCAGGTGCTGTTACACTTCCGCTTGACCCATTCTTGACACTATTGGGTCTTTTTGTTAATTCAAATTGCAAGCCCAAAATATTTTTAAATGTGTTTTACACAAAATCACATCCCTAACGAGGTGCACATTTTTAAATGCAGACGGAATGAACAGATCTGAACTTTTCATACTTCTACTCATATCAGTGATAAATTCCAGACAGTTTTACTGCCCATTTTTAGAATAAAAATATGAGAAAATCTTAAAATGTGTTCTTGTCTCTTCTTGTTAAATGAAATTGCTGACAGCCTGTAAGCTTGGAAAAGGTGCTTCAAGAACCTTTGCTATCTGTCAAAGCTAAACTTTTTTCTCACCCGCTGAGCCAGGGTCAGATGCAGACAATATGCTTCACACTGAAGGCTAGATTGATACCACTGATCTGTATGATCTTCATATACTGACAATATGCCTTCAGCAAACTCAATTACATATTTTACATGAGGAACTTTACCTCGAGTAAACTTGTACAATTCAATCACCATTATATGATTCTATATAGCTTTATCTAATCCAAAAATAGGGTTGAACTGGCGAGGGTACATACTTCAGAGAATCCTCTAGTAGGCTCAGGCTTACGTATAATAAAGGGTCCCAAAAGCCTGCAGAAGAGGATCTCATTAGATTTTAGAACCAGTCACTTTTCACTAGGGTCTACAGTATTTCTTATGGGTCGATTTAATAAATAACCCTATAAAACCTATAGACAATATGTCCTGTGATAACAAATAATAGAATAAACTATGATAAATTAATTCTTCAGCTGGACGCAAGGAAACCCAGTCCTACACTACTACCATACCACCGAAGCCAATATCCTGATCCACAGTTTGGCTCATATCACGTGTTGGAGGGAGATAGTAAGGCAAGATAGCAAGATAGTATTGACAAGTGATCCTTGCTGTCAAGGTTGTAGATCAGTGGTCCCCAACCTTTTTTGCACCGAGGCTCGGTTTCTTGGTAGACCATTTCCCCAGGGCCCGGGGGGGTTGGGGGTGGGGTGGGGGGCGCTAACTGATTCACGCAAGGTGCTTATTAATATATATAAATATATTAAAATATATTATAAGATGCCCCTTTACAGAGACCCCCATATAAAATACCTCTTCTTTGAGGCCACAGTAGATGCCCCCAACAATGTGCCAGTGAAAAGTGCCTCCATAGATGCCCCCACAGTGCCCTCAATAATGTACCAATAAGAAGTGCCCCCATAGATGCCGCCCAATATACCAATAAGAAGTGCCCCCATAGATGCCCCCCAATAATATACCAATAAGTGCCCCCATAGATGCCCCCACAGTGTCCCCCAATAATGTACCAGTTAGAAGTGCCCCCATAGATGCCCCCAGTAATATATCAATAAGAAGAACCCCCATAGATGCCCCCAATAATATGCCAATAAGAAGGGCCCCCAATAATATTCCAATAAGAAGGGCCCCCTTAGATGCCCCCAATAATATTCCAATAAGAAGGACCCCCATAGATGCCCCCAATAATATTCCAATAAGAAGGGCCCCATATACGCCCTCCAAAAATATGGTAATAAAATGTGTCCCCCATAAATACCCCCTCAATAATATAAGAAGTGCCCCCACAGTGCCAGTAAGAAGTTCAGTATTGTCCAATTAAAAAATAAAACAAAATACTTACCTCCATGGTGCTGGTAGCAATGCGATGCAGGCCTCCTCCGGCCTGTGTCCTGCTCTGTACGGCTCAGGCGGCGCGATGATGTCATCCTGAGGACGGCGATACAGATGACTATGGAGTTGAGCTCTTCTACAATGGAAGTGCTCATCTCCTTGTCCCCTGCCACCGCGGCCCGGCAGACATCGATTCAGGGACCGGTCCTGGGCCGCGTCCCGGTGGTTGGGTACCCCTGTTGTAGATGACTGTGACATAACAAGGAGAAAGTCATCACATCACACAGGTACAGGGCAGAGAAGCTCAAGGATCACATGTAGATTGAGATCTATGAAAAGATACCTAATAGTAATAACTAACAATACCCACATACAAAATCTTCAAATATTGCATTATTCGCACTGACCACTAGAGGAGTGACAGTTGGCTGATACTGTTTTCTGTAGATCACTTGTCAGCTTTGCAGTGTAGATTGAGACAGAATGAGCACTGTCATCTTATTATCATTTGAGGTTGAGTGACAGCTCTATTGTTTTGCTGGAAACCTAGATAAAGCAGGATAGTAATTTTGTTATATGGTCGGCTTATGCTTACAGCCTTTCCCCTCTCCTGTACAGGCATGGGTGCTGATCCATTAACCTTCTCGCTCCTGCTCCAGTGGTCTGAACCTGCTGACTTTCCTCTGCTCCCTTGCAATGGGACCAGCCCTAGCAGGCCTCACTCTTCTGTCCATGAGGAACTTGTGCTCCTTCCAGCTCTTAAAGGGCCAGTGCACGCACATCTTAATTCACGCCAGCCACCTTTGGGTACTCAACTCAACGCACTTTCCCCTATGTGAGGGTGCTGTGGCAATAGGTTCCCTAACGTGCTAGTGTCTTATGAAAGTGTGCTGCCCATGTACTGACTTTATAATTGTTTACTGGATTCTGACCCTATGCTT
This sequence comes from Rhinella marina, assembly GCA_900303285.1. NCBI lineage: Eukaryota > Metazoa > Chordata > Amphibia > Anura > Bufonidae > Rhinella > Rhinella marina. The sequence continues at coordinate 611,067 of ONZH01004127.1, forward strand.
TCTGGCCTGACCTGTGCCTGACCTTTGTATTGACCATTCGCTGCCTGCCCTGACCGTAGATTCTTTATAATATTGATTTACCCTGTCTGCCCTGACCTCAGCCTTTCCCTGACTATGGTTTTGCCTAATCCCTCGGTGTGCCTTGACTCATGTGTGCCAGTTATGATTAACACAGAGACTACTCCAGGAGGTAGAAACCTGGCTGCTCCCCTGCAGCAAAGTCCAGATGCCTCTACAGGGATTAAAGGGTAAAAAAAGGGAATTATCAGGACCTTGCCCCTAAGAGTTGCCCAAAGCCAAATCTTTTGGTTGACACATAGTTCCACATTCACTGCTGTAACAGTTATACAGTATACAGTACATACAGATTGGGCTCTGTATGCAGCTGACCTGTCAGTCTCTCTGGTCTCTGTTAGAAGGAGCTGTACTTTATTTCTTCCTGAAGACTGTAATAATGTATATTTCTGTAAAGATATTTCTCTGTTAATTAACTCCTGTTCATTTCAGTTGCAATAAAGCACACATATCCTTCTGTACTATAAATACAGACAATACAGGAAGGTGGTGTGTCCTCAATATGGCAGCATCTAGGGAATACAGATATAAAAAACAATGACAATAGTACTGTAACTGAAGTCTAGTTACTGAGGCTAACATTACTTACATGAGACATTCCCTTTATTCTGGGACTTGCTTAAAGAGGACATCCTATATTTTTTACCCCCCCCCCTTTCTATAAACATGCTAACCATGCAAAAACAATCAACTTGCAATATACTTTGTGAGTCTATTTGTATTTTTGCTGACGTCCCAAATGTAGTTTTGTGCATTCCATTCACATCAGGAGTGAACAGGGGACTTTGAAAGCTAGTAGTCACCATGACTATGTTTGCCCACCACCCTGCACATGTGCAGAAGACACTGTACAGTGCAGTAGGCTTATTGAGTCTATGTGAAGCTGCAGGCCTATTAGACTGAAGTTAGAGGAGGGCCTTGAAGCATGCTCCTGGTATGTTTTACCAGGGAATTATGGTTTTCAGTGCCAGGTTGAAACTATAGGCACTACCTTTGGATTCAGGCAGTTTTTGGCAACAGTATTTGTCCAGCAGAAGAATCCAAGCATAAATGCTGGGGAGTGGCTGGATTCCTGTCGATTCGCAGAATAGTCAATAGGCTCTGGCAGTGAACAGCAGTATCAGCTAGGCCGGATCTGGAGAACTCCAGCAGGCTGTTCCTCAGCTGGATTGCTCTGCCGCATGTGTTAAACTAGCCTTAGGCGGCATGATCCTGTTAATATACCTATCAAGCTTTTTTTCTGTTCAGACTCTATACTTACTCTTTATTCTTTGAGACTTTAAATAGACTCGATTGATTTTTTTTCTACTTTATGCTATGCTATTATGTATTTTATCTCCGTCTATATTTATGAACATTACACATTTTCATTCTATGCACTATAGACCTTGTACCTTGGGTTTTGTTTCTTGCTTCTTATATCCACATTGCCTTGCAGTGTCTGAAAAATGTCCAAGTTTGTACCAAAAACATACAGTGTTATATCAGTGGCCTGCGGTGCTCCACTCACCCTTCTTTTCCTGGTCCAGCAGCCTAGATCCACCAGCCTTCCTCTGTTGCGGCGGACCTTGCCACTGGAGTCACCTGTTTGTGCTTCCTAGACGGCCACAGCTTGCTTCTCGCCCACAAGTCCGACTTCCAGCTCTTGAAGAACCAGTGTGCACCCTATTTCACACCAGCCAGTGGCTGGTCATCTTTAGGTACTTAAAGGCTGTGTACACCTTTGGAATCAATATTTTTTTATGATTGCATTTAACTTATTTTTGGCTAAAAATAATATTTTCAGTTGGGCTTTATTAAAAATATTAAACTGTTCAGTCACAAAGGGTTAACTGTTTGTCTAGCTGAGTGACTGGAACTTTCACTTTCACTTTGTTCCTGTCATCTAATTACCCTTATCTGTAAACTACTGAGAGGTCATAAACACTTATTTAAGCCACATTCTTATCGGTAAGGTAAGGATTGAGCTTTAATGAGTTTTTATAAGGTCAGAGAGAAGAGATAAGCTGTCCGTCTGCTCCTCAGATGACGAAATTGAGAAAAAATCCACAGGCAGCTAGTACAGCTTCTCAGCTCTGTACACAAAAAAAGAATTCCATATTGTTAATAAAGACCAATTGAAAAAGTGATTTTTAGGTCAAAATAAGTATAATGCAATAATAAAAAAAAATGCCCCCAAAGGTGTACATAGCCTTTGAAGTGATTATACTTTTATACTCCTTTGGATAGGTCATCAGCTGCTGAGTGGTGGAGGTCCAACTACAGGTGCTGATCAGCTGTTTGAGAAGGTAGTGGTGCTCGCAGTAATGCCATGGCCTTCTTGTTACTTTCCATAGGCCAGTGACGTCATGACCATAGGTCATGTGGCCTGGGCGCAGCTTCGCCCCATTCACTTCAATTGACTTGAGCTGCACCTAGGCCACATGACCTATAGTAATGATGTCACTGGCTGATCAGATGCTGATGACGTATCCAAAGGATAGATCATAAGTCTGAAGAGGCAGCTAACCCCTTTAAGGCACCCTCCTCCATGGGATGCTGCCTCAACAATACACTGCCTAGCTTGCTAGTGTCCTACGAAGGTGTGCTGTTTCTGTTGTCTGCCTGTGTACCGATTTTCTGCCCATTTACTGGATTCTAACCCTGTGCTTCCTGCCATGACCTGTGGCTGTTATCTGTATTGACCTTTTGCTGCCTGCCCTGACCTTGGACTGTTTATCAGATCGTACTCTGCCTGCCCTGACCGCAGTCTGTCCCTTACCACAGTTTTGTCTAATTTCTCGGTGCCCCGCATCGGTGTCTCTTGACCCCTGTAGGTCAGCTGTCAGTCACACAGAGACTATGCCAGGAGTTAGTGGCCTGGTGGTTCCCCTGAAGCAAAGTCTAGATCTCTGTACAGGGGTTAAAGGGTGAAAACCAGGAGACTACCAGAATAATGACCTTAGCAGTAGCCCAAATCCAATTTTTATCTAATTTACATGTCAAGTTTTCTTTTCTTATCAGAATATATAATAAATGGACTTTCTGTATTATATAAAGCCGAGCTGAAATAATACAATTGGCTTTTTTCACTTCCCGCAATATTGAGTGTGTGCCTAAACCCATAATACGTCAGATAACATTTAAAATCCATATTTTTCCCTTGAACTCTATTTTTTTTTTTTTTGGTTTGCTTAATACGTTGACCGGCCCTCTGAAATCATCCAGCTGTAATTTCCTCTTTTACGCTTCAATAAAATAAAACCTTCCTATTAGCCTATGGGAGGAAATGTTTGGATCAAAGACATTATGCTGAAAGGTTAATATGTCAGGGACAAGCATATGCATCGCTGTCAAGACTTCTTCTGGAAGCCAGGGGGCGCTCAAGATTTGTAGAATACAGAGCCAACCGTAGATTCCTGCAAAGTCTATAAAGAACAATGGTAAAATGCTGCCGACTTTAAATCATCTCTGTCCAAGAGAACAGAAAATGTGCAACCTCCTGAGTGCAGTATCAGTGGACGTCCAGTAGAGGGAGCACATGCACAGTCAATGAGGGCTTATTTACTGGAATCAAAGCCCATGAATCAACTCTGCGGCTCTGGATATAACCACGTATTGAAAGATAAAAATTCCTATTCTTCATGTATCGATGAGCAGCATTTTAATAGACTCTTGCATCTGCTGTAATTAAACTATAAGGATGTGTTCTGTCATTCTGTCAGGGAGAGACTGAGATTGATAGGAAAAGAATTATGTAGGAGGGATGACAGACATGAATTATATGTCAATAGGGCATGTCACATTGGTGGGGGAAAGGGCGTCTAGTGGAGGACCCCTGTGTAATAACACTATACAGCTCATTTCCTTAGAGTGAGGTGCTTGTCATAGTCCATCACTTACCTTAAAGAGGACCTGCCACTTTTGTTCACATGTCTGTTTTAGTGAATACTTATACAGAATTTCCCATTAAAGGGGTTGTCCCATCTCGGCTTTTCATGTCCAGACTTGAAGGTATCTGCAACTGCTTGGATTGTTAAAGGGGTTTTCCGAGATTTAACTACTAGGTTATCAGTATCTGATCGGTGGGGGTCCGACATCCTGGACCCCCGCCGAGCAGCTGCTTGAGAAGGTACCGGAGCTCCTGTGAGTGCCGGTACCTTCTCGCAGCTTACCAAGCACAGCGCCGTACAATGTACAGCGGCTGTGCTTGGTATTGTTCAGCCCCTCAGCTGCTCCTAGGCCAAGTGACCGATGAACGTGATGTCACTGGCCTAGGAAAAGCTAAGAGAAGACGGCGGCGCTCACGGGAGTGCCGGTGCCTTCTCAAACAGGTGATTGGCGGGGATCCCGGGTGTCCTCAGGATAGGTCATCAGTAGTTAAATCCCGGAAAACCCCTTTAATAGTTTGCATAGTTATGTATTGTATTTTTATATGTTTTGCTGTATCTACCAGTTAAGGATGTGGATGGTTATGGTTGGCAAGGAACAGAGCTAACCACCCTGTTCCTTCCCTCTTGGTAGGGGTGGGCTGGTGCTGCTTCCTGCCAGGAGGGGTATTTCCTGTTGAGACAAAGAGAGGAGAGGAAGCACACATCTGAGCTCCAGAGAGAATAACTTAAAGGGGTTGTCCGCTTTTTTCTATTGATGACCTATCCTGAGGTAGGGTTCCGACTCCTGGCACCCCCACCAATCAGTTGTTTGAAGAGGAAGCAGCTCTCGTATCAGCACTGCCTTCTCTTCACTGTTTACCTGCTCTCAGCATGGCGTCGCTATTTACTTCTATGGGACTGATCCTGTTTGTGCAAGTGGATGGGGCTACGCAGGTAAACGGAGAAGGCAGCTCTTTCTCCTCAAACAGCTGATCGATGTGGGTGCCTGGAATCGCCCCCGAGGATAGGTCAATAGAAAAAAGTAGACAACCCCTTTAAGGCATCCTCAAGCAGATACTTCAGAGGAAATCAGACAACAGAGTGAACAGCTAAGGCCTGTTTCACATCTGTGTTAAAACAGATCCGGCAGGGTCTTCCTGCTGGGAATAGTCTGCTGGATCCGTGAATACTGGGTGCTACCATGTGCTGCTGAGATACCATTTGGCTCCATTCACTATAATGGGAACCAGCAGAGATTTGGCCGCTACCCGGTAAATATACAGAGAGGCGGCTGGATGAAAACTACTGCGGTATTTGTCCGGCCACTTCTTAGCATATTTGCCGGGTTGCCGCCTGGATCTCCACTGGTCCCCATTATAGTGAATGGGGCTGGATGGTAACTCGGAGGTGTGCAGTAGTGCCGGAACAGCCTGCTGGATCTGCTTAACGCAAATGTGAAACAAGCCTTAGACCAACATTAAAGACACTGCTGTGATGTGTGGGACTACACCTAAGATACCCATCACCTAGACCAGCGATGCTCAACCTGTGGCCCTCCAACTGTTGTAAAACTACAACTCCCATCATGCCCTGCTGTAGGCTAGTAGCTGTAGGCTGTTCAGGCATGCTGGAAGTTGTAGTTTTGCAACATCTGGAGGGCCGCAGGTTGGGCATGCTTGACCTAGACTACTACTAGGTCGGTGCAATATAAGCACTGAAATTGCAGCCATCCAACCTGCTTCCATATTTCTTACTGGTACGAGAGAATTGCCCTTGGAAATTGCTGCTAATGAATATACCTGAAGTTACTCTTTGAACAAAGTAAAAAGACTTTTCAAATAGATAAATGTGTAGTGGCTCACCAATTACAGCAATGGAAGAAGGTGCTCCAAACAAATGGCTTATACCCGTAGCCACACTGGTAAAATAGAAAATATTTGTAGAAAATGATGGGCACACTCTACATCTGGGGCACCATCCAAATTACTGGGGATAATGAACCAATCTGGTGGTTGTTGGTATATAGTTGTTCAAAAAGTTTGTATATGGTATATTTATATGCACATAAAGTATATATAAATACAATATAGAATATAATAGAGAATAACTCGTGTATATGTATATGGTATATATATATATACATACAAGATTTGACATTATTTTAGAACTTACATATTTATTAACTGAAAACCTACATATTAAATTAGAGTACTTAGGTATAAAATAGGTATAGGACTTACAATATAATAAAATATAAATGGAAATAAAAGTATACTTTGAAGTACTCGTATGGATCCTGTATTATGATACCAATACGTATTAAATTGGTAAAAAGAGATGTTTCATATTATAGTAAGACTAAAGAGGATAATAAAAAATGAAGAAGATGATAAAAAATGAAATTAGTAGTAAAAATAAAAATGAAAAAATGATAAAAATGGTAATAGCGGCAGTCAGATAAATAATATTGATGATAATCTTGGTATTTGAGTCTTCCTGTGGTAGGTACAAAAAAATGTATAAATATGAGTAAGCAGTACTAGTCTGTTTGTAATGTCCCTCAGGACGTGTACATTACCCGCTCTTGGTTTCTTATGATGCTGTTGACGGGCGTTTTCCTCCTCGCTGCTTCATCCATGAGAGAACGCTGATCTCCTCTCTGGCTATGGCGTTCATAGTGTTTGAGCGCTGGAAGTGTTTGTATGTCCGTGGGTGATGGAAGCGCTGAATTCCCGTTGGTGTCCTGTGTTAGGCAGGTGATAGGGAGCGCTGAATACTTGTGTTCTCAAGAGTTTTCCTTTGTAGAGTGAGGAAAATATCCGATAGATATTAAGAAATGTTGCCACGATCTTCCAGAAATGTTGTATATATATATAAAGGCAACGCTAATGTCCCATTCAGAATGAACCAGTTTAGTCCCTCAAAGATATGTTGGAATAATTATCCGTGCCAGACTGTGGGTCTCTTAAATCACCAAACGCGTTTCAGGGTCTTACTAAAAATGCCTCTTCCTCCTGAGTATACTTTTATTTCCATTTATATTTTATTATATTGTATTTCCTATACCTATTTTATACCTAAGTACTCTAATTTAATATGTAGGTTTTCAGTTAATAAATATGTAAGTTCTAAAATAATGTCAAATCTTGTATATATATATATATATATATATATATATACCATATACTACAAACATTTTTCACAGTGAAAGTAGTACACGAGTTATTCTCTATTATATTCTATATTGTATTTATATATACTTTATGTGCATATAAATATACCATATACAAACTTTTTGAACAACTATATACCAACAACCACCAGATTGGTTCATTATCCCCAGTAATTTGGATGGTGCCCCACATGTAGAGTGTGCCCATCATTTTCTACAAATATTTTCTATTTTACCAGTGTGGCTACGGGTATAAGCCATTTGTTTGGAGCACCTTCTTCCATTGCTTTTCAACATTCTCTCCTCATTCTTCAAAACTACATTTCCACTGCACTGATCCCCAGGGAGCAATGGCCTGAGGGAGTACACCATGACACAGCACTTCATCAGGACCACTACCACTCCCATCCTCTGCACTGGCTCCTCAGGGGCTTGCTGCACATGACCGGCATACGAGTAACTGCAGTAAGCACAGGCCAAGAGTGATAGAGTTTAGGAAACGACTGAGTGGCCAACTGCTCAGTTGCTTCCATAAGACTGTAAACCCATGGCCAACACTTAATGCGGTTATTCCCATCTCGGCCATAAGAGACCTTAATGGGACAACCCTTTTGAAAACTGATGCACCGTTCATAGAATTCTGTGTTCCCCACAGCAGTTTTACTTATAGCCCCGTAAGTGCTCAGTGTAAAGCATAAACAACAGTTACTGTACCTAGTCACTGGTGCTCCATTCCAACACCTAGGGTCCCATGCCCTAGGCTCCTATACCCATTCTCTGGCCTCAGGGGTGATGTGTCCCTAAGTTTCATGTGACCAGCAAGGCCAGTGATACTCTTAACAGTGACTGGATGATGTCAGGGCGTGTAGGAACACCCCACCCCACCAAATAGTAACAACCAATCAAGTTATTCAGAAATTTTTAGGAGGAAAAACAAACGGTAAGAATGATGGTAAGTATTTACTGTTTAAGGGTGCAGGGCCCTATCCTATATATAGGACCACTATGCAGCAGCTGCCCACATCTGGTATTGAGGTCACCCAAATTCTCTGTGTCTCCAAGCATTAAGAAATACCTATAACAATCCAGGCTATGGAAATAGACAAGGGGCTGACCCTCCAGTGAAGACAAGGGGCTACCTCTAATGAATAATGGAACATTGGGAGTTGGTAGACATGTAGATTGGGGGGAATGGGGGGGGGGTTAATGTTACCAACACTCCATTCAAAACATAATTTACAGTTTTTGGCTGTAGATTGGTGGGGGTTCAATTCCCAGTGCTCCTGATGATCAAATTCTTGAAGGGCCTCTTCATTGTATACCAAGCATGGTGCTTTACATTGTATGGTGACTGTGTTTGGTATTGTATCTCAATCCTGTTCGCTTGAATGGGACTGAGCTTCAGAAAGGTCATGTGACCAATGAACATGACGTCACAGGTCGAGAAAGAGGCTACTAATCTCTCCCAAGCACCACGGCACCTTCTAACAGCTGATCTGTTCGTGTAAAGGAAGTCAGACCCCCCGATCAGATATTGATGAACTATCTTGATGTTAGATCATCAATATTTCAGTCCTGGACAACCCCTTTAAATCTAAAAATAATAAAGTCAAGTTTTCACAGACGTTCCTTTCTATTATTGTTAGTCACCTTTGGTCATCTGAAATCACAAATACAGTCTTGCTCAACATACACATGATTTTTAAAGCTGTAGCAATTATTTACAAGGATGAGTCGCAAAAAATAGACAATTTATAAGCATGTGTTAGTGCATACGAGGACATAGACAGCAGGGCACACCAATACAAAAACTAGCTGATTATAGATAGCTTTTTCATGACTTTCTAGCAAATCCCTGCCTGGCCTGGTGTGCTGACCCCTACTGTAATGGTCAGGTTTGGAGAAGAGAGGCATTTGTTTCACCCTTCTTAGGCCAGGTATTGCAATCTCCGGAGGCTGAGAATTGTACACTAACAGCCTAGGATAGTGTTTCTTGGACACGTACAATGCCTCGGGTTCCTGATCATGGGTTGTCAACAAGAGTAGCAAAACCTGGCAATCACAGATTCGATGATGTTGAGATTCTGTGGGGGGCCATGTCATCACTTCCAGGACTCCTTGTTCTTTACGCTGAAGATAGTTCTTAACGACATTGGCTGTATGTTTGGGGTCATTGTCCTGCTGCAGAATAAATTTAGAAGGAATCAGATGCCTTCCTGATGGTATTGCATGATGTATAATTATCTGCCTGTATTCATGAGCATTAAGAACACCAAACATACAATGTCATTCAGAAGTATCTTCAGAGTAAAGAAGAACAAGAAGTCCTGGAAATGATGATATGGCCCCAACTGAGCCCTGATCTCAACATCATCAATTCTGTCTGGGATTACATGAAGAGACAGAAGAGTCTGAGCAAGCCTACATCCACAGAAGATATGTGGTTAGTTTTCCAAGATGTTTGGAACAACCTCCCTGTTGAGTTCCTTCAAAAACTGTGTACAAGTGTACCTAGAAGAATTGATGCTGTGTTGAAGGCAAAGGTTGGTCTCATCAAATACTGATTTGGTTTAGATTTTTCTTTTGTTGTCATGGATCAGCAAAAACACATCCGTTCTGATAATACAACCATCTGCATCTGTTCTGAACGGATCCAGTTGTATTATCTTTAAAATAGCCAAGATGGATCCGTCATGAACGCTATTGAATGTCAATGTGGGTCTGTTTTCTATTGTGTCAGATTGTGTCAGAGAAAACGGATCTGTCCCTATTGACTTGCATTGTGGGTAATGGATCCTTTTTGCTCCGCACCACATCGCAGATGCTTGCAGTGTTATTTTGTCCGCGATGGGGGCGCAACCAAACGGAGCAGAATGTATTCTGGTGCACTCCGTTTCGTTCAGTTTTGTCCCCATTGACAATGAATGGGGACAAAACGGAAGCATTTTCCCCCACTATTGAGATCCTATGACGGATCTCAATACCGGAAAGGGAAAACACTGGTGTGAAAGTAGCCTAAACCATTTGGACAGTACTGTATATCTGAAAACTATGAAAAACATGTCCTGTGTAATAAAAACAGCCTCAAGCAGCCACCAAAACATAATATATAAAAAAAAAATTCCTTCGTAAGCACAAATCTGACATTGAAATAACCAAATTCGTTTTGTCCCTCTGTAAATTTCCATGTACAAGGTAAGTCCATAAAAATCCAGTTAAGTAGATTGTTACCCCGTTAAAGGTTACATGCATATAGATGGATAATTCTCAATCTTCCCTGTGCCGCTCCGGTCTCCGTAATAATTGTAAATTTTATAGTTATAGTTTTTGTAGTTCTCTGCAAAATAATGAGGGTTTAACCTGCATTTGCAAATGCAATATGCTGAACGGAGCAGAAATCTAAAATCCATGCAAACCTATGCTGCCGCTTAGAGTGAAATGATAAAAGCACCGCGCCTGCTTGGAGGGCTGGAATCATACACCTAGGACCATGGAGAACTGAGACAAAAATCTAAGGATGTACAGGCAGCAGCTGATGTTCAATTCAATGTGTAGTCAATAGAGATTATGCTGTGATAATGCATCTCGCACAACGTAATAACTAGATAACCCCGATGTGGGCTGCAAGGGATTTTATTGCAATAATATGCTAATTTCTGCCTTTTTCTATTCAGTCCCTTTGGAGTTTCCATTTCGCTTGCAGATTTTGCATGCAGCACAATGCCCGGGGAAATGTGTATGTATGGCACAGCATTCCAAGAAGAGCCTGCATGCTATGTGAGCATTCACTGTAACGTACAGAGATTAGGAACGCTCCCTGTGATCACGCTTCCCTCTTAAAGAAGGTAAACAAATTAATTTCTATTACCAGAGGCTTATATTAGCACTGGAGCGAGAAGAAAAATGCATGATAATAAAATATTTCAGTACTGATAAAATGAGGCGACCCTACAAGCTGCGCCTTGGATCTGAAGCTCTTGCATTGTTATTGCTGCAAATTGTAAAGCATAGGGGTACAACAATATGGGGTGCATTTCTTGGTACCTGGGGGGTCCAATAACTGCCTGACACATATTAATATATAATACCCCAGAGTGGTATTACCATTCCTACACCCTGCTACTGTCTCTTATGGGCTAACCATAATGTCATCTGTGTATTTATTCCAGGTCCTCTTACATTGTACATTGATAATGTTGCTATGAAACTATTTTGTACATGTAGGCAGCAGAGAGATCTTTAGATAGAATGGAACATACCATTCAATTCCCCCTCTTCTGGGCAGAAGTGGGCTAGACCCATTTCCTAAAATCAAGGAAAATAATGCACTAAAACAATAGATGCAAACATAACATATGCACTAAGCCCTCACTCTAATAATAAAATCTGAGACTCTTGGCCAATATATTTTATTCAAAACACATCTGTGCCTACCTACCCATGCCAAGGTGATATCAGTCAGGCAGGTCCTTCACTAAACCTACCTATGGCGTATCGGCATCTATATTCAGGAGTGCAGACCCTGCACATATAGTGTGTTGCTCCTAGTTACCTCTTTGTGCATCCAGCAACCAATGAGAGGAGGAGCACACACAGCAATATGTACCACCTAATCAAGGTCACCTGTTAGATAGGAGGGGGAAAAGTGCACAAGAATGCTACTCCCAAAATAGAAGCCCATTCACACCGGAAGGTGCCACTCCTTCAAGACTAATCAAAAAAATCAGGGAAAAAGATACAAAACATCCTGCATTAAATATGCGGCTGTGCTTGGCTTCATTTATAAAATCACAGAAATAATGAACTAAAACAATATATGCAAACATAATATATAGACTAAGCCCTCACTCTAATAATAAAATCTGAGACTCTCAGCCAATATATTTGATCAAAACACATCTGTGCCCGCCTACCCCATTTCCTTCCAAGGGGAGGGCAGCAGGAAGTGTCTAATCAGTCTTAGCTAAGCTAGCGTTGGATGTAGATGCATGAAGAGGGAAGCAGCTCATAGAGCACCCTGACTCCTTAACGATTTACAGACAGAATATTGCAAGGGGGTCCACAGTCCTAAAGTCCAGGGACCAGACTAAAGCCTAGTTTAGCATAGCAGGGAGAGAAAGCAGAATATTTAAGTTTGCCTGCCAGTTTATGCCAAAACCTGCTGGAGCCAAGAGAAACTCCACTTCTTGTACGGATGTAAATTCATTCAAGTGTTTTCAATTGACTGGACTCAACTATTTCTCAACTTCCATCATTACCGCCCACTTTATTGCTTCGGAACCAAACCCTGGGGAGTGACGGCATCCAGGTAGGAGCACAGTGACACGCACAGAAAACTATTAGGGCCACACCACACCACTCGGCATTCCTAAAAAACCTGGGACACGATCGGCCCTGGGGGGTGGCACTTTGCAAAGACAATAGGATTATGTTTGGCACAAAGTAGAAGGGGGTCCTGGGGCATACTTTGTTCGAGTTACACTTGCAAAGCGATTATGCTCCCTACAGTATCAACCAAAATATGGCAAACCTGCCCATTGTGTTAGTATGGGTCCAGCACAATCATAGGGTAGAAGGAAAGTCCAGCACCAGGTCCACTGATAAAAGTCAGTCCTTTATTGAAGCCTATTAAAATCAACTGTAATCCTCAAATTGCCTAAACTTACGTGTTTCTGATGCATTCTGCATCCTTAATCCTATGCATCGGAAACATGAATGCTTATGCCCTTTGAGGATTACAGTTGATCAGTTGATTGTGATACAGTATATTTCAATAAAGGGTTGAATTTAATCTTCTAACCTGGTGCTGGACTTACCTTCTACCCTTGGATCTTGCACGTGTAACTGACACGGTGTCCGCACAAAGACATGGGGACTGGAAGAGGGTGAGCTGGAATTACCAAAAAAAAAGAAAAAAACTTTTTTTCTGCTTTCCCACAATCATAGATGGCAACAGTCATAATAAAGTTACTGGGACTGTCCTTAATTTTCAGAATGGGTCATGGCAAATTCAGGCTTCCTGTATCGAAATGGGTAGGGCTAAGGTAAGCTCCATCCACAAGTGAACATTCTTAGGTGGGTTTGGGCTTACATACCCCAAATTTACCAACAACAATGTTGGTAAGTATGCACAATTTGCAAGCTGTAATGTGATGGTATTGTACACTTTTGAACCAGGTATACTAATAGTACCTCATGTGCAGAACTCGTGGACAGCTTAGGCAGACCTTCTAAAACCGCAACTCAGGTGTCATCAGTCATCGGACCAACATCTGCTTCCGATTTCATGTTTAATATTCTCATTTGTGTACGATGTGCTCTGTTACTATGGCACAGTATGCTGGTTGTCTCCTGTCTAATAACAGTAATACTTTTGCCCTTTCACTGAAGGCTTGTCTCCACATTCCTTCTGGTTCTCATGAAAACAGTTATAAACCCCAGCCAGATCCTGTTGGCCGAACCACGCAACAGATTATCACATAAGTGATATAACTCAAAAACGTCTGCAAAAGTTTCTGTTAAATTCTTTTTGGATTAGACATTGATTTCTAAATCTGATTAACCACAGACTATTGTTATGTCTATCTGTGCAGGGATTGAAAATAAAATAAATCGGAATGAAAAGCAGACTCAAAAAAATCACACAATTTATCTATATTATAGGAGGACTCGGCCAATAAATCAATTATTTAAAGACAGGATATTACCTTGCCAAAAAGGAAAAAATTGTCCTCATGCTAAATTGCCCACATCCAGACTGGCACTGATGAAATGTACTTTATTCACGTACAAAAAGTTGGCAAAACTAGAGCCCGCCACAGCTGTAACCAATAAGATCTATTAGATGCAAAAACTCATGATGACCTGTCACATAATCCACTTTCATATTCTGGATGTAATATGTCATCCAATAAAATAAGTCATGGCTGCACATTGAATTTCATAGTATGAGGTAAACAAAAATATGATCACACGTCGCAGGTACAGGGCTTGGCTGGTTTTGTAAACCAAATTTTAATACTTTGTTAGAGAGAAGAGACTTATTTAACCTTTTTATGACCGGGCCTACAAAGGTCTGAATGTCCAGGCAAATTTTGGGGGATTTTGTGCATGTAGTTAACTTTTCATTTGTTTGACTACCAAAATAATTCTTGCAATGTTTTTTACTTGACACTTAGGAATTTTTATTAGCACATTTTTTAGAGATTTTTTTTCCCTTTATTACGGTTTAGGGGTCAGTATTAGGCCCTATTCTCTTCAATATATTTATTAATGATCTTGTAGAAGGCTTGCACAGTAAAATATCAATTTTTGCAGATGACACTAAACTGTGTAAAGTAATTAACACAGAAGAGGACAGTACACTGCTACAGATGGATCTGGATAGACTGGAGGCTTGGGCAGAGAAGTGGCAGATGAGGTTTAACACTGACAAATGTAAGGTTATGCATATGGGAAGGAATAATGCAAGTCACAGTACATACTGAATGGTAAAATATTGGGTAACTCTGACATAGAAAAGGACTTAGGAATTTTAGTGAACAGCAAACTAAGCTGCAGAAACCAGTGTCAGACAGCTGCTGCCAAGGCCAATAAGATAATGGGTTGCATCAAAAGAGGCATAGATGCCCGTGATGAGAACATAGTCCTGCCATTTTACAAATCACTAGTCAGACCACACATGGAGTACTGTGTACAGTTCTGGGCTCCTGTGAACAAGGCAGACATAGCAGAGCTGGAGAGGGTTTAGAGGAGGGCAACTAAAGTAATAACTGGAATGGGTGGACTACAGTACCCAGAAAGATTATCAAAATTAGGGTTATTCACTTTAGAAAAAAGACGACTGAGGGGAGATATAATAACTATGTATAAATATATCAGAGGTCAGTACAGAGATCTCTCCCATCATCTATTTTTCCCCAGGACTGTGACTGTGACGAAGGGACATCCTCTGCGCGTGGAGGAAAGAAGGTTTGTACACAAACATAGAAGAGGATTCTTTACGGTAAGAGCAGTGAGACTATGGAACTCTCTGTCTGAGGAGGTGGTGATGGTAAGTTCACTAAAAGAGTTCAAGAGGGGCCTGGATGTATTTCTGGAGGGTAATAATATTACAGGTTATAGTTACTAGAGAGGGGTCGTTGATCCAGGGAGTTATTCTGATTGCCTGATTGGAGTCGGGAAGGAATTTTTTCCACTAAAGTGAGGAAAATTGGCTTCTACCTCACAGGGGTTTTTTTTGCCTTCCTCTGGATCAACTTGTAGGAAAACAGGCCAAACTGGATGGACAGATGTCTTTTTTCGGCCTTACAAACTATGTTAATTTGGGGAAAACCACTAGTTCTTATTAAAGAGTCATTATTTTAATTATAAAACCGATAGTTTTTATTAAAGAGTCATTTTTTAAATTATAGCTTTTTATTACTTAAATATTAAAACTGACACAAAAATTAATTACTGCATGGGTTACCTATTTTGTGACGATTGTTTTGATATATAACATGTATAGGTTTGAGTGAACGGGGCTGGTTCCTCTCAGTGTGTGTTGTTTTTTAGGTTATTTTTTTAAATATAATATTTATTAATATCATGTTTTGTCTCTTTTAGATTACATTGTTAAAAGTGAAGAAAAGAGGATATCTCACCTATGGATGATCCTGTTCAGGTTGTGTTAATTAAGAAGAAATAGTGGCGGGGATTTCTCATGAGGGGAATATTTGAAGTCAGTTTTGCTTGAGTCTGTGTTGGCGTACCTTAGGCCATATTTATCAAAGTCACAGGTTGGATACATTTGTCTAATCCTTAAACCTAACACTTTTTATCTAGAAAAGCTACTCTACAACCCTACTGGAGTGAGATTGTGACTTTTTTTTTGCAACTTTTTGAATTTTTCCAGAATTCTGGAGTGAAGGCATGATAAATCAGAGCCATAGTGTTTTATGTGAAAAAGGGAAAGGTGTGTGTGTGTGTGGGGGGGTGTCCTAACTCTCAGTGGCGCATACATGTATAATAACATAATAAATATCTTCTTTTTCCTGCTCCAATTTTAATTATCTTTAGCTAACCACAATTTTTGGGAGTTTTGGGACTAAGAGCCCTTTGTAACTAGCCCACTTGTAACATTGACTTTTACTATTTGTAAATGCAAAACTATGTGTCAGGATTGGTGTTCTTGGTTATGGCAATTAGTGATGAGCAAAGTTATAAAAAATTTGATTCGGCTTTGTAATGAATCGCATTCATTGTATGGAGCAGGCGCAATAACAGGGAGCGGCAATTGCACTGCCCCCGTCATTTAACCCCTGAAATGTCTTGTTCAGTGCTGATCGCGGCATC